>JAUCMX010000007.1:5931860-6034360 GCA_033459395.1 Hemibagrus guttatus | reverse complement strand
TCACCACAGATAATGATTGTGACACGATTATTGATCGTTTTTCTTGTGATAAAGTTTTTACTGCATACTTTGAAAGCCTTAATGGAAATGTAAGGAGTAAAAATATTTTGTTTTGCTTAGCATTTAATTATAGTGTTACTTAAAATGGAGTAATAAAGTACAACTGTTCAAGCGACCTTTAATTTAAAAAAAAAAATTAAAAAACGGCTCAAAGGGCGATCGAATATAAGGGGCGTGTCGCTTTGTGCAGTCACGTGACACGTTCGTCACTGATTGGCTGCCCGAATACACATACAGTCTGGTCTGGAAAGAAATAAGCCTCGTCTCGTACTTGTTTATATAATTCTGTGTATTTGTCTTATGATAAACAGGGCCAGTTGGTTCTATTTCTTTCGATCTTTGAAGGACTGGAGTAGTCAAGTCCATTATAACCGACAATACGTAATATTTGACCTTTATCTTTACTTAAACTACAATTAATTAGTTTTATTCCCATGCACAGTCATTATGCAGCTAGCTAGAACAACACTGTAGGTCAAATTCTTTAAAAAAAAAAAAAAAAAAAATGCAATGTTCACTAAAGGAGATTTAACCATAGTGGTAGTGGACAACTGTCCTGTTCATACTGCTGGTCAATTAGATATTTTTTTTTTACGTGTAACAGCTAAGAAAGCTGATCTATTACAATAAAATGTGATGTCAGTTGCACCTGCCCTAGCGACTGGCTAACCCGCTAAGAACATAAAACACTAAACCGGCAGCTGTCAGACTCTCAACAATAAACGAGCTGATTACAGAAAAGAGAACAAAAAAAAATCACCAACCTGTAATGTGTGTAAAAACTGTTCCATCAGAACACATAACATGTCCTTTCACAGTACTCTTCTAACCTGCTTAGTTGCAACGGTTTTATTTACTAGCAATCCATATTGATAGCTTGCCAGCTTGGGGCGACAGACGTTGCGCAGATCTCAAACTCATAAACACTAAGAAACACACCTAAATAATAGATTGCAGATCTACGGATAGCCACACACTTCCGTGTCATGCCTCGACCGATAAAGGCTTCTGGGAAGTGTAGTCAATTCAGAGTCTTTTTTTCCCTATCACAAAAAGGCCTTGCGTGTAAAATTTATTACATTGCACCAAGCAGATTATACGTAAAAACACAAATGTAATTATAAATACACACCCAAATTTTTAAGACAGCGAAATGGCTGTAAGGTTGTAATATTTTTAATTAGATTTAACTACGAAACCCACAATGCAGTTCGGCAATGACAACTTTCTCAAGCGCCGCGTGAACGCGTTGCTGAGTGCTCGCGACGGAGAACAACAAAATTAGCAAGGTAAATAATTTATTTACGCGTATAATAACGTTAATAGCAAGTAGAAATCATTCTGGTTTCTGAGATGATGTACTTATAATCCATGGCGCTTGGTTGTAGTGGTGTTAGCTTCCGTGCTAGCGCCACACTATAGCTCCAGCTAACGTTACTGAATGTCAGCTGAACGGGAATAAAAATAAAAGACCGTACATTTCCTAAACTTTATCCCTAGGGGTTCAGTCGTTTGTGTAATTGAGGCTCTTGTAACTGTGTTGTATGGATATTAAATAAAAAAAGTTACATTTTAATGAGAACTGGACTCTGTTATGTCATTGCAAGCATCAGTTCATCATATGAAGCTCTATATGTATTGCTTCTCTCATTTCTTTACTTACCTTCTGGAGAAAATTAGAGATGGTGCACTATGGTTTTCACTCTTCCTCCTCTCTGTGATCCTAATCTAAGATCTAATAAGGCAGGTACCAAGATCCATGATTCAGAGTTCATGAATCACTCACAGTGATGTGTGTGTGCCTGATAACTGTTACTCAGGGCTTTGTTTTTTCTTTTTTTTTTTTTTTAGGGCAACTAGACTTGTTGTCAATTTCCTTTTTGGGGCAGTCAGACCACACACTGACCTTTCCAGTGTGACCAAATGTGGATGATTTCAGCTTTAGACCTGTGCTATTTAAGGCAACTTTGTGTTCTTGTTCTGACCTATTCATTTACTAACTTTGTTGAGAGGTTAGGGTTCGAGCACAGGGTCAGTGAATGTAAAGCCTCCTGGAGAATTTCTAGAGAGCCAGTAGTGGTTCTGTGTCAGGACAATGATTTGAACTCGCACCGTTCTGGCATCTCATGGCAAAATCCACCTTGAGCGACTTGCTGTAGCCATATTCTCATGTCTGGTGGTGTATCATAGATAGCTCGTGTCTCTCTTGGTTAATATGAAGTTGTGTGTGTGTTTTGTTTGCAGCTGTCTCCATGGTGATGAAGTCGTCGTGTGAGGAGGATGAGGGAGCCTGGGGTCTGGGGATCCCGGAGAAGATGAGGAACAACAGTGACTGGGTGGACATCACTCAAGACTTCAAAGCCTGCTGTAAAGGTGTTTGTTGGTGTTGAGTAAATAATCCAGGCTGGCATTGTGCGTGTTCAAAGCAGTTAACAGATGAATAGAAAGAAAAATGGATGTCCTTGTTCTGTGCCCCGTACAAAGCCCTATAAAAGCGCTAACCCAGTTTAAGCAGTGTTGATATTGGATGCTGAAGTGACTCTGAAGTGACTGATTCCCTGGGGAAACAGAGTTCTCCCAGAATAGCTCTTTTTTTCCACTGAGCACTGAGAAACATGCAAATAGAAAATATATTACTTAATGGAAAGTATATTTCTAAGAACATGTAGCAGTTTGTAAAGATGAAAAGTTTGTGTCCTGTGCGAATTTTTATAAAAGGAATTCAATATACTATGCTATACCACACTATACAACAATACTGTACTGTTCTAATCTCTGCTATGCTTCACTTTTTATAATAGTAATACTCATAATACTGCTCCACACTATACATCAATATACTAAACTATTCTATGCTATGCCACACGACACTATATGGTATAGCACTATAGTTCCCCACACCACACTAAGCTCTTCAATACTATACAGTGCTATACACCACTATACTGAATTACAGTACTGTATACTAATCTAAATTATGCTATGCTTTACTAAGCAACACTATACTGTACTATAGTACTTTATATTACACTATTCTAAACGACGCTATACTAAATTGTTATGAATTACTACATTACAACACTACTCTAGTATGCTATAGTAATAAATTATGCTTTTGCAATGTTGTACTTTACTAGTTGCAATGCCAGACTGTACTACACTATATGCAATATATATATAACATATATAGCAATATACTACTCTATACTGTACAGCAATATACTATAATGTACTATACTATATTATACAGTGATATACTATACATCACAATACTACACTGCTTTACACTGTACAGCACAGTTGTATGCTATAATACTCTGTACTATACTATACACCAATATACTGTAATGCACTATACTATACAGCAATATACTGTACTATATTATACTAGAATGCAATATACTTCTCTATACTGTACAGCAATATACTATAATATACAGCACTATACTGTACTATTCTATATTACTCAGCACTATACTACACTGCACCATACTGTACAGCACAGAAGTATGCTATAATAATCTATACTATATTACTCAGTGCTGTATTATATTACACTATACTGTACACCAATGTACTATAATGCACTACACTATTGTACGATTCTATACTATAAAGCACTATACTACACTATACTAAACTACACTGTAAAGTGCTGTATGTTACTATAAAGCACTTATATAAATCTAAATCTAAAGATATAAATCTTATTTAGCAATATGCTGTAATGTACTATATATATATATATATATATATATATATATATAGTACTATATTATACAGGATTATACTCCACTATACTGTTCTATATTTCTATACTAGACTATACTGTACTATTCTATATTAGTCCGTGCTACACTACACTGTAGTAATCTATATTACTCAATGCTACACTACACTGTGGGAGTTGCTTTCGGCTGCTCCCTGTTCGGGGTCGCCACCAACTGGCAAATGTTTTACGCCGGATGCCCTCCCATTTTTCCGGGCTTGGGACCGGCACTGCATCCAGTGGCTGGGGTTGAGGCATTGGCTGGGAATCGAACCCGGGCCTTTCTGAGGCACCAATGCCTCTCTAGACTACACTATGCCATACTATTCTATATTACTCAGTGCTACACTACACTGTACTAATCTATATTATTCAATGCTACACTACACTATACTATTCTATGTTACTCAGTGCTACACTACACTGTATTATTCTATATTACTCAGTGCTACACTACACTATGCCGTACTATTCTATATTACCCAGTGCTACACTACACTATACTGTACTATTCTATACAGCAGTATAATATTAATGCACTATACAGCAATATACTGTAATGAACTATACTACATTACTCAGCACTGTGCTGCACTATACTACGCTATACTGTACTATACAGCAATACACTATAATGCTCTATACTATATTACTAATCATTCTACTGTACTGTACTATACTATAAAGCACTGTACTAAACTACACTATACTGTACTGAACTATACTATAACCATACAATACTCTGCCATAGTACACTACACCTTCAGGGCAGAAAGGTTTCATCATAGTATAAAAGTGTTCAGTCAGAAGAACTCTGCAGTGATTTGCAGTGACCTTTTACTCCATAAGGAATGAAAAATAATAAATATTAGCAAGAAAGTGCTAATTACTAACGTTGTTGAAACTCTAAATACTGTTTCTCTCTCCATTTGTGCAGAACTTAAGCTCGGCGAACTGCTACATGATAAATTGTGAGTCACAAATGCTTCAATACCATCTTATCCCTCTGAGGTCAAATTATTTTTGCTAGGTTACGCTCTGTCTTATGTGAAGGTTTTGTAAGGCATTCGAATGTTTATTGTATTCGCAGGTTCGGTCTTTTCGAGGCGATGTCTGCCATTGAGATGATGGACCCCAAGATGGATGCTGGCATGATCGGGAACCAAGTGAACCGAAAAGTTCTTAACTTCGAGCAGGCTGTGAAGGTCCAGCATTAAAATGCTCTCCTAAATAAAATGACAGTTTTACTGAGACTGCTGTTCTTTCATTCTGTATGCTTCTAATCGTTTCTCTGTGGGTAGGACGAGGCAATTAGAGTGAAGGATCTGACTTTGCCTGAGCTCATCGGCATCGTTGACACATGCTTCTGCTGCTTGGTTTGTACATTTCATAATAAACCACACAATAGTAGTTTATGGGATTTGTATTACTATCAGTTGAACTTTATAGACAAATATTTTTTTCTTTTAAGAAGTATTTATCTGCATCTCTCTGTCTTTTGCTAGATAACTTGGCTGGAAGGTCACTCTCTGGCACAGACGGTCTTCACGTGTCTGTATGTCCACAACCCTGAGCTCATCCAGGATCCTGCACTCAAAGCCTTTGCCCTTGGCATCCTCAAAGTGTGTGATATCGCCCGTGAAAAAGTCAACAAGGCTGCTGTGTTTGAGGAGGTGATGTGGGGACTTCATTTGCCCCCGTTCTGCTTTCTGGACAGTGTTAGTTTGATTCGATTTGTGAATGTTAACAGCTGTGTTTATGTCATAGGAGGATTTCCAGGCCATGACATACGGCTTCAAAATGGCCAACAACGTGACAGATCTGAGAGTGACAGGTATCACACACTGTGAATGTATGACAGTTTAGCCCTTAAATATAGGACACATCACCCCAACTAGCATAAGACAGTTCAGCTTGAAAGTAGAGAAGTTCACCTTCCAGCCCTAATGCATTTCACTGCAAATGTAAGCCTCACATATGGCACTTGAGCCTTGAATATTCACGCTACCCCCACGTAGGACATTAAACCCTCAAACATAGTTAAACGCCGCGCTCTCTAAAAACTCCTGAATGCAGGGTGACTGGGTAACTTCACACCCTGACAGTGGAGCATATCACATCCTGGCTGTAGGGCATTTTACCCCTGTACTTTAAGGCAGTTCCCCAAACACAGGTAACGTCCTTGTCTTAAAATACTTCAGTATTAAAATATAGGACACTTCAGCAAAGAGATTAGGGCTTAGAGACATGTCCTTCCATCAAATGTGAGAAGTTTAAACCCTGAGTTGTGGGACTCCTCTACCCATTTACCCTCCGAACTAGTGTCCCAATTCAGGATACTCTCCAAACATGTTATATTTCATTTGTCAATACATTTTTAATACACCTGACCATACATATGGGGAGGTATTTCAGCCCTGAACCCAATAGGATGCATTACCTATGTTTGTATCTGTTCACTGCAGGAATGCTGAAGGATGTTGAGGACGAGCTGCAGAGGAAAGTGAAGGTGAGACCTAAAGCCCAATAGACACCATACACAGCCTCTTGTATTAGTGATGAACCAACATGTTTCTCACATTTCCTTTCCCTCTCGGTTTCCACAGAGCACACGGAGTCGACAGGGCGAGCAGCGGGACCCTGAGGTTGAACTCGATGTACGACTGACATTCCGATAACCCATTTAGCAACAGTTGTACTAGTGGTACTGTTCTCTATAGAACTTGTGTGTGTCTGTGCAGCACCAGCAGTGCCTGGCCTTGTTCAGCAGGATCAAATTCACTCGCCTCCTCCTGACAGCCCTAATCTCCTTCACCAAGAAAGAGGTCTGAAACGTGGCATACTGGATTTTCTGTATAATTCGGATGGGATAGGATTTGCCTTTGTTTACTGATGTTGCCAGGCAACATCTGCAGCAATTTTGATCAATTCACACATGATAAATGATTCTGTATAAACCACACACTGGTCATCACACCGAACATTCTATACTTTTCCATCATACACCTCGTTTTAAATAAATGACTGTTTTTACCTTTATTATAACCGCTTATCTTAGCTTACGTCAAGTGGTTTATAATAATTACTAGGTCACATGACTATAACATGCATGTAGGCTATACCAGTGCTAGAAACTGCCCTAAAACTACCCTGGAACTACCCTGGTTTGGGTTCCGTGGGGAAGCTAATAGAAAAGTGTGGTTCCTGAAGTGTTTTATAATGGAAACAAAACTTGAACCCTGTTTTCCACAGGCCAGAACATAATCTTACCACATGATGGTATATTATCTTTATTAAAGAGTTTTTTTCATATTCAGACAGGTGCAAAATCCAAGAGATACTCTGGTAATGATTATATAGCTCCACCTCCTTGAGCAAAAACAATCCCGTCCGAATAGGGATTTAAATAAATACATGGGAATAGAAGGATGGCTGGATTAACGAAGTTCCTTTTTCAGACGAGTGCAGTGAGTGAAGCTCAGAAGTTGATGAGTCAGGCCGCAGATCTCCTGCCTGCGATACACTCCACCATTCAGTATGGCATTCAGTCACAGAACGACACCACGAAAGGAGGTCTCTTACATATTCATACCACAGCACCAACAGCACACGCATTTGAGTCACACTCATACTGTAGCATGTTCCTCTCTCTCATTCCAAGATCACCCGATCATGATGGGCTTTGAACCCTTGGTAAACCAGCGTCTGCTTCCACCTACTTTTCCCCGCTACGCCAAGATCATCAAGCGTGAGGAGATGGTCAACTACTTCACCAAACTCATCGAGCGCATCAAGACTGTGTGTGACGTCATAAACATCAGCAACCTGCACAGCATCCTGGTACTGAAGCACTTCAGAAACATGGAATTTTAATCCATCATTCTGAGCTTCTTTTAAAATGTGTGTATTTTTTCCCCCAGGACTTCTTCTGTGAGTTTAGCGAGCAGTCCCCTTGTGTTCTGTCCAGATCTTTATTACAGGTATGCAGACAAAGTACTGCAAGTGGCACTAGAACTTGGACATGCACCTGCTGTTTGTAATAATTCAGTTTGTGCTTTTATTTTATTCCTTAGACTACATTTCTGATTGACAATAAGAAAGTGTTTGGGACTCACCTGATGCAGGATATGATCAAAGATGCTCTCCGCTATTTTGTCAGCCCCCCTGTTCTGTCCTCAAAGTGAGTGTGTATATTATTAAAGCAATATTTGGCCAAAGAAAAATTCAAAATCAGATCGATATTAGTTTTCCTTTCCTCAGAATAATGTGTGGTGTTAACTGATGTCCTCAGGTGCAGTCTGTACAATAACCACCAGGCCAAAGACTACATCGACTCTTTCGTCACACACTGCTCTCGGGTACGCTTATTCCTGTTCTAATATTTTTTTTCCCCGTCTTAATATGTTAAGGTGGTTAAGGCTCTGGGTTGTTGATCGGGGGATCAGGGTTCAAGCCCCAGTGGAACCAAGCTCCACTGTTGGACAATTGTGCAAGGCCCTTAACCCTCCCTGCTCCAGGGGTGCTGTGTCATAGCTGCCCCTGCTCTCTGAATTCTGAAAGAATTCCACTGTGCTGTAATGTATGTCTGGCGATAATAAAGGCTTCTTCTTCTTCTAATCTAATGTGCCTGTAATAAGGGCATCGCAAGCCTAGAGATCACTGGAGGCTACTATCTGTGTACATGTTCTCCATGTCCATGTGGGTATCCTCTGGTTTCCTCCCACCTCCCAAAAACATGCTGGAAGGCAGATTGGTTATACTGGGATATATTCCCACCTCATATAGAATAAGGTCCACTGACCAGGATAAAAACACTTGATCTTCTTCTTCTTCTTCTTTCGGCTTTTCCCTTCAGGGGTCGCCACAGCGAATCATCTCTCTCCACCTATCCCTATCTTCTGCATCCTCAACACTTGCACCCACTAGCTTCATATCCTCATTTATTACATCCATAAAACACTTGATAATGAATGAATAGAGAAACGAAATGTTTAACATGGTAAATTGTGCTTCACAGCCATTCTGCAGTCTGATCCAGATTCACGGCCACAACAGAGCGCGCCAGAGAGACAAGCTGGGGCACATCTTGGAAGAGTTCGCCACCCTACAGGACGAGGTGTGTGTGTGGAAGTGCTCAAAGTTTAGAATTGATTGTATTCTTTATATTGGCTTAATCCGAGTGATTTGTATGGCGTGAAGGCTGAGAAGGTGGATGCAGCTCTGCACGGGCTCCTGATGAAACTCGAGCCTCAGAGGCAGCACCTGGCATGTCTGGGCACCTGGGTTCTCTACCACAACCTGCGCATCATGATCCACTACCTGCTCAGCGGCTTCGAGCTCGAGCTCTACAGCATGCACGAATACTATTACATCTACTGGTAGGCCATGTTAACGAGTGTCTGGTTTCAAAATACATAATACAACTAAGCCAAAGCGCCTAAATAGTCAGTGATGTCAGAACGGTACAGTACGGAGTTCTATAGAGCAATATGCCACTAAATAGGTTTAAATTCCCCCTCTCTGATATCTGATACAGTAGGATCTGTGCCATCTCTTCTCGCATCTAATCACTCGCTCTGGTGTGCAGGTACCTGTCGGAGTTCCTGTACGCGTGGCTGATGTCCACTCTGAGCCGAGCCGACAGCTCTCAGATGGCCGAAGAGCGCATCCTGGAGGAGCAGCAGCAGAAAGGACGCAGCAGCAAGAAGAGCAAGAAGAAGAAGAAAGGTAGAAGAAAGAGAAACTTCACCTGCACTCCATGATGTTTAAGAGCTCTTGCCATGTCCTTAACTGTGTGTTCACTGTACAGAGTATACAGTATGTATGTAGCAAGAATAACTAGAATAGCACTGGACTGAGTGCCGACAAAGTAGAACCTACATAGTGAACATAGAATAGTCTGAGGCGTTATAGTGAGACGTGCAGCGATATTTGTAAGTGTCTTTCCTATAGTGCTTTTGCTTAAGGATGATGTTTAAATGATGCACAAATGTGGTCATTTCATGTTGTGTTGTTCTCGGCTCAGCTCGTCCTCTAGGAAAGGAAATCACCATGAGCCAGGCGTATCAGAACATGTGTGCAGGCATGTACAAGGTAAATTGCACAAGTATCTCTCTCTCTCTCTCTCTCTCACACACACACACACACACACACAGTTAAAGGAAAAGACTAGAGAGGTTGAGGTGGATGATGCTGATGAATTTATAATCTTTCCATAAAGTGTTTAACCTGCACATTATTACTACCATTTACATAATCTTAATTATACCATCTTCATTTAATTGGAAATGAAATCATTAATCAATGGACAGTGTGTTGGAGTCAGAATGCAGTCTTTCAATGCAATTTTCTTTCTTTTTTTTGCTTTTGAAGGTCACCTGGCTTTAAAATGCTAGAACTTTACTCCTGATTGCGACACAGACAACATCATGTAATAGAACATATAAAAATGACACCATGTGAAGTGTTTTCGCAAAAGTTCCTCTTACTCACCGTGTTTAGCAAGCCATGTTTGGAGTCTGAAGTTTGATACTTTAGATTGACATTAGAGCTGTGTGGCCAAGTGTAGCTACAAGATCACCCAAAATCTTGTACTGTACATTCAGGCTCAATTTCCTTCATAGCAGGGAGAGAACTTTAAGATCAGTGGAACAATATCATCCAAAACCAGCTTTCTGGTACGGTCTTTGCAAGGTAGAACGGTACATAATTAATACTTTTAAGGTGTGCTGACCAAAACCAAAAACCACACCATACTTCCGGATCTTGGCTGATGTGTAATTTACAACACAACTGTAAACGTTCTATCCAGACGATGATAGCCCTAGACATGGACGGAAAGGTCCGGAAGCCTCAGTTCGAGCTGGACAGCGAGCAAGTGCGCTATGAGCATCGTTTCGCACCCTTCAACAGCGTGGTCACGCCTCCTCCAGTGCACTACATCCAGTTCAAGGTGGGAATTCCTTGTCTTGACTGAAATTTACCTGCTGCTTAAAAGGTGACATCTAAACATGTTTGGTGTGCAGGAAATGTCCGATCTGAAGAAATACAGTCCTCCTCCCCGCTCAGCAGACTTGTACATGGCGGCAAGCAAACACTTCCAACAGGCCAAACTCATCCTGGAAAACGTCACCAGCCCTGATGCTGAGGTGAGATCAACAAGTTCAGATTTTATAGACGTAGCTCTGAATGGCTCAGAAAAACCATCACGAGGTTAACAGTGAGAATGCTGGTAATTAGATCATTAAGGTCTAATGATCTAATTTAGATGCTTACTGCCTTATTATGATTATTATTATGATGATAAAGTGTTTCATGAGTCTCATTCACTCAAGAGTTCAAGTCAACAGAGTGTAGTGTAGACTTCAGGAGCAGAGTTTACCCCAAAGGTTTTCAGATCTGAGACTGAGATTGTATAGAATCAACATTTTAAAAAATATTTAAATGATTAATTTCTGATCGTTTATGTAGCTAATCAGTGTTGACAACTACGCTACTTTACATTTATACAAGTTTGGACTATTAAAGCCACTCATTATGGAAGAAGAGCAGAAAAATACAACAAATAGCTCAGCAAATCAAGTTTGTCATGCATTTTAACTCCACACGGAATCCATCCATTTACCTACATTCTGCTTGTTCCAGGTGAACCGGATCCTCAAAGTGGCCAAACCCAACATCGTCGTGATGAAGCTACTAGCCGGAGGACACAAGAAGGACACCAAGGTAGAGCACCGTCACTGTGTCAGCCTTCGTTACTTTCCCCAATAATATTAACGCAATGCAGATAACATTCCATCAAGCTCTAATCCAATCCTCGTACCTTCTTTTCCTTTAGGCCCTTCCCGAATTCGACTTCTCTGCACACAAGTACTTCCCTATAGTCAAAATTATCTGAAGACAAGAGCTCATGTCTCCTCCACCAGCTCTGCTTCTGTCACATGACTGAGTCGTTTTCAAGTCACATCGCTGCTCGGTCCAAACATCACAGTGTGACCTTAAAAAGACTTTAAAAGGTCCTTACGCTGAAAGAGTTTTCCAATTCTGATTTACAGAGAACTGTTTCACACATCAAGGTTTCTGTAACTCGTGAAAAGTGTGAGTTTTGTATTTGGATGTCATCGTGTGTGCGCGTGTGTGTGCGAGTAAAATTCTTTCCATCAACTTGCATGTTTGTAAATCTGCCTCGGTTTGTTAACATGCAAAAATTATTCTCCTTATAATCCTCCTTTTGAAAGACAAAATGAGAAAAGGTTATTTGGTATTAGGTTTTTATTGACAATTATCAATCAGAACATAAAAACAAATCTCAGAAAAACGCAGCAGTACGTCCCTGATATAAAGTCTGGCTCTAAATACAGTTTCTAATTTTTTCTGATTCTAAAAGATTCCTAAATAAGCACACGATCAACTGCGATGTTAATGATTTGAGCAAAATAAGAATAAGTTAAAGGCAATACTTTGATCAGATGTACATACATTCAGATTAGCATGAATTCTAGAAAGATCTGCACTTGGCTTGTGAGAGTTTTCATCCATCAAACCTCTTCTCCTCCTCTGGATTAAACCATAACTAAAATATCTTTAAAAAAAAATTCTACATTGATCTGAATCAGATTTCTGTACAAAAAGTTTTGAATACGTTTGCTCTATATGTTCTAAATATATTACAAAGAACATAATTTACACTTCTTTTAGATGTTTATTTAACATATTGTGGAAGGAGTCTCCAGTGTCGGCTGTTTTATTAGCTGCTATAATGTAAGTGACGTGTCGTGGACATGGATAAAAAGTATGTTTTTCTTTTTATTAATAGAAAATTGCAAAATTTCGGTTCCAAAATGCGGTAAAGAAAATCTTCTCGTGGCATGCTGTTATCTAGCTAGCAATATAAATAGTTCTTGAGCTATGTCTCGAAACACACACAAGGTACAGCATTTTTACACTATACACTCTGCAGTCCAATATTTCTGGTATCTACATGTTGGTAATGCATGTAAAAATGCTAACGTTTTGCGTTACACACAAATACGTACTTGCGTAACCTGTGACAGAACTGTTTGCATAGAAACCCATGAGGAGGGGTGTAAATAAATAATAATAATTCTAATTTGCCAGTGTTCTGGTTTGTTGTGTAGTCTATTTTGGAGTTGAAAGATCGTGTTTTTCTGCCCCGTCCCTCATTTACAGCAGGCTTTGAGTATAAAAGGTTCACTTGGCAGCGGTTCTAGTATGCTAAATCTACCCAGTGTGAGTGGTTTGAGGAAGAGATTTGACCGAGTGAAACTTCCACAAGTTTGCTTTCAGTGTAACGTATCAAATATAAAAGACCTCAGCTTTATGAGACCCTCTTTAGCATGGAGACATTTGTGATATGTTGGAAAATTGTCATGTGCATTTGCAAGTAAGAGACTTGGCGGATATGAGGAGAAGCTCCAGCAAAACTGACCAATGTAAATTCTGTGCCTGTTCGCCGTCATACATACGGCAGTTACGCGATCTGAGGTTAGGACCTTTTAGCCCAGCAGGAACTGAATGGAGGGTTAAACCCCCCTGTCACCAGGCACGAGTGTGAGCCTCTCTCTTTGGGTAGGGGGGTGTGTGAGTGTGTTAAACCTCAGCGAGCTCCGCTTGTTTGTCAGCTTCAAACTCGGGTTCGTTCTCGTCGTCGCCGTTGTAGTCGGCCAGCTCCTCTTCCATCTCCTGCACAGCTGATTTTACGTCTGCAAACAACAGCCAATCACACGTCAAGATAGAAATACTAAAAATGATACACTAAGTAGACCTTGCTACTTGAACTAAAAGTCCATGGGGTAGAGTCGGAACCTGATCCAGTTGGGTGGATTAAAGAGACAATTTAGTGTGTTTCAGACTGGATAGATGGATGGATGGATGGATAGATAGATACTTTATTGATCCCATGAGGGAATTTCTTGTGTTACAGCAGCTTAGACAGTGTTGTTTTTGTGTATAGGATTGTATAGGTTAGGCTTTCATGAGGAGGGTTAAGCTTATAGCTACACTGGACTTTTGTAATCTTGAAAATCATTAAAAAATTATATTAATCCAGAAGAATAAAACCTTTTGATTTTAATTCCCATTGTTTCTCTCTATTATCATATTATATCTCTATTATCTTGTAGCAAAACGCCACAAGGTCAACTAATATATTTCTTTAAATACATAATCTGATAAAAAAAAAAAAAAAAAAAATCCATTCTTTTTAAGCCTGTTTTTCAATCAGTTCTTTGTAGCAACGAAAATGCATTGTTATTTGTTTTGACTTTTTTATTTACATAAGTGATGTGTTGAGCATGTTTCTGTTTATGCATAAGGGACAAATCAACATGCATGTGTGTACACAACAGCTGTGGCTTGGCAGAACCAGAAAGTCAAGAGGCGGGGCTTTGAATGTTGAGACGCCCGGCGTCTCTCGTCCATTCCAATTAAACAGTGAGTAGACGAGAACAGAAGCTAACATCTGAAGCACATGTTTATCCATGGAGTTCACCGTGAAGCCAAACAGCCACATGACATCTGTCACTGTTTCCTCTGCAGGTAATTCTTGTTTGCTGACATGCAAACATCCCTACAAAAATTATACTAAGGCCTTAACTGTGTAAATTATTTCCTGCTCAACCTCAGTCAGTAACATTGAATCAGTATTAACTTTAATTATGCAATCTGTTGCAGCTTATGGTAGACTACACTTCACTTCTGTAACCACTGCACTGAAAATTTAGTGGAATATTTCCCAGAATGAAATGATGGAGATTTGCACCTTTTAGTTTAGACAGCCGTTTCTCAATCTCGCCTTCATTGTCGTATTCTATGGCCTCTTCTTCCTTCACTTTAGTGACTGCTGCAGCGTCTAACAGGGCAGCTGTAAGGAGAAGGAGAAAAAGCATGAGCTACGTGTGTGTGTGTGTGTGTGCGTGTGTGAGCTGAAACAGTGTATTTCAGCTGTTCGCACCGGCATCCTTCAGGTCTCCTCCTTTAATGTCCATCACTTCTTCCATTTTATTGGTCAGGGTGCTGTTGTGAGTGGACAGTATTGGGGTGGACGGCAACTCCGGCTTGTCTGAATCATTGACCGGTTGAACGGCTGAACAGGGAGACAGAATGAAATGGGAGAAATTACCTCATACACTACCGTTCAAAAGCTTGGGATGACTTGGAAATTTCTTTGTTTTCCATGATGGTCTCTTCTTCTGTACCATATGGTCAAACTGGAGGTGTGTTTTGGGTTGTAGGATGAAACTGGCACCAAATCAAGTTCTGTCTACTAGCTATGGCACGTCATGGTGTTGCAATGTTTAGATAGCGTCCTTCTTCAAGGTCCCTTCCACTCTCAAAAATCTCTAAATTTTCCCACCTGCAAAGCACCCTGACACACAGCCTCCGCCATGCTTGACGGACGCCACTAAGCACTATTCATGCATCTTTTCATTTGTTCTGCATCTCACAAATGTTCTTCTGTTTGAAAGAACAAAAGACCTCAAACTTGGACTCCTGTCCACAACACATTTTTCCAGTCTTCCAGTGTCTGTGCTCTTTTGCTCATCTCAATCTTTTTTTTTTTATTGGCCAGCCTGAGATACACTGTATTGCCAAAGGTTTTGAGACATCTGCTTTTACATGCACATGGATGTAATATGGACTTGTCCCGCCCTTTGCAGCTATAACAGCTTCAACTCTTCTGGAAAGGCTTTCCACAAGGTTTAGGAGTGTGTTTATGGGAATTTTTGACCATTCCTCTAGAAGCGAATTTGTGAGGTCAGGCACTGATGTTGGACGAGAAGGCCTGGCTCTCAGTCTCTGCTCTAATTCATCCCAAAGGTGTTCTATGGGGTTGAGGTCAGGACTCTGTGCAGGCCAGTCAAGTTCCTCCACACCAAACTCGCTCATCCATGTCTTTATGGACCTTGCTTTGTGCACTGGTGTGCAGTCGTGTTGGAACAGGAAGGGGCACCTGAATTCAATGATTTGGAGGTGTGTCCCAAAACTTTTTGGTATGTCTCTTTTTGTTTGTGTATGTCTTTTTCTTTACAATTCTGCCATGAAACCCAGCATCTTCACTTTGATGTTGAGACTGGTGCTTGGCAGGTATGATTTAACAAAGCTGCCAGTTGAGGACATCTGTTTTAAACTACACTCTCTCACGTATTTATCCTTTAGCACAGTTGTGCACCGGAGCCTCCCACCCCTTTTTCTGTTCTGGTTGGAACCAGTTTGTGCTGTTCTATGAAAAGAGTCTTTCAAATCATTGAAAGATATTTTAAGTGTCTTTACAATTTCTGTAAAAGCCTGTAAACAAACCCACACCTCCTTATGCTCCAGATACTGAACTAACCTAAAGAAGGCCTCTGTGTGACAATGTACATCTTTCTTTAAAAATCATTGGCTTAATTAAAAAAAAATTTAAAATCATTAAAATTCATTAAATTGTCTTTGAAATGTTCAAAACAAAACAGGTTTTCTTTGGAAAACAAGGAAATTTCCAAGTGATCCCAATAGAATAAAGTCTGCCACAAAGTATATGGATTTCTTCTTTCATTCAACGAGACAGTCATTTAACCAAATGTTTGGAAAATGTGTGCGGATTTTTAATTTAGTTTTTATTAGAGTATTAATACGGTATATTTGTACAGTAATGTTTCTCCTGCTATTGGTGTATACCTTGATCTTGGGGTATCTCATTGGTTTCTTGGTGCTCATCAGATTTGGTCTTTTCTGGAGCTGGTTCCACCTTCTGAGGTTCGCCGAGACTTTTCGTCACGTCTTTTCGGCCGAGCGCTTCTGACGCGGGTTTAGAGACGACTGCTTTCTGAGTGGAGTCAGAGGCAGGCTACAGACGAGATAGATAGGAGAGAATCAAGAGGAGTGTTCAAAGTGTATTTTTTTTCATTTACGGCATTTAGCAGACGCTCTTATCCAGAGTGACTTACAGTTTCTTATTTTGTACAACTGAGCAGTGGCAGCATGGAGGACCTGGGATTCGAACTGACAACTTTCTGATCAGTAATCCAACACCTTACCCACTAAGCTACCACATCCCCATGGGTGGGTATTTATACCCATTACAGTGGATGAACAATCTTCATCTTTTTTAAAAGAAAAATCACAACCCACTATTATCAATTTTTTTTCCTGCTCATCACTGAGCATATTTATTCTCAACTTGAAACCATTAATGTGGACGGTTAAAGGAATATAAAGCTTTACGTCTCCTATAAACAGCCAACATTTTATTGTACACACACTTAAATGACGAACTTGGCAGCTAAACATTTTCAAAGTCCATAAATAAAGTATTTTACGTTTAAAGGTCTGCAGAAAGTCTGACGTCCCTGGATTACAGTAAGCACTTTAGATTTTACACACCTGGATTCATTCCTCACACTTTAAACAGTACAGTCAGCTTATTATATAAACAGTACGTGGCTCTATAACAATGGTGTGAGGCTCGATGCACTTTTGCACATTTGTTTAAGCCAGGAATGGCTGAAAGATAACAAGATAAAGATACTGATACAAGATACTTGTCCGGCTCTGGACCAGAAACTCAAAGTGCTCCATTTCTGCACTGTTGCCGTCTGCTGCTAAACTAAACAGTGTAGCTTTAGCAGGAAGAAGTGAAGCAGCAGTGAAGCATGCACACACACACATTTAATTTTACTATCTGTGAGCACCATGTAAAAAAAAAAAATCAACCAAGATCTGAATTTTAGATTTGGTTGTTGATTTACCTGAACAGCAGCTGATGCTTCATTTTGTCTCTTGTACTTCTTCTGCACCTCCAGTTTGGCTGCGGCAAGCTTTTCATTACACTCCTCCTTCTGGGCTAATATCTGCGTGTTACACTGAGTCCTGCACACACACACACACACACACACACACACACACAGAGTGATCATGATTATCATGATCATCTTCCACTGTTATAATAGACACCGCGCTGTGGCACCCTCACATGTCGTAGGTGAGTTTCTTATTCAGTGTGTTCATGTTGTTCTGGCATGACTGCAGCTCCTTCTGCATCTTACTGAGGTCCTCGCGTAGACTCTTCATCTGGTCTAGAGAAGGAAGTTGTTGTTTGGGTAAAGTAGTTGGGAAAGTGGTATATTATAGGTCGGCGGCAGAGTTAATTAATTACTCACACTTACCTTTCATATCTTGAACAGTTTTGGCGTTGGAGGAGATGTTGAGCAGTAGATTCTCCTAAAACAACAAAATGGATGCTAGATAAGGAACAAACCTTTGCAAGTTTTGCAAGGAAGAAAAAGGTTGCACTGGTACAGAAAAATTCTAAACGACAATGTGGTGAAACCCAACACAAAGCAGGGTTACTGCTCTACGGTGGCCGAGAAGTGAAAAACACAATAACAAATCCTAAAACAAAATAAAAATAAATCAGGAAACAATAACAAATCCAAAAAGAAAATAAAAAAAACCAAACAAACACAATAACATCAGAAAACTACAATTACAACTACAATTCAGACAAATCTGAAAAGGCAGGTATAGTTTGCGAATGGAATTCTTATCGCTGATTGGATGAGACATCCGTCACTCAAGATATACTAGTAAGAAATCGTGTATTTAACTTGATTTCTTGTACGTGTGGAGCTCTGTGTTCACTTTGAACCATTTTTTTGATAGTGTAACCTTAAATCCTTTAAAGAAAATAAACAAATATTTACATTTATAAGAAAATGGAATTCATTCAACGTTACCTTAAGGAATATAGCATATAGCTATATAGTGATAGCGTATCATGGCAAAAAGATTAGTTTGCGATGTAAAAAAACACATCTAAAGAATGCAGGCATGTTTCGAAGACCAGATTAAAGGACGCAAGGACTGCTAGAAGAACAGAGCTGCGTTCATACACACACCAATCCACTTTCTACTGCCGCAGCCTGTTGTACTCCCTGTATATCTAGAGTGACATGTCTCGTCAGTGGTAAGAATTCCATTCGCAAACTATACCTACCTTTACCGGTTTGTCTGAATCGTCCTTGTGTTTATGGATTTGTTATTTAGTTTTGCACTTCTTGGCCACCGTGCCGCAAACAACCAAAAGTGGATTATTTCCCTATAAAATAACATTCTAAAGCAATTAGATAACAATTACACCAAACTTCGACTTATTAAGAAACGAAACATCATACTTGAGTATAATCTAAATGTGAAGTCTGCTCTCACTTTTATAGTAGCTACTATACCAATATACTAACACACTTATAGCAGTCGTTACTACACGAGCTGTCCTGAAGCTAATCAGACATTTTAGTATTATTCAGGATTTAAGAAATACTATGTTCCTGATGATATGATTTCACTCTAAATGTGCTTCTGTTGTCTTCAGACTTCACTGGGAGTGCACAGTGTAGTTATTATATTATTTTGTCTTGCGCTGGTAAATAAGCAAACAGAATGAAGAGCCTGTTTTAAGAAAGCTAACAAACCTAGCCTTTAAGAATGGTAGTGTGATTTAACACACAGGTTCTAATCATTTAGGGCTTAATCACTAAATGATTGAACAGAGGCAAAAGGGTGTGGACTTCATGCTTTCAGAGGTTTTTGTTTTGTCTTCACACTTGTTACAAAGAGACCGAAAAGTTCAGCAGTGTCAGAAAACTTACCTTACTGGCACTGGAGACTCCGAAAAAAATCCAAATAAAGTCTTCTTATAGTAAACATCACCTTTTTTTAAATTTTGTAATCTGAGGCATATCCGTCATACAAATTAGTGTGTAACTTGTTACTATGGAAACAATAACGCATTAGAATGTGTGCAGAAGTGGAAACCTTTGAATTTGACTGCTACCACTGCTTGTGGATGTCTCAAACTACTGGCACTCTAGTGTGTGTGTGTGTGTGTGTGTGTGTGTGTGTGTGTGTGAATGAAAGCTCCTTGAACATTCCCACACACGTACCTTCTCGTGGTTCCAAATGTTCTGGGCGCTCTGCTGCCGTCTATGGTGAGCTCCCTCCATGAGAACCAGTTGTTCTGTCTGCCTGTGTACTTGTTCCTCCGCCTCGCTGCGGGCCGCCTGCTCCCGTGCCTTCTCGGCCGACACCCGCCTCACAGCTTCCTCCAGCTCCAGCAGCTTGGTCTTAACACGCAAACACACAGATTAACGACTTGCTTCCTTGTGTACTGTGAGGATGGGGAGTGAATCTGCATAGTAAAAAATAAATACAGCAGACATCCACTACACAGGATATTCTAATTGGATCACTGAAAGGCTGATGATCATCACCCTCTCTTACTCTCCTGTGCTTGTAGACAGCATTTGCGTATAGTCACGTCCTTTGCATACAGGGCTTAAGATATAGCACTAGTGTTATTCCTGCGTATTCAAGACTTCAGATACACAAAGTGTACAGTAACCAAACCTAAAATGTAACAACGTCTCTGTGTACGATGTGAACCAGGACGTATAGCCTAAAACGCGGAAGCTCTGCTAGTTTGTAAGTCTCTTGTGCTTTGTGTCCAGGCATAAAACATCACTGATATTGTGTAGGTGTAGAAAATCTTTGTACCAAAGTCTCTTTGCTTATTTTCATGTAGATAACAAAATCAAAAAAGTTAAAAGTCCCAAATTTTAGAAATAATTTTAAGGAGGATTTTTTGTCGCAATTTATCACTTTGTTATTAGAGAGTGAAAAAGAGAGTGGCTGAGGGGAGGAGGGAAAAAAAAAAATCTACCAATATCAGAACAGCCAAAAATTAGACCGATGTTTTAGTTTGTGAAGCAATTCCAGGTTCTTCTGTGTGGTAGATAGAACAAAAAACACTGGAGTTGATTAGTCAATAAAAGAGTCAATTAGATCCTTTAAGGATCTCCTGTTAATGTGTTGGTTCCAGATACCACAGCACACCTTCAGAGGCCTTGTGGTATCCATGCCCCAAAAAGTCAGAGCTTTTTTTTTGGCAGAACAAGGAAGACCTACGCAATATCAGGCAGGTGGTTTTAATGTTACTTTTATTATACAGGATCGGATCAAATTAATTTTCCAATATTAGATCAATTATTTGCGTATTTATTGCAAGAAACAAAAACGGGGGAAAAAATGAACAGCATTGTGCTAGAAAATAGAAAACAATTATCCAGGAGAGAAAGTTGGATATGAAATGTTTATTAACAGTTAAAAAACCTGGTTCATTCTGAAAGTTTAATAAAGACTTTATGCGTTTGTGAGAATGAAAGAAAAGCATTTCAGCTAGCTGAACAAACCTAGAGCCAGCTAGCAGGTGTAACTGCTTTTAAATAAATGTGTAAAGCTGCATTTGGACTTATTTTGCTCAAAAAAAAATAAAGCGGATAAATCGTAACGACGTATCTCACAGCTAGACGTTGGAGCACAAACAGTCTATTTACAGCCTGTGTGTGTGTGTGTGTGTGTGTGTGTGTGGACACGTTCTCATCAATACAAACACAGTTGCTGGGTTTCCAAACCTCCTGGCTTATTATATTCCCACATCTACAGCCTGTGTAACAGAATCAGAGCAAATCCTGTTTTCATTCATACTGAAAGCAGGAACAGAAACGGTAAAGATATTTGCGTATTAATATTGAAAACTGTGCAGTTATATTTTTCAGCACATTTCCTCACACACAACTTCATACTCGTACGTCAGAAATCAGATGAGGCAAACCTGCAGCTCTACATTTCTCGAGCTGGACACCCAGTAGTTGAAGCTGAACAGGAGGATGCAAGCGACGAGGGCGACTATGAGCAAAGGCGGGGAGCGACCTCCTCTCCGAACGTTCACCAGTGCTCCCATCATCCTTCTGGTCTGCGAACACGGGAACAGCAGTCACTGCAGCACTGGAAGCAAAGCCGGCGCTGGTCAGAGAAAGTGTGTTGAACGTTTCTGTGCTGAATGAGACAGTTGGGTGGAGTTTTACTGATTTGCATTGTTGTTTTTTTTGTTGCGTTAAAAAAAAAAAAGAAAAAAAAAGAAAAAAAGCTGCTTGGCCTGTTTTATTTTTTGCTACGTGTCTGATATCATACCTGTTTGGCAAATACAGACTCATGTCTGAGAGGTCATGTTTTTTTTAGTTGGGTCACAAAACATATAACTAACTGTAACCCACATATTTATTTATTTATTTATTTCAGATATCAGTTGGAAATAATTGCTGTGCCTCAAAGTTTGTAGCGTCCAAAGTGAGATTTTGTTTTTGTAGTGGTGCAAAACACTGGCGCTGTTTCTTAATCACTCACTTTTAATATCTCAAAGAAACTGCGAGTCTCAGTGTTTGCAATGAACATACCTCGGCTTACATCGGCAGTCACACTTCACCTTCCTTCTCTCGTTTGCATGAGGTTAAACACTGATCGATGTTTTCATGGTGCATGCCAATTTCCTTGTGTAGGGCCAGAAGTCACCTACTCTACACAAGTCACCTAGGTTCATTTATGCGTGTAACACGATCGTGCCAACTTGGAGGCAGGAAATGAACAACTAAGTGACAGTCTCTTGTTGCATGGCAGAATAAATGGAGAAGGCAGATTGTGAGATATGAGAAGCCACCCAAGTGCAGTTTACACACTAAGAATCTTACAACATTTTTACTGCACACAAACAACACAAAACAATGAATTTTTTTTATTTATTTTGATATTATTATGCTCAGTAAAGCCCTCAACGTTCCTCTCCAGTTCATGGTACACGTATATGTGGAAACTAATGGACATCATCGGCTAAAACACACAAGCAGGTTACTTTATTTCCTGAACAAGAGTGCGAATGAACTCCAAACAGTGCTTCCGGATGTCTCGAGTTCTGTACCGTGGTGCACTTCCTGGTCCGCATAACGGCTTTTATGAAGCATGCTCTGTTTATGAATAAACCTTCAGCGTGAAAGAGTGAGAGTTATGCCACCCCTCTTGGACTAGGGCATTGTCAAACTCGAGCTCTCCAGACGAAGGGACAAACGCTTTTCCTGTGCACCACTCCGACAGTTATATATCACTCTATATAAGAAGTGTCCAAATTTATATCTAGAAAAAGAAAAGTGTGGGAAAGTTTTTTAATCTAGCCATGCAGAAGCCACAGCTCATAGTATTTTGAAAGTCAACTGATTCAATGTGTGAAATCAGGTGTGGCTCCTGAAACAAGGTACGTTCCTTTTGACTGAAAGGAAACTTGCACCCACAACGGCTCTTTGCGGGTAAGATTGGGCACCCATTATCACTTTCAGGGAGATTTCTTCTCATTACAGAAGTATATAGACAGCATCATTACTGAAACCTTTTAAAGAACATTTCTGTGTACAGAACCAAACACACTAAACTGCCTCAACCAATCAGCATTCACCTGAAGCACTGTTAGAATTAAGTTGTTGTTGTCTTTATTTGTCACATATACACAAATAAAGTGTATATTTGTGTACTGTGCATATATACATTACTGCACAGTGAAATTCTTTCTTCGCATATCTCATCCTTGGAGGGTTGGGGTGAGACCCCAGACCCCAATCATGACCCCAGCGCCCCAGGAGCAGGCTGGCTCAAGGGCCCAGCGGTGGCAGTTTGGCAGTGCTGGGGCTTGAACCCCGATCTTCCAGTCAGTCTGTCTGTCTGTCTCTCTCTCTCAAAATATTCTATAAGTATATACCAGCCGTAACAGTGAGTAGAGCTGCTGTGAGTGTATCTGGTGCAACACATGAAAATGTCAATGTTGGATAAAGAAAAATTCAAAAACACCCAGAAACTGACATTGATTACAGGACAGAGAAAGGACTAGTTTCACCCACAGGCTTATTTAGCTACACGCTTCAGAACCTGGGCGATCTGCCTGGCTTTCTGTACATCCACATGTATGAACTTCATTTGCCAGATTTCAACAGGAGTATGAATGGATTAAAGTTGTTCGGAATCATGCTGTTAAAACATTGAGTACAGGAACTAATTTCATGTGTGTTAGAATGAGTCCCTAAAGCTAATGAATCTACCATGTTGTTTGAGTGTCATTTTAATACGTAGTTGAGCAAGCTGTCCTCTAGCTCTCTCTCAAGAGCAAATTTTGCATCCGAACAACTGGTTTCAACAAATCACTGAGCTGAGCTATACAAAACTGAAAACACTGGAAGCGGTCTATGGTTGGTGGGGTGGGTGTTTCTTTGCCAAATTTGTTGACAAAATCTCCCAGAGCACCGTGATCATGAGTAGATCATGATTACCAGAGATTGCTAAAAAGAAAAAAAAGTTACACAATCTGTCACACTCACTACGTCTACAAGTTAGGTGTGTCTGGTAATGTGGACAATAATGCTGCACAATTAGTGGTTATTTAATAAACTCAATTATGAATAATTATACAATTATAAAAAGTAGTTTTGTCAGACTATATACTCAACTAAGTCTTATTGCAATAGGAAGTGATTAAATTAACGGTATATAATTAAGCAAGAGTAATCAGAGAAAGTTAATGTGACTGAACAGATAACAATAAAAAAAAAAAAAAAAGCTACCACTTCCCAGGAAGCAACACGTCAACAATTCAGCTATAGCTTCTTTAAGTCCGATATGTCCCGCCTCCTTTGCGGTGATTGGTTGTAGAAAAGCAGTGTTCCAATTAAAATTCTCAAGCTTCAGATGAATCTGAAATTCAATCCAATTGTAAGCCGGGGGCGGGACCTACCGAAATACGGGTAGGAGAATAAAGAATAGTGCACTAGCTGGATGTACGAACCCTAAATCAAGTCATCGGTCAAATCTTATCTGTGTGCATATAACTAGACGTGTATGTAAAACAGTTAGATAAGAAAACAGTGGCAATTAGATGAGAAAGCCAGCTAGTAATGTAGCTCATAAAGCAATAAAGTGCACAATCACAGACTAGCAAGTTAGCGAGCTAACCGAACAGTCAAGTTAGCGCACTCGTCTTATCTCTGTTTATTTTACAGAATGGGACAGATAAATTTTAAAACAGCATCCTTACCAATGTAAAGATGTAAACAGGTCAGCTAGCTAAGGTCAACGCACTCAGTCATGTCGATAATCCGCTTTCGATGAACAAAGGTTTTCATCCGTCAACAAGCGCCGTTTGACTCGCAATAATGAAGTGTCGTACGCGAGCGAGTCGATTCTTTGAATTGGTTCTTTTAAGTGAACGCAGAGAGTCGACTCGATGCGTCTTTTTTTTTGTAGTTGTAGCCAAGTGTATCAAGATTCATTCATTCATTGTCTGCCGCTTATCCGAACTACACTCGGGTCACGGGGAGCCTGTGCCTATCTCAGACGTCATAGGGCATCAAGGCAGGATACTCCGGTGTGTGTGTGTGGAGTTTGCATGTTCTCCCCGTGCCTCGGTGGTTTCCTCCGGGTGATCCGGTTTCCTCCCCCAGTCCAAAGACATGCATGGTAGGTTGATTGGCATCTCTAAATTGTCCGTAGTGAGTGAATGAGAGAGTGTGTGTGCCCTGCGATGGGTTGGCACTCCGTCCAGCGTGTATCCTGCCTTGATGCCCAATGATCCCCGTGACCCGAGTATAGACAATGAATGAATGAATTTCCTTCACAGGGAGTCGTAAAAGCCGACTCCTATAGATGTGCCGAATCACATGGCCACTGACTCATTGAAAAGAGCCGGAATTCCCAACAGTTTTGAGCGATAACGAGCGCGCATGCGCAATATGACACTTCTAAGCGCGTGATCTGGGTTCAGCTGGACTTCCCTGGAGCAAACTATAACTGCAGTCTCATTATGCTTATAAGTCTTTAGAGAACAGAGAAGTTCCTTTTTTTTAATATATATCTAAAAAAAAAAGTATATTATGGCTGTTCTGAGCTTCATAGGCTGTATCATTTACTCACTAGTGCAGTGATTCCATACAGTGGAATGCAGCTTGTAGGAAACCTAGAGTAAACCACTAATTTGGACAAGTTGGACTAAGAATTGGACGAAAATAATATGATATTGTGGTATATTAAGGTTAATACAGACAACGACAACAAAAAAAAAAATCATTTTCATTTTTATTGAACAGGAATAAGGCTACAGTGAGAAAAACAAATATTTACTCTTGCAGCTGGCTACTCAGAAACGCTTCTGATCATTTTCCTCCTTGAAGAAAAAAAAATGCAAAAATTACAGTTAGATGTTTAAAAAATTATTACTACATAACTGTAAATTAATGTGAAATTATCATGAAACAATAATCCAGAGTGTTGGATGAAATAAATGCCATCACACTATTTAAGTCTGTATTTTATATAACAGCAGTGATAAAATCTTTTACCTTTATAACTCTGCCCAGCTGGAATAAAATATCTTCATAGCTGCTCTCCATGCCTCGGAGACATTCCGGTTTCACAGTCTGCTTCTGTAGATTCGGACTGCCGGCTTCCCGGACCATCTTCATAAATTTCTCCTCCTACACACACGCAAGTCGTTTGTAACCACTTTTTCTGTCTTGTGTAACCCACAGAAAAGAAGAAGTGACTTTATGTGTAGCATAATTTTCACCTGTACTCCTAAGACAAAGGTGAAGGCCACACCAGCTTTCCCAGCTCTCGCTGTTCTTCCCACTCTGAAACACAGACACATCGGTTCAACAAGGGCAGAAGATCGCTGCTTAGTTTCTGCCATTTCCTGTTTAAATAGAATATCTGAGAAATGAACAGATGATAAGGCAGTAAACGTGCCTGTGGATGTATGTCCTGATGTACTGAGGAGCATCGTAATTAATGACGCATTTAACTCCTTTAATATCGATTCCTCTGGCCGCAGCGTCAGTGCTGATCAACCTGCAGGAGTGGGGGGAAAAAACGGTGAGTTACTATGAGTGCGTATGTGTGAATCTGTGCAAAAGTAGATTTGAGTGTGAGATGAAATGCATGCATACAGCTGAATTTTCCCTTGTTCAAAATTCTTCAGAGTCTTCTGTCTTTCGCTAGGACCGAGTCTGGAGGAGAATTCTGCCACTTCCACACCACCGTAAAGCTGCACCAGTAAAAAGAGCCTGAGAGAGAGAGAGAGAGAGAGAGAAATAAGGGGGATGGGGGGCAGGCATATAGAGAGACAGAGAGAAAGATAGGGAGGGAGACAGCCAGGCAGAGAAGGAGGGAGAGAGAGAGAGAGTGGGAGTGGGAGGGGAGGGGAGGGGGGAGGGGAGGGGAGGGGGGGGGAGGGGGGAGGGGAGGGGAGGGGGGAGGAGGGGGGGGGGGAGGGGAGGGGAGGGGAGGGGGGAGGAGGGGGGGGGAGGGGAGGGGAGGGGAGGGGGGAGGAGGGGAGGGGAGGGGAGGGGGGAGGAGGGGAGGGGAGGGGAGGAGGGGGGAGGAGGGGAGGGGAGGGGAGGGGAGGGGGGAGAAATGGAGGGGAGGGGAGGGGAGGGGAGGGGAGGAGGGGGGAGGGGGGAGAAATGGAGGGGAGGGGAGGGGAGGGGAGGGGAGGGGGGGGGAGGAGGGGAGGGGAGGGGAGGGGAGGGGGGAGAAATGGAGGGGAGGGGAGAGAAATGGAGGGGAGGGGAGGGGGGAGAAATGGAGGGGAGGGGAGGGGGGAGAAATGGAGGGGAGGGGAGGGGGGAGAAATGGAGGGGAGGGGAGGGGGGAGAAATGGAGGGGAGGGGAGGGGGGAGAAATGGAGGGGAGGGGAGGGGGGGGAAATGGAGGGGAGGGGAGGGGGGGGAAATGGAGGGGAGGGGAGGGGGGGGAAATGGAGGGGAGGGGAGGGGGGGGGAAATGGAGGGGAGGGGAGGGGGGGGAAATGGAGGGGAGGGGAGGGGGGGGAAATGGAGGGGAGGGGAGGGGAGGGGGGAGAAATGGAGGGGAGGGGAGGGGAGGGGGGAGAAATGGAGGGGGGGGGAGAAATGGAGGGGAGGGGAGGGGAGGGGAGGGGGGAGGGGAGGGGAGGGGGGAGGGGAGGGGAGGGGGGAGAAATGGAGGGGAGGGGAGGGGAGGGGGGAGAAATGGAGGGGAGGGGAGGGGGGAGAAATGGAGGGGAGGGGAGGGGGGAGAAATGGAGGGGAGGGGAGGGGGGAGAAATGGAGAGGGGAGGGGGGAGAAATGGAGAGGGGAGGGGGGAGAAATGGAGAGGGGAGGGGGGAGAAATGGAGGGGGGAGGGGGGAGAAATGGAGGGGGGAGGGGGGAGAAATGGAGGGGGGAGGGGGGAGAAATGGAGGGGGTGAGGGTCAGGCAGATAGAGAGAGAGAGATGGAGACAGTGAGAAAGACAGGGAGATGCATAGAGAGAGAGACAGACAGAGAGAGAAAGATGGAAGGAGACAGAGGAGAGTTCCACAGCAAGTTAAAGTAAGTTTGTGAAAACTTGTAACAACTCTGAAGTTTTATTTAGTTATGAAATTTTAAATGACACTTTTTTGCCTGTGTATTCTATAAACTCGGTTAGGGGCATTGGTGGCTCAGTGGTAGGTTGCTCGCCTATCATGCGGAAGGCCCGGGTTCGATTCCCAGCCAATGCCTCAACCCCAGCCACTGGATGCAGTGCCGGTCCCAAGCCCGGAAAAAAATGGGAGGGTTGCGGCAGGAAGGACATCCGGCATAAAACCTGTGCCAAGTTGTTGTGCGGACCAGTTGGTACGCTGTGGCGACCCCGAACAGGGAGCAGCCGAAAGCAAGGTTAGTTTATTCTATAAACTCGGTCAGTGAGGGTCAGTGCTGTGGTGTGTGTCAGTGCTACCTGTGTGCTGTTTCTCTTGAGTTTGTGAAGCACAGAACAGGACTGAACTTCAGACGCAACAGGAAGTGCAGAATAAGAAGTGGCTTCTTGCTCAGCGTACAGCAGACGTAGTACTCCTGCAAATAACAGATTCGCTGGTGAACACATGAGTGCTGATGTCATTGCGTGTGTGCGTGTGTGTGGGGTGGTGGTGCAGATGTTTGGTTGATGCGTACAGTCAAGCCCTGAGGGAAGTTGAATTTCTCTTCGCTTGTTGAGTTGTGTGTGGAGCTGAAGAGACGAGGCTGGTGGAGGCCGAGCTGCTGCAGTTTCTCCGGGTTTTGCGTCAACGTGGCTGAGAAGAGCAGCTTCTGCAGCGGCATCTGTGGCGGAGACAGACTGAGACACAAAAACGCAGATGACTTTAATATTAACATTCTGTAACGTTATCAATGAAATTGAACATACAAGGTCATACCTCGCCACTGTAATTGGCCCAGGCTCCACCCTCCTAAAGATCGACACCCCTGTGTCATGCCCACTTTTAAAGACCGCCTTGGTGATCTGATTGAGCCAAGCCTGCTGCATGCTGTCAATCATCCGGTCTGCCTCGTCAATGATCTGAAAAAAATAATAATTGTAAGACGAAACTAAATATCATAACATCACGCTTGGTGAACGATGCTCACCAGAAAACGAAGATCCTGAGAAGACTGAAACCATGGTTTTTGTTGATGTGATCCACCAGACGACCCGGTGTTGCCACGACGATATCCGCCAGAACCCGACGATGCCATGCCTCCTGAATAAACAGGCAACATGTGAGAAAGGTTGTGCCATTGTGCTACAAAAAACTACTAGAAACCTTAATTACAACAGGTTAACATTAAGAGTCCTGACTCAACCCGATAGAACACCTTTGGGATGAATTATAGCAGAGACTCAAAACTGGGACTTTATAGACCTTGCTTTGTGCACTGGTGTGCAGTCATGTTGGAACAGGAAGGGGACATCCCCAAACTGTTCCCACAAATTTGGGAGCATGAAATTGTCCAAAATGTCTTGGTATGCTGAAGCATTAAGAGTTCCTTTCACTGGAACTAAGGGGCCAAGACCAACCCCCGAAAAACAACACCTGAATTCAATGATTTGGAGGAGTGTCCCCCCAATATAGTGCATAAACATGGAAATATCTTGAAAAATAGTTTTGAAACATTTAGAAAGCCTTCTGCAGATGGATTTAAGTTTACTGACAGGATCATGAATTAAAGAATATATTCGATTTACCTGTTTTCTAAAAGAGTTGCCTGCTCTACAGCAAAAGGTTTTTGCCCAGCAGCCATTACAACTTTTAACCCAGTTCCTTCCGTGTAAGTGCAGAAAACTTTATACACCTGCGGAGGAGAACCATAATCATAACGGACAACATGCAGCAGAATGAGCAAGAGAGGAACCAAGACCAAGAAAAAATATCTAATGAAGTAATGAATTACTAATGAACCTGTTGCGCAAGCTCTTTGGTGGGCAACACAGCCAGTGCACGGACTTCACACACCACTCGCGTCATCAGCGCCTGTAACGATAAGATTAACGGAGCTGGATAAATAAACCCTGCTTTAAACAATTAACATTACTATGAATAAAATGATGATAGGTTACAATATGTCATGTTATAGTGGTCATTTGTCATTTAGAGCCCTGTTCTGCCTGAAAAGAACAGTGCAATTGCAGTGAAGTTACTGCAAGCCTTCTCCTTTCTCCTAATCAACACCAACAGCACTTCCCTTGCATATAAAAAGCAGTCCTGTTGTGCTTGTTCTGGGGCAGGAAAATGGAAAAAAAAAAAAAGCCCTGAAATGATAAACAACTAGCCAGTGCAATCAGGTAAGATTATTACAGATTATCATTTCTCTAAACTATCTTTGAATTTAAATGATTATTACAGCTCCAGGAAAGCTTGTACAGATTACAAACTGCCGCTTTAACAGCTTGAGGTTACATTAAAAGCTGATACGTCATAATTATTACTGTGATATATATTATTTTGCCTACTGTTCCATCCAATAATAAATATGTAAAGAATGCCACATCATTTTATTATTTTTTTTAAAGCTATCTATGTGTATCTTCTCCAGTAAAAAGCTTTTAATTTTTTTGTGCCCAACTATATTAAAATACTTTACTTCATGTTGCTACTAACATTCTAGCTGTTTATGTTTCCTTAATATACTTTAAGGACAATCATTTTGATGCTTACTGGCTTATTTAAAAGACACTAAATGTTAGTTACAATGAGCAGACATTTTTTGACTGTTAATTTTTTGTAATGTTTTTTAAATGATTTTCTCGGCCTGAAAAATGCAAAGAAAAAAAAACTAACCAATGAATCGTATGCAAATCCTGTGCCTCAGAATTTGACTAAGGTATCTTAGTATATACAGAATATACAGAATGACCAATATGACAAAACCTCATTGTTCTTGTGCACAGAACATCGCACCTGTACGACAGGTATAACAAACGTCAGCGTCTTTCCACTTCCTGTAGGCGCAGACACACAGATGTCTCTGGGCCTGTAACCTCCTCGACCAATCAGAAGACCTGAATTCACGCTCTCTAAGATGGCGGGGATCACCTCAGCTTGAACTGGGTATGAAAAAACAAAGCAATGGACTGATGTGAAACAAACAAAAACATACCAAGCGAGTCATGAACTCTTAAATGAACTCTGTCTCTGACCTGGGAAGAAGCTATGGATCCCGTTGGCTTCCAGTCTCTTCCGTAGCAAAGGACAAATTCCTGGCACGTCATTAAGAGGGATCAAATTGCCCTTAATGTCTCTCTTGATCATAGCCGGCTCAGCCAGCCACTTAGGCAGCACCCTCTGGACCTATACGGCAAGATCACAAACAAATTTCATCCGACAGACTGCTCACAGGCTAAAGAAAGCTTTTAAATATCTGTGTTCGTTGTAGTGACACCTTTTGAACCGCTTTATTCTCAAATCCACCCAGGATTTTAAAGCTGGAGCTTGTGTTTGACTGCACAGGCTCTGCATCTGAAGTTTTTTGGCTTTCAGGCTCGTCTACTGCTCCAGTGGACTCTTCAAAAAGATTATTAAATATATGCAAGGTTTAGAGAAAAGAATTTACTTTCCTGGAAAACGTACACAAGCATAGGCACAGATACCTGAATGTTCCTTGTCCTTTTTAGTTACATTTCCCTTTTTGTCTTTTTTCTTTCTCGTAGTCAAAGCCGCACTTGTGTCATTAGCATCAACATCAAGATCAACATCCTGCTCATTAATGCTTTCTTTTCTCTTCTTCTTTGGTTGCTTTTTCTCTTTTTGTTGTTGCTCCAGTTTTCTTTTAGTCTTTCCTACGTTGCTCAGTTCACTTGTCTTTGTATCCTGGACATCTGACTCCTTCTTAGTTGCAAGACTCTGCTGTTCTCTGGCTTTGGCACGTTCCTGGAGTTTGCTCAGCAAAGCTTTGGACCTTGACTCTCCATTTGATTTGCTTTCTTCCTCCTCTCCTAGATATCTGGAAGATAATGCAAGAACTGAGCTGAACAGTGGTTCTGAGAAACGTAGTGTTTTCGTGGTTGTATTAGGACATTCTAATAAATGTAATCTAATGTATTAAGAGAGGTGGTGGTAGCTCAAGTGGTTAAGGCTCTGGGTCATTGACTGGAAGATCAGGGTTCAAGCCCCAGCACCGCCAAGCTGCCACTGTTGGGCCCTTGAGCATGGCCCCTAACCCACCCTTCTCCAGGGGTGCTTTTTTGTAGCATAAAGTGTCTATGACCAGAAAATTGTGTGGTTTGGTTGAAGTTTTGATGCATTAAGCCAAATTAAGCATTTTATATGAACTCATTTTATATGAAGTGACCCTCAATATGAAGAAGAAACAAAGCAGGCATAGATATAATGTAATACTGAAATAAATATAAACTGTAATATTAAGGTAAATCCCTCACAACCCCTACATCAGTAACAGTAAAAGAACAGTTTAGATTCGACAGAAACAGGTGCCAGGTGAGCACTTTAAATGATCTCATACCGGTTAATCATAAAGAGAGCCATCGCACACAGCCAACTCTGCTACAATTCCAACACATCCAGAAGTTTACAGATGTTTTTCGGAATCAGTATAAGACGCACAGCACCGGAAACCGCACGAAAACATATGCGATTGTGATTAAACCGGAAAAACGAGTGTGAACGAAAACATATCGATTAGTCATTTAAGCATGGCTAAAAATCATGTTTAATATAAACACAAGGGAGCAGCCATGTGTGAGCGCTGACAGTCGCATGATCATGACGCAGGACGAGTTTTGATGACGTTGCTGTGACGCGTGTCTGGGAATCCATAACAGGCCCCCATTTTTTAGTATCCTTAAATACGCCCTCTCTTAAATACTACCCTTTCTTCTCTGCAAACACATAGAGCATAATGGGTATTAGTATGTCTATTGTGAGCACAGCTTGTAGCGTTTAGAAAGGAAGTTTAATTTGTACGCTATCAGATAATTTATAGGTGTTATATTGCCATCTAGTGGTAGAAACAACGAACTTATTTTGGTTCATTTATAGAATATAGAACTCCATTTCCATTACAGCCATTAAAATTCTTGCTTATTCTAGTGTCGGCCATAGCTCTTCATAGCTCCTCCTATATAGTAACTAATACAAACACAAGATGTGTATTTATTATTATTATTATTATTATTATTATTATTATTATTATTATTATTATTATTATCTTGACATGTGTATTCATGTTATATTAGAAAGCGAATGTGTATATCATGTTTTATCAGATATGACAACAAACCTAGGTCTTTTTAGGACCTTTGTAGGTCAGCATAGTGACAAATGTATAGGAAAGTTTCCCAAAACATTAGAGAAATGGACTTTGAACCATATCAGACAAGTGCAAGTTTCAAATAATGTACAGATTGCTAGAATGAAGGGTAACAGAGTGTAAGAGCCCCAATAGGCATCCTAAGTTACTGCAAGGTTCCCAAAAGATCCAAATAATAAATCTACCAGAACGTCAGAGGACATTCCTTGAACCATCCTAGGTTACGACAAGGTTTTCAAAAGGTTCAAATAATTTAAATGTTTGTTTTACTATTTAGTTATGTATATTTTTTTAGTATATTTAGTTTAGTTTTATTGTGTAGAGGTGTGAATAGATTGCCCAGCAAGGGGCTCACAACCCTCCCGTTTTCCATCGCCCTGCTCACCAACAGCTAACCACAGAGTCATGATACTTTACACACAGAAACCCAATCTTGTCCGGCCTAGTTGTATAACAGACTAGCAGTGATAAATAATTCATTTGTTTATACTGGTTGAAAAGGTCATGAAAAGTCTATTTCTCTTCTGCCAGTGTGGTGTTACTAACTAGAGTTAAAGGTTACCAGAATGTTAGGGTAATGTTTTTAGAACCACCGCAGGTTACAGCTGTACAGCTTAAACTGTATGAGGACCTTAAGGGGAACATTTGAACCACATTTGAACCAAAAATTTGTTAGCTGGTCATTTGACTTTCTTTGGCTATTTGACTTTCTTTGGCTATTTGACTTTCTTTCACATTGCACATAAATAAATGAACCAAAAAGCAAAAAAATGGGGTGTGTAGGGCTGAAAATGGGCTCACAAAATTTTTCCATGGACAGAAATACACACCCTTTCCAAGTGCATGCAGAAATCCCAAAAATCACAACACCAAAATGAATGTGGTGATGTTAGTTTTTAATGAAAAATTAAAAAAAAAAAAAAAAAAAAAAAAAGTAACACCCAGCATTTATTTTCTACACCGATCAGGCATAACATTATGAACACTAAGAGGTGAAGTGAATAAGACTGATTATCTCCTCATCATGGCACCTATTAGTGGGTGGGATATATTAGGCAGCAAGTGAACATTTTGTCCTTAAAGTTGATGCGTTAGAAGCAGGAAAAATGGGAAAGTGTAAGGATTTGAGCGAGTTTGACGAAGGGCCAAATTGTGATGGCTAGACCACTGGATCAGAGCATCTCCAAAACTGCAGCTCTTCTGGGGTATTCCCGGTCAGCAGTGGTCAGTATCTATCAAAAGTGGTCCAAGGAAGGAACAGTGGTGAACCGGTGACAGGGTCATGGGCGGCCAAGGCTCATTGATGCCTGTGGGGAGGGAAGGGTGGCCCATGTGGTCAGATCCAACAGACGAGCTACTGCTGCTGCTAAGTTAATGCTGGTGCAGTGCATGATGGGTCAGGGCTGTTTTAGCAGGAAAATAGGGACCAACATAATAATAGGAATTGGTCATAATGTTATGCCTGATCTTTGTATATTGTTTGGTCCTAATGCTCAGAAAACATGGCATTTGTGCAGCACTGCATCTGCTCAGTTTAGCAGCTGAAGAAGAGCAACTCGCTGATGCGCCACCAGGTGGTGCTGTTGCGTTGTTTTTATTTTTTCACTTCACTGCGTTATAAGATTAGTCGAATGAAGCAGTCATGGACGCTTGTGTTTAGCTTCAAGGCCAGGTTAGCCTTACCACCGTGTAATATTATTATATCCGCAAACAGCCTACGGTACTTAAGTGGGTTACAAGCCACAATAGACATATAGGGTAAACGTCCGTGCTATATTACAGGCGACATCTGCTGTTAGGATTTAGACATAAGATGCTAGAATAAAGGCAGGGTTGCCAGATTGGATTCATTAGCGATTTAGTTTTAAGGTCAGCTAAGCTAAAATGCAATTGCTAGAATAATATTATCATAACGAACACTTGCAAAAAAAAAAACAATAATAATTATAAAAAATAAAAATAAAAAATGCAAGTGTGAGGGTAAGCGGAAATAATAATAACGCAATCTGGTAACCCGGTGCTCTCTGCTCTCATGGCCGAGTGAGGGCGGAGACGCACGAAGTTTGACAACAACTTTAGTTCGTCCTTGGAAAGCAGAATGTCAGAGCGACTTTATTCTGTCCGATAAAACCTGGAAGGAGTTTTGGAGTCGAAATCATGCTGAGTGTCCTGGCGAGAGCTGCGGTGAGTCACCATGAAAATCAACACAACCACAATAACAATGCGCAGAACAAAATCAGTGTTTACTGCGTCTGGAAGGGCAACCATGAAGCAGCCTGGACCTAGGAGTGTGTATGATCTGAATTCCTAAGCCAAAAAATCAGCTATGATTAACATCAATCGGTGTGTCTCTTATATAATGATAACGACGACAAACAGCTCCTGATAGAGGTGCATCATGGTTCCCACAACCCTCTGTTTTAAACCTAAAATTCTGAATTAAACCTAAAATGAAAATTGTATTTAGGAAAAATTAACATTTTTACATTGCTTTGTTGCTTCTTAGGAGCTAAAAATTTTTTAAAGGGGCAATATGTAATATTTAATATGTGTATTTCTAGTTTATTATTATTATTATTATTATTATTATTATTATTATTATTATTATTATTAATGATGATGATGATGATGATGATGATGATGATGATAATAATAATAATAATAAATTAAAAAATAATAAAAATAAAAATATACAAAATATTTTAATGTATTATGTATTTATTTAAGGGGGCACGGTGGCTTAGTGGTTAGCACGTTTGCCTCACACCTCCAGGGTTGGGGGTTCGATTCCTTCCTCCGCCATGTGTGTGTGGAGTTTGCATGTTCTCCCCGTGCCTCAGGGGAGGCCAAAGACATGCGTGGTAGGTGGATTGGCATCTCTAAATTGTCCATAGTGTGTGTGTGTGTGTGTGTGTTTGTGTGCGCCCTGCGATGGGTTGGCACTCCGTCCAGGGTGTATCCTGCCTTGATGCCCAATGACACCTGAGATAGGCACAGGCTCCCCGTGACCCGAGTATAGTTTGGATAAGCGGTAGGCAATGAATATATTTATTTACTTATTTTATTTATAAAAATTATTTATATGAAAAAATAAAAATAAAATAATAAAAATAAACCTACAATTCTGCATTAAACCTAAAATGAAAATTATATTAAGAAAAATAACAAGTTTTAAATTTAAATGCTTTGTTTGTTGCTTCTTGCACAGGAGCTTAAAAAAATTAAAGGGGCAATATGTAATATTTAGTATGTGTATTTCTAGTTTAATAATAATAATAATAATAATAATAATAATAATAATAATAAATTCAAAATAATAAAATAAACATATACAAAATATTTTAATTAATTAATTAATTTATTTATTTAATTTATACAAATTATTTATATGAAAAAATAAAAATAAAATAATAAAAATAAACCCAAAATTCTGCATTAAACCTGAAATTAAAATTGTATTAAGAAAAATTAAAAATTTAAATGCTTTGTTTGTTGCTTCTTAGTTTTGCACAGGAGCTAAAAAAAATTTAAGGGGCAATATGTAATATTTAGTATATGTATTTCTAGTTTGACAATAACAACAATAATATTAATGTTAATAATAATAATAATTCTAATATATTTTATTTTTGTCCACTATATTTCTCATTGTTACTGATTTTGGCTTCTGTTTACATTTTTCCTGCCCTGAAATAAGCTCTGCCCCCATCGGGAACAAGCTGTTTAGCACCATCAACACGTGTGGCCTGATACACGACAGATTTGACTGTAATAACAGTGATATGTTCTGAATATCTCTTGGCACGCTCTGTCCTGGGCTGAGTGTGTGATACCATTTGTTTATGACCTCATCCTATAACAGTGATGTCCTTTGTGTTGACCTAGAATTTCTTTCGAGCACAGACACTCCGTGACCGTTTCTTCCTATGTAATTTAGATAACCATTTTCATAATAAACTCGCTAAACCACAACGTCTGTTTCTGCTGACGTCTTTTGTTTATCAGTAGATAACACTGAATTTTACACCTTTCTTCTGTATAAATACTCCCTGTTCATCTTAGTAAATTTCCATGAGTTTTCCTATTCAATCGCTGTCTCTGCGTGGTTCTTTGGCACTTAACAGCTCAGGCTGCATCTCCAACTGTACCCGAAAATTCTAACGGAACAGCAAAACCTGGGGTGTTTTATTGCTCTTATACTACAGCAGTACACCAGATAGTTATCATTTTTATGTCTCCACCACTAGTGGAATTATGTTATCAGGTTGTCGGTCCATCTTTCTGTCTGTACGTCCATCTCAGATTCTCCTGTGTGCAATATCTCGAGAAAGAGTGCGTAAATGTTTGAAGGACTGCTATGGGAAAATCAGATGAATGGTCCAGACAGGGTCAAAGTCACAGCAAGGTCAATAATAGATTTTCTTCAGTAGCTTCCTTCCTGTTTGTCATACAGAGATGTTACTATACATTCATGCTCAGTTTTTTCTTTGGCTGAAATTTTTGCCATCTCTCTGTCCCTCCATCTGAGTTGATCAGAAACTGTCTTTTGTGTAATATCTCAGGAATGTCTGCTTAAATGTTTGTATAATATATATATATGAAGTGATCACTGTAAGCAGCAGATGAGCTGATTAGGTTTTGTAATTAATCCAAATATGGTCGAGATCACGGCAAGGCCAAATTTTTCTTTAATAGCTTTCTTCCTGTTTAAAGTATATGTTAAAGCTATTATTAGCTTAAAAAGGAGTAGCCCTAACGGCAGCAGAGGCATCCATCAAGTTCTGCTTGCTGATTTTTTGCTGAACAACACATTGTACTTTTTATCTGTTTCTAATTACATGTAATCTTCTGGAATGTCTCGAAAACTTAGTTTGTGTCAGTACTTAGATTATAGCAGCTACAAAACGTTGTTCCCTCTTACCAGCCTCGCTTTTTTCTTTCTCTTCATGACAGTTAGATAAAAACTAGGAATGTGTGAAATCTGTCCTGAAATCTTTGCTGTAGCTGAAAACTTAGACTTACAGTTTCAAAGCACTGACACTGGAGACTCCTTACATAAAATATATCTCCTTACAGAGAGAGTTCTTTATGTAAGTCAGCTTATCATTAGGCTTCGAGTTCTTAGCCATCTCTCCAAATCAGCTGTTAACTATAGAAACATATAATGTATGTTTTAGTAAGATGTAGTAAGAGCATTACTATAAACCTGTGATGTGAATCACAGCCAGCACTTTTGTCCAAGCTGATGTACATAATCTTCCGTTATACTGTGCTGTGTGTGTGAACAGTTCAGCTATATATGTCTGACTTGTAAAGCTGGAATTGCCCAGATCAGATTACACCAGCGAGTAAAGCTTGCGCTGCTAACGATGCAGTTCCTACTGGGACAGTTCCTTATATTAACATAATATCACTTAAGATAAAATTATATTTATTGATGTTTGTTTAAATGTTAACCAAGTATGTTTGCTTTAACTCATTTTTAACCTCATATACAGCAATCAGGCATAACATTATGACTACCTGGCTAATATTGTGTTGGTCCCCTTTTTGCGGCCAAAACAGCCCTGACCCGTCAAGGCACGGACCCCACTAGATCCCTGAAGGTGTGCTGTGGTATCTGGCACCAAGATGTTAGCAGCAGATCCTTTAAGTCCTGTATGTTGCGAGGTGGGGCCTTACAGGACTTAAAGGATACTTTTGACAGATACTGACCACTGCAGACCGGGAACACCTCACAAGAGCTGCAGTTTTGGAGATGCTCTGATCCAGTGGTCTAGCCATCACAATATAGCCCTTGTCAAACTCACTCAAATCCTTACGCTTGCCCATTTTTCCTGCTTCTAACACATCAACTTTGAGGACAAAATGTTCACTTGCTGCCTAATATATCCCACCCACTAACAGGTGCCATGATGAGGAGATAATCAGTGTTATTCACTTCACCTGTCAGCGCTCATAATGTTATGCCTGATCCGTTTACTTAAAACGTAAACTAGAATCACTGGACCTCTGTTAATGATCAGATCAGCTGGACTCTAATGTCATCATTTAAAATTTTCCTAATTTGTAATATTTCCTATTAACATTACAAACATGTGAAATGAATCTGTCAGTTCATTAAGTTGTTGTTGATGTTATAAAATCACAGGCGCAATGGATACTAATGCAGGATGGATTAAAACACACACACACACAACACACACTCAAAATAAACTTTAGAGCAGGCGAAAGGTCAGGTAATGTGCAAACACACAAATGCAGCACTATTCGAAAGAGCAAAGTTTAAAATCCAAACTAGATCACTCTGATATAGAATGATGCTGACTCAATGACTCAGTAACCTGCAGTAAGTCAGGCTTCCTTAAACACGGCCAGCTCATCTGACGGCGTGTCAGTAGACTGAGGTTTGTGGAAAATTGTACTCTGATATTTTAGAAGAAGAGAGCAGCGATGCACGTCAGAGGTGATTTTATTTTGTATCAAAAGTGGTCCAAGGAACAGTGGTGACCTGGTGACAGGGTCATGGACGGCCAAGACGCATTGATGTACGTGGGAAGCAAAGGCTGGCCCGTGTGGTCTGATCTAACAGACGAGCTACTGTTGCTCAAATTGCTGAAGAAGTGAATGCTGGTTCTGATAGAAAGCTGTCAGAATACACAGTGCATGACGGGTCAGGGCTGTTTCAAGAGAACGGGACATTAAGGCAATGTTTATTTAAAGCTGCTGTAATATAAGTGATGACAGAAACAAAAAAGTGTTTTTTTAAATAGAAATTCCAGTTGTTAGCAAATTGTTGTGGTGTAAAAGGAATAAAACACTCCATGGTTTGTTGTTCCGATGAGAAATAGTCAGCTCCACAGAAACAGTGGCTGTGTTGCACCAAACCCACTGTTGATTATTTTCCCATAACAATACACCTACAAGTGCAACTACAGTGTTAAGCTACTTCTTATTGAAACGTGAGACACTACTGAAACTGTTGAACAGTTACACTTTTAAAGTGGTGTTGTATTTGTATCGATAACAAGAGCACTTTTCCAGGTACAGCATATGACCTGAAATATGCTGCAAAAGTAAATGAGCTTGAGGCAAATTAATATGTTAATAGGAAAGATTTTCTAACATCCTCTGCATAAATGTGCATGAAAAAGTAATGAATATAAATTGTGTGTTTTTTTCTTTTGGGGTTTACAGTCAAGGGCGGTGCCTATGCGCTTGGCAAGGCCGGTAGTAGTCGTACAGATCCGTGACCACTCTCTGGCTCATCAGGATGGTCTGCCCAAGCTGCCAGTGCCACCCCTCAGACAGACATGTGAACGCTACCTGGCTGCACTCGAACCGCTTGTGTCTCAGGAAGAGCTGGAGCACACACGCCAGCTCATGGCTGAGTTCTTGTCTTCCGGCGGCGTCGGGGAAAGGCTACAGAAAGGACTGGAGAGACGAGCACGCAAAACCGAGAACTGGGTACATACAGTAGTTAACATTGTCTGGGTTGCCAGATTGGACTGACTGCCTAGTTATTCTTTAAAAGCACCAGTTTGTGTAATCCTTGCCTAGTCATATCTAATTTTGAGAAATTATAACCAAACTTTAACCCAATGAATGAATGAACCATTTACAGCAAATCAATAGTAATTAACTACGAATATTATACACTGATCAGGCATAACATTATGACCACCTGCCTAATATTGTGTTGGTCCCCCTTTTGCTGCCAAAACAGCCCTGACCTGTCGAGGCATGGACTCCACTAGATCCCTGAAGGTGTGCTGTGGTATCTGGCACCAAGATGTTAGCAGCAGATCCTTTAAGTCTAGATATTTAAAGGATACTTTTGATAGATACTGACCACTGCAGACCGGGAACACCGCACAAGAGCTGCAGTTTTGGAGATGCTCTGATCCAGTGGTCATCACAATCTGGCCCTTGTCAAACTTGCTCAAATCCTTACACTTGCCCATTTTTCCTGCTTCTAACACATCGACTTTGAGGACAAAATGTTCACTTGCTGCCTAATATATCCCACCCACTAACAGGTGCCATGATGAGGAGATAATCAGTGTTCTTCACTTCACCTGTCACTGCTCATAATGTTATGCTTGATCAGTGTATATGTATGTGCTAGCATTTTAATAAAAAATGCACAAAATTTCAGATAGCACTGGCTTATATCTGAGTGAAACCATTTGCTCATTCAAATTACTGTTTAAATCCATTGTATAATTGTGTGCTGCAGCTCTCTGATTGGTGGATGCAGTCAGCCTACTTAGACTCTCGTATGCCAGTCCCAGTGTACACCAGCCCTGGTGTGGTTTTGCCTCAGATGCACTTCCAGGACCGCCAGGGACAGATGAGGTACCGTGTCTGATCACAGCACTGTATTTCGAAAAAAACAACAACAATAGATGTTCTGTTGATCCACATAATCGCATCCGATTTTATAGTAACATGAAAGAAACCTTTTTAATATTATTTTTATTACGACATGACTCCTTTAAAATGAGTTCAGGTAAGGAAGTTGAAAGGAATAGAACAGAGTTGAATTAAAATGAATACAATGGAATAGAAAGGGAACTCGCACCTTTAATTCCATCCACCACACATTAAAGCAATATAAAATTTTATTTTCTGCTCCACACGATGCTCTGTACTCTTAAAAAGGACGGCTGTATGTTATCGACATCTGCAGTGTTGAGTTGTACGCTGACCTTTACACAGACGTCTCCGTTTCCTGCTGCTATTTAAAGCACACTCCGCTCAAAGTCCTTTTTAACACCGCGCTTCAATCCAAACGGTGTATGGATAAACCCAGTGGAATTACATTTCAGGCACATTCCCTGTTCAGATCCGTGCCTTCATGTATTCACTCAGCATCAGTCCCTCGTCCTTATGGGTTGTGTTGTTTGTACATGAGTTATTCCTGCTGCTGTGAGATCTAGTTACAGAGAACAGATTTATTAATGTTGTTAACATCTCCGTGTAAGATAATATTCTTATATCGGTATCAGTTCTACTATTAGGATATGAGCAACATAAGATTTGAGGTTGTACTTACTTTAGTGATTTATCCTTCGTTATCCTTCAAACCGAAGGCACATTTTCTTTACAGGAGACTGCGGGAAATTGACATTACTTTATTATTTCAACAACTCAAAGTAACGAATTAAAGCTTGATGAGCTATCCTCTGTCTCATGCACACATTAGGATTACATAAAAGCAATCTGCTAGATCAAGCACTGTTTTATAAGCTGCCGAATAATGAAGGTGGAAGCCATATTGTAAGTTGCAAATTTTTAGCAATTCATATGACAATTGCAATAAATGCTTTTCACGCAGCGAGATTTTAGCGATACTTGACTATTATTAGTTGTTTATTACAATGCTCATTTTCTCAGTCATATATTGACATATTTGTATTTGTAATTTTTCAATTGTCTTTTAGTTTCGGGTATGTCATGCTACATGTATGAGCAGGGACCATCTGCACTGGCTGTCCAGGCTTAAAAGTGGGGGATGTGGTATCTTAGTGGTTAAGGTGTTGGACTACTGATCAGAAGGTTGTGAGTTTGAATCCCAGGTCTAAGAAGCTGCCACTGCTGGGCCCCTGAACACAGCCCTTAACCCTCAATTGCTCGGTTGTACAAAATGAGATAAATTGTAAGTCGCTCTGGATAAACGCTAGAAATGTAAATGTAAATATTTAAAAACGGTGGTCTAGTGCTTATGTACTCAAGAAAAATCTGGCAACCAAAAAGTCATGAACTATATGTGTAGGTGATTTACATAAGGGACTTACATTATGGACTTAGATCACTGATCATTTTTATTTATAAATTACATAATTACATGTATTATACACTGATCAGCCATAACATTATGACCACCTGCTTAATATTGTGTTGGTCCCCCTTTTGCTGCCAAAACAGCCCTGACCCGTCAAGGCATGGATTCCACTAGATCCCTGAAGGTGTGCTGTGGTATCTGGCACCAAGATGTTAGCAGCAGATCCTTTAAGTCCTGTAAGTTGCGAGGTGGGGCCTCCATGAATCGGACTTTTTTGTTCAGCACATCCCACAGATGCACGATTGTATTCATATCTGGAGAATTTGGAGGCCAAATCAACACGTCAAACTCGCTGTTGTGCTCATCAAACCATTTCTGAACTATTTCTGCTTTGTGGCACGGTACATTATCCTGCTGAAAGAGACCACAACCATCAGGGAATACCGTTTCCATGAAAGGGTGTACATGGTCTGCAACAATGCTTAGGTAGGTTGTGCGTGTCAAATTGACTTCCACATGGATGGCAGGACCAAAGGATTCCCAGCAGAACATTGCTCAAAGCATTATACTGCCTCCGCCAGCTTGCCTTCTTCCCATAGTGCATCCTGGTGCCATGTGTTCCTCAGGTAAGCGACACGCACGCACCCGGCCATCCACGTGATGTAAAAGAAAACGTGATTCATCAGACCAGGCCACCTTCTTCCATTGCTCCATGCTCCAGTTCTGATGCTCACATGCCCATTGTTGCCTCTTTCAGTGGTGCACAGGGGTCAGCATGGGCACCCTGACTGGTCTGCGACTATGCAGCCCCATACGCAACAAACTGTGGTGCACTGTGTATTCTGACATCTTTCTATCAGAACCAGCATTAACTTCTTCAGCAATGTTATGGCTGATCGGTGTATAGTACTCATATTTTTATCAGGAGTAACATGTGAAATAGCACAATAACATTTGGCAAATAATTAAGTCAAAGTAAAATCCAAACTATTAACTCTACACTTTTAATCTTAAATACAGTCTGCATTTTAGCCATGTTCTTGCTTTGTGTGTTAGACATTGTGTTACATTTTTTCAAACTCTGTGGTCTCTTATGACTCGGTGTCCGCTTCACTCTTTATTTTTTCCCAATGTGCTTGAATTAACTAAGACTACTTCCTTGTGGAAATATATGATTTGAGACACACAGTCTATTCTTCCTGTGCAGGTTTGCTTCCAAACTGATTGCTGGAGTTTTGGACTTCAAGCGAATGATTGACAGGTGAGTCGTAATTGTCTGAGTCAGAAGACCTGCTTTAATTCACTGGACCGCTGTTTTCATTTTTTTTTTTTTTTGCATATCTCCGGTTGCAGTGAAACACTACCTGTTGAGTATTTGGGAGGAAAGCCGTTGTGTATGGACCAGTATTACAAGGTGCTGTCATCATGTAGAATACCGGGCCCGAAGAAAGACACGGTGGTTAACCACGCCATTGGGAAGACACCACCAACTCACATCACGGTGGTTCACAATTTTCAGGTAACCTGCTGAACAACTAACAATGTCTGCACCAAAACCAACTGCAATCACACAGGTAAATATGTCTCACTTGCACTCCCTCACTCTCTTCTTTCAAGTTTTTTGTTCTGGACGTATACAATAGCGACGGCACACCTCTGACGGTGGACCAACTCTACATGCAATTGGAGAAGATCTGGAATTCTTCTTTACAGACCAACAAAGAGCCTATTGGTATTCTCACCTCGAACCACCGCAACACCTGGGGCAAAGCCTACAACAATCTCATCAAAGGTGATCGATTCCTATCCTGCTCGGCTCACTTAGCTTGATTCCACGTTACATGCGATTTACCTGAGGTTTGTTGGTGTTCGTTCTACAGACAAAACGAATAAAGAGTCAGTACGAGCGATCCAGAAGAGCATCTTCCTAGTGTGCCTGGATGCCCCGATGCCACGTGTTTCAGATGAGATCTACTACAGTAAAGTGTCTGCGCAGATGCTGCACGGAGGAGGAAGTCGCTGGAACAGTGGGAACCGCTGGTTTGATAAAACACTACAGGTTTGCATCAAGTGGAGTTCTCACACACACACAGACATAGTAGTCCTACATTTAAGTGTGTTTACACATGCAGAATAGAATATCCTGATATAAAATAACCCAGTTCATCAACATGTTTGTGTGAAGATTTCAGAGTGTAAAACTCACAGATTAAATAAGCAGATTATTCACCAAAAATCAAGGCATCTGTATAAATATCATAGTATACTATGATATACTACTGATATGTTTCATGTGACCACTGAAATATTTTGGAAACATGTTCTGACCGTATGAATAGCGTGCCTGTGTATACACACGCTGCTCTGGGAAGTCAGCTGCTGAATGTTTATGGTGTTAGATGTCTCTTTTTCTTCTCCACAGTTTATAGTAGGCGAGGATGGATCGTGTGGACTGACGTACGAGCACGCTCCTGCTGAAGGACCTCCTATTGTGTTCCTAGTGGACTATGTGGTGGAATATATGTAAGGCAGAATCCTTTTCTTGTGTAATTACATGTTCGGATGTCTGTTTGTGGCTGTCGGGCTGCTCAAAGCTTGAGTTCACTGTGATAACCAAAGAGAAATTATTAATACAATGAAGGTGTACTTGCAAAACAACAATATGCCATGATGCGCTTGAATTCTTGAATCTGATTGGTCATTAGGTTTTGATTACTATTCTGTGATCAAAGGTTTATTTTAATGCGCTTGTTTTAATATGTTATCATTTCTTGAGTACACAGGGACAGTTAGGATGGACGCTTCAACTAAGAATAAACCATTTTTTAAAAATGTGTTAATTAACAAAAGTAAAATATATCTAATCATTGGTGTGGTGATTTTTTTTCTGGAAGAAGGCATTTATTAACTATTCTTGAAGAGGTTTCATGTAAAGTCTCAATCGTTGGCAAATTGCTGTTGATAAATTGCTTCGATTTGCCCAGACTTTTCATGTACAGTGTAAATAATCAGCTGCGATATGTTTATTGTCCAGGACTTGCTGCTTTAGTCTTGTACTGAAACTTTATTTGATCTTTTCAGTAGAAATATGCCACATACTATCCCTTTAAGACACAGTGTGACTCAGTGTAACATTCTAGTGGCAGCTCAATATCTGGACATTCAGAATAATTGACTTAGTTTAGTACAAGACTGAAGGAGACACATTGGTCATGTTTAGAAGCACTGAAAGTATTTCAAATTATAATGTAGTTTTACTACACTATATTACCAAAGGTTTTGGGACACCCCTCCAAATCATTGAATTCAGGGGTTGGGCTTGGTTCCAGTGAAAGGAACTCTTAATGCTTCAGCATACCAAGACATTTTGGACAATTTCCTGCTCCCAACTTTGTGGGAACAGTTTGGGGATGACCCCTTCCTGTTCCAACATGACTGCACACCAGTGCACAAAGCAAGGTCCATAAAGACATGGATGAGTGAGTTTGGTGTGGAGGAACTTGACTGGCCTGCACAGAGTCCTGACCTCAACCGGATAGAACACCTTTGGGATGAATTAGAGCAGAGACTGCGAGCCAGGCCTTCTCGTCCAACATCAGTGCCTGACCTCACAAATACAGTTCTAGAGGAATGGTCACAAATTCCCATAAACACACTCCTAAACCTTGTGGAAAGCCTTCCCAGAAGAGTTGAAACTGTTATAGCTGCAAAGGGCGGGCCAACTCCATATTCATGTGCATGTAAAAGCAGATGTCCCAAAACTTTTGGCAATATAGTGTATTTTATATGTTATCTATTAATTAGATTAAAGTAAGCAAACTAAAGAAATAAATGTTGGACACCAGACAGATTTTGATTGTTGTGGAACGTGAAGATCGTAAAACATAGCGTTGAACGTCTTTAACTTGTTTGTAACAGGAAGAAATCTGAGATGGTGCGAACTCCTATGATTCCACTGGCCATGCCACAGAAGCTGCGCTTTAACATCACACCTGAAATCAAAAAGGACATCGAGAAAGCCAAGCAGAACATGAACATGTGAGCCCTTTTCATCATGCCTTTTCACTTGTTTTGGAGGAAAAAAAACAAAACTCGACTAATGTGGTAATGTAGAGCAGAGTTGAATATAAAAAGCACTCCAGCCATTACCCAATAAAACATTCATGTGTTGTAATTGGAGTCCGTCTGTTTTGCAGAATGGTGCTTGACCTGGACGTGCGAGTGCTCAACTTCTCTCACTACGGAAGGAAATACCTCAAGTCGCGTAAAATGAGCCCAGACGCCTTTATCCAAATGGCCCTCCAGCTGGCATACTACAGGTGTGTCTACATGCCACCTGCTAGAAACATCATCAATCATCATAAAATATTAATTAAACATTTTGTGAGCATTTGCAATGTTGTATAATGAACAAAGTTCCCTTTTGATACCCAAAGAACATATCTTGGTCTTGTTGCATATTTCATGGTGGTTTGTTGCTTGCTTTAGGATCTACAACATTTGTTGTCCTACATATGAAAGTGCCTCCCTACGCATGTTTAAACTGGGCAGAACAGAGGCCATCCGCTCCACCTCCACCGAGTCGCTCAAATTCATACAAGCCATGGATGACAAGTCCAAACAGGTCAGGAAAAATATGCAGGATGCTTACGATATTACATGCCTTACATAAATGATACACCAAACAGTATTTATAGCTTTTGCTTTATATATTGCCAGGTTTTGAGAATCCTATATTTCTATCTAAAATTCCTGGGTAAGCAGTAGAACAATCACTGAAACACATGTTTTTGACTTAGTATACTTACACTTTATTGCCAAAATGAATGCCAGAATGAATGAATTAGAGCAGAGACTGCGAGCCAGGCCAAAACTGGGACGTCTGCCTTTACATACACATGAATTTACTCCCATGCACATGGAATTGGTCCACCCTTTGCAGCTATAACAGCTTCAACTCTTCTGTGAAGGCTTTCTACAAGGTTTAGGAGTGTGTTTATGGGAATTTTTGACCATTTCTCTATAAGCGCATTTGTGAGGTCAGGCACTGATGCTGGACGAGAAGGCCTGGCTCGTAGTCTCCGCTCTAATTCATCCCAAAGGTGTTCTATCGGGTTGAGGTCAGGACTCAAGTTCTTCCAAACCAAACTCGCTCATCTATGTCTTTATGGACCTTGCTTTGTGCACTGGTGTGCAGTCATGTTGGAACAGGAAGGGGTCATCCCCAAACTGTTCCCACAAAGTTGGGAGCAGAAAATTGTCCAAAATGTCTTGGTATGCTGAAGCATTGGAACTAAGGGGCTGGGGCCGAGCCCAACCCCTGAATTCAATGATCTGGAGGGGTGTCCCAAAACTTTTGGTAATCTAGTGTATTTTGGTAGGGAATATCTAAATCTAAGATGAAAAAAAATGATGTATGATAAGTTAATGCGCTTTATTGGAAAAGCTTTGATTGAAGCTTTGATTAATATTTTTCTATAATCAACTGCTATTCAGTGGCTTTTTGCTCTGTCTTTTGCAACAATAGTTTTTACTTAACGATAAAACATGGGAGTGTGATGTTGTAAAATAAAATAATCAATAATCTGTGTAATCATGCTGTGTAAACTGTAATAAACCATAAGTCACTTTTCATTTATCATTTTAGTGTGAATTTGTATTAATTAGTGACATTCTAATAAAATCGGCAGTTATTACTTGACGCTTATGTGCAACACTTGCAGACCGCAGAGAAACTGGCCCTGCTGGAGAAAGCCATCAGCGCTCATCGAAATTACACACACATGGTAGGAGTCATGTAATGGACTAAACACACTGTTGGGACAAAAATACTGCAGATAAACTGACCAAGCGAACTGAATCTCTGTAACACAATCTGTCCATACCTAGGCCATTCACGGGCAGGCGATAGACAGACATCTGCTGGGGCTGAAGATGCAAGGCATTGAGGATCTGACTTCTCTCCCAGAAATCTTCATGGATACTTCCTATGCTGTGGCTATGCATTTCAACCTCTTCACCAGCCAAGTATGCGTGTTTCTTTTATTTGGGCTGAAGATCTGAACCATAGTTGAGCTGCTAGAAAAGTAGCTAGAAAAGTTTGGTCACAATTATATAGCATTAGTGAAAAATTAGGACAAATGAACCTTTATTTAAATGTCTGGGCTTTTCCATCTCACTATATTTTTTCCATTGGGTTGGAGAACAGATTGTGATTCTGAGCGATCCTAATGTGGAGGAAACCTATTAGTCATGTTAGGCAGAGTAGGTAGAGTTTCTGTAACCATGAACAAAAAGCAACGTTCAACAGTAAGTGGTGTGACTTAATAATTAGAAGAAAAAAACAAGAACAGATCTGTAATTAATGGCTTCCATTAGCAAGTGTAAGGTGCTAAAGTTTACTTAGTTAGATGAAGCAGAAAACCAGTCCCCTTTTTCCGTCTCGTGTCCTTTCCCATTTAAATGAACTCATTTTGCCAGCCGTATTTTATTCTTAAGTTCGTGCTCATAGAGTCCCACATTCACTGTTGGAAGTCATTTCTTAGTAGCACAGGAAACTGCTCATACAAATAAATGATGTATCATGGTTTATGTTTATGATTATGTCACAGTGACGCCCTCGTGACTTTTCAGGTCGGCTCAAAGACGGACTGCTATATGGGGATCGGGCCAATGGTCCCGGACGGTTATGGCGTCTGTTACAACCCAATGGACGACCACATCAACTTTGATGTGACGGCTTTCAACAGCTGTGAAGAAACTAATGCTAGCAAACTAGCACGGTTCCTCGAAGAAGCACTGCTGGACATGAAGGCTCTTCTGGAGCAGAGGATCGACCCAAGCAAGTGAGGCTGCTTACTGCAGGATAAGACAAAAGCAAAACGCAAAGAGGACCAGAGTGGAAACTTGTAAGGCTGGGAAGAAGAAAAAGACAAAGTATTTGCTCTACCTGCATATATCCTCTGGCAGAACGGGAACATGCAGGAGCTGACAGTTCTCTCACCCTTATTTCTTTGATCAACTTGCCATGAAATTAATGTTTATCTCACAACATTTTAGAAAGGATCTCTTATGCTGGTGGAAAAATTGGCACCAACATGTTGCAATGTGTTCAAGATCCTTCAGTAATTTTGTTAGCTGCTGTTTACGTAATGTTGCTGTTTACTGATGTCTGTCTGAAGGTTTGCTGTATTCCATATCGAACCCTGTGCTCAGCTGAAACACGTAGCAAGTCTGCTTTGGGACTGGGATGTGTGTATCTATAGCTACATACAGTATTTATTAGGATAAATACATATTTGGACACAGTACAGCTGTAAGATCCACACCTTTTTTCTTTTTTTATGAACTTGTGAAAAAGAAATATATAAGTGTGCAGATTTCCTGTCAAACCAAACGTCTATCATTAAACTAACAGTTTTCTTTAGTTTCTTAGAACTAACAAGATTTTCTCGTTCATTTAAAAGGACCACATTAGTTCATTCAGAAATGTTAACATTGCAAATAAATGAAAGAACATTCGCATGAATGAGGGCATGAGGCCATGCATTCCCATAGAGCATTCCTATAAAACCCATTCCTGGATAAACTGATAAAGGGCTAGATCAGTTTAGCCTCTTTAGGCTTAATATAAGAATACTCTGCTCTAAATGTTCCCTTCATTTGCTGATATTCCCCATGGAATTCCACTTCCGCCCTGCTTCCTGTAGAACTCCAGCGGAAAAGCTGCGTGCCTTTAAACACTGTCGTTTTTACAGCGTCTACATCTCGGATCTGAGGGATCAAAAACAGACATGCTTTGGCTTCTTAACAAATATTGGCAAGTCACTATTATGATCAGTTATGCCCTTTTGCATCATATTAATACTGTCTTCGTTCCCAGTAAGTGCTTGTTCACCATTCACAATGTTTCATTACAATAATAATAATAACAATTTTTAAAAGAAAACCCTCTTGCTCACATCCCAATTTTGCTGAGTGACAGGTGTCCATAGGTCAACAAAGATAAGGAGCTGATTAGATGATATAACCGCTAGCTATTATTTTTACTTTCTCAATTTGACATGAGTAGTTTTTATTTGTATGAAATAATAATTCCGAAACAGTAGCCAAGCTAGCTTGCATTGTACTCAAGTTAAGAAGTTAACTAGAAAGATTAGCTAAAGTTATCTATAGCTGTTGATAGCTTAGTACATTCTCTAAAAGCTTATACACTATATTGCCAAAAGTTTTGGGGCACCCCTCCAAATCATTGAATTCAGGGGTTGGGCTTGACCCCTTAGTTCCAGTGAAAGGAACTCTTAATGCTTCAGCATACCAAGACATTTTGTTGCCCCCAACTTTGTGGGAACAGTTTGGGGATGACCCCTTCCTGTTCCAACATGACTGCACACCAGTGCACAAAGCAAGGTTCATGAAGACATGGATGAGTGAGTTTGGTGTGGAGCAACTTGTCTGGCCTGCACAGAGTCCTCACCTCAACCCGATAGAACACCTTTGGGAGGAATTAGAGCAGAGTCTGAGAGCCATACCAAAACTGGGACATCTGCCTTTACATGCACATGAATTTAATATGGAGGTGGCCCGCCCAGCTATAACAGCTTCAGCTCTTCTGGGAAGGCTTTCCACAAGGTTTAGGAATGTGTTTATGGGAATTTTTGACCATTCCTCTAGTCGGTGAGGTCAGGCACTGATGTTGGACGAGAAGACCTGGTTCACAGTGAAGTTCCTCCACACCAAACTCACTCATCCATGTCTTTATGGACCTTGCTTTGTGAAGGGGTCATCCCAAACTGTTCCCACAAAGTTGGGAGCATGAAATTGTCCAAAATGTCTTGGTATGCTGAAGCATTAAGAGTTCCTTTCACTGGAACTAAGGGGCCGAGCCCAACCCCTGAAAAACAACACCTGAAGTCAATGATTTGGAGGGGTGTCCCAAAACCTTTGGCAATCTAGTGTATATGTAATATATTACTCTATATTTTAATTTATATCTTATATGGTTGAAATAATTAAAACCAGCTTCCCAGGGTTTTTTTCCACAGTTTATAGTAGCATTTGCTAGAAAGTCTGCTAGTAATCTTTGCTGAAGGTTTGGTTTTCTAGTGATGACATTTCTTCATAGTTTGTGATTTGCAGATCAAATTTAATTCAAGCTCTACCTCTGTTGACCCAGGGGTATCTCTTATCCAACAATATCTGGACAGGGTAAAAGTTGCATGTTCATAAAGTGCACTAGGATTTAAGCTAGGTTGGTTTTCTTACCAGCACATATGCAGAGTCTGATGAGGTTGTATTTAATACAGACAGCGCTCTGATCTCTATTTTTAGTGAAGGCGGGGCATCGATGAACACCCTACAAGACTGTAGAGTGCTGGAGGATGAAGATGATGATCTCCTAATAGGGTTCTCGATCAAACCCGTTGGAGAAAACAGCTGGACATTACAATCTGAAGATAGAAGCAGAACTTCAAGTCAATCAACTGATTTACCAAAAAATCACAATTTGATTCTTGTTTGTTTTGCCAGGATTGTGCCTAAAAAAAAACAGTATTACTTTTGCCAAAAGAATTTTTGCCACCAACCTTCATGATGACTTCTCTTCATGTTCTTCTTACTCTGATAGGAAAGCAGTACTCCATTTCCGAGTGTGAGACGGCTTTGACGCACCAACAGGACATTAGAGCGTGAAGTCAGTGTCTTTCCAGCTATCTTTTCACAGATTTGCCTTAGAGACTTTCTTTCATAAAGGGCAAGATTCTCCTCTAAACATGCAGACAATCACAAAGAACACAATTTTTAAGCTTCAGCCGTGCATGGTATAAAAGCAGATTCATCTGGTCACTCACTTTGTCTGCAATTAAGAGAGCTGGACTCAATTTTAATTTGGATGACTTCATCAAGAGGACGGCCAATGGAGATGAAGCACCGCCTCTCGCTGACATTCCGTAGGTCGATGATTCCTGTGTCCTGAAGGACGAGCTGCCCACACAAACCTGGGACAGAATATCAATCTGATTGCATTAATGTATATTTAGGACATTTACATTTATAGGACCTTTATTATACTTTTTTATTTTGATCTTATTGTATTACTAATGGGTATGGTTTGTCCTACGACATCTATCAGGCCACTTTTGTAAATTCTGGTGCCCACATCTTGCCACCTAACTGCTCTGTGGAGGTTCTGTCGACAATGCTGTAGTGGTCCTCAACACCGGTACTGTAGGTAGAACTTCTGGGAGCTTCTCAGTGTCTCCAGGAGGTGCATATGTGGATCTCTTCTCAGGCAAAATTTTCAATGTAGTTGTCTTGTTCCAAGCGTCTGGTTCCTGGGTAGGAGTAGTGTTTGACCCTGGGGTGGAGCAGTTGGCACTGTAGCAGGCCTGGATAGTGATAGGTTTGGGAAGGTGAACGCAGAGGATGGGAGTGATGGGTAGAGGGCTGGACGGCCCAAGGCATGAGACGGTCCGAGACTGGATCCCATAACCACAAGAGACTGAACACTACAGACGAGAGAGTGAGAGAGACTGAGGTCCTGACAGACATTATGCTAAGACACCTAGAGTAAAAGCAGGATTAAACCTTTTCCACACTCATGGTGCTGGTGCAAGAACCAGTGATGGTGTGGATAAATTGGAAACCTTATAATATCTCTTAGATCATCAGATATTTCATCAACATTGAGGTAAAAATAATTGCACTTTCATGCATCATTAATCTTCATCAGTGACTGCTTAATCCTGGTTAGGGTTGCAAAGCACCATACACACACATTCACATATTTATTCACACCTAGAGCCGTGTATTTGAAGAACCCCAAGGAAAAGCACACAGACCCAGGGAGAATGTGCAAAGAAATTCCACAAAGATATTTAACCAAGTTAAGGACTGAAATGAGAACACTGGAACTGTGAGGCAGCTATGCTACCCACTGCACCACCATGCTACCCCAAGGTCTGAGGAACATATTTTACCTACTAAACACTGATATTCTTGGCTCCAGCCCAGCACCATTTTTGGTACTGGAACTGATTTTCAGACTTTGCAGGATAACTAGTAAAAAAAAAAAAAAAAACACAGACTGGTTCAAGATAAGGCACTGACTTTGGCCTCGGCATCTCAATTATGCCAGTGGGAATTCTTATTTGAGAACAGCAGTGCAGTCACCGTCACTTGAAATGGCATAAATGACTTTCATATATTGACTATTCAGTCAGTTTGCATGGTCCCACTGTACCTCACTCCACTCCTGTACACCCCAATGGAAGGAGCAGGCCTGGGTGAAGCAGGGCACTGTGAGTGGAGGCATCTTGCCTTCTTCACAATGCTCATCCTCAACTTCTTTCTCCAATTTTCCATCGAACTGGACACACGAGACCCTCCTTAATGCCACACCCAAGTTGCAGGACACTGAACATGGACCCTGTTCACCCACCTGCCACCTAGACCATAAACACTTCAAATAAAAACACATCTGAGACATACAACATTTATATTTTTTGTTCTAACATACTATATTCAATTCATGAAGGTCTTTGATAGTTATATGATTATATGTAGGAGCTGAATAACCATAATGTAATGCATAATGTAAAGTGTGTGCTATTAAAGGAAAATATTAAATCAATATACACCGATCAGGCATAACATTATGAGCACGGACAGGTGAAGTGACAAACACTGATTATCTCATCTAACTCCACTTATGGGGTGTTCCCGCAGTGGAGTTCTGCAGTGGTCAGTATCGATCAAAAATGGTCCAAGGAAGGAATAGTGGTGAACTGGCATCAGGGTCATGGGCAGCCATCTGATAGAAAGGTGTCAGAATACACAGTGCATGATGGGTCAGGGCTGTTTTGGCAGCAAAAGGTGGACCAACACAATATTAGGCAGGTGGTCATAATGTTATGCCTGGTCTGTGTACAGTGGTTTGTGTAAGTATTCACCTTGACATTTTCCACATTTTGTAGTGTTACCACCTGTAACTGAAATGGACTAAAAGATTAAATGGCATGAATTTACACAAAATATCCCATAATACTAAAAAGGCATAGTGCCATCAAATCCATTATCTGGCATTATGATAGATAGCAGAAAGATGGCATGAGCTTCACTCTGCTCTAGTATCCCCTTGCCAAGAGGACATGGGGATACTATTACCTTAACACCTTATCTTAACAAGGTACTGTCATCACCATGCTTCACTAGGTGTTCTCATTGTTGTTCTCAAGTATAGTCCTGTATGCACACTAATTATGTGAGTGAGATTTTATTTTACATATTTTATTTCTAAATAATTTGGCAAATTATACTGATCTCCCTCCACACACACTTCAATATTGTGAGCTATTTTATGTAGGTTCATGATCTACAATCTAAGCTAAGTCCATTTCACTTCCAGGTTATAACACCACAAATTGTGGAACAGTTGGAAGACATGTGAATACTTGTGCAAGTCACTGTATCTGTGGATGGATGGATGGATTCAATTGCCTTGCTGGACAGGGCTCAGTGTTACATGGCACAACTTTTAGAGGTTTAGAGGCAGGGAGACAGGCTGAGTCTGCTACTACCACTTCCATGCCACCATATCCCTCTGCAGCCTGTTGAGAGCAGTACAGCACCCTTCTTGCCACACCACCTCCACATGACACACTGCACACTCCCTGTATGTAGCGCCACCTAATGGGCAAAGATCACCATTGTACAGATGTGCATAATATAATTGTCTAGCAAAAAACATCCTACTGTCTTGTTATTTTTTTGCATTTTTACATTATGATAATGTTAGTGCTTCTTCAGACCAAGTCTATTCATCATAGAACCAATGCTAGTGTTGGAGTGATTGGTGTACACATACATGGCAGGGCAGGGTGACTGGACACACGGCTTTGTATATGGTTCAGGCTTACTGAAGCGGTCACAAAAGAACTCTGGGACATCTAGTCTTGAGTGATGGTCCATGCAGGAGAACCATATCTGCTGAGTACCTTTAAATACATATCATAAATGCATGGACAGTCCTTCAGAATACACACTTGTAGTAATCAATTAATATCCAAAATTAAAATCAGATTTTTATACCATTTCCACAAGTCTTAGTGCAGTGGCCAATCACAGGGCTCCATACATATACTGGAATTATTTTGGACCGAAACATTACAGAAAGTGACCTGTTGTGGTCTTGCTGATCCTAGAAGAGACATTTGTCCATTAGTGCAATACTTTTCTATACTAATATTTAAGAATATAATTTCTGAAGATCATATAATAAGCCTAGTAGAAGTTAAACTTCCTTAACTTCTGTATTTTCCCCCTTTTGTTTTACCTTTCCATGTGTTTCCCAGCCAATAGGGCAGACATCCACCACACACGAGACACGTTCAGAAGGTTTGGGTTGTAAACAGAGGCTTTCGTCTACCTCCAAGTCAGCGCCACGGTAGGAACGGATGCAGGACACTGATCTGCGAGCCTCACCTGGACCACACACAGCTGAACACTCACCAGGCTCTGAGATTTGCCATCTGCAACACACACATACACTCATACACATACTTCAGGACTCAAGTGGTGACAAATGTACAACAAAATGTGTAGGTTTAAACAAAATAAAAGTTAAAATGCTAGAACAGAGTGGTTCCCAATTAGAAAAGCAAGGACAGTGGACTTCTTTTTTATAACTTTATAATTAAAGAAAAAAAAACCATCTAGTACAAATTTGATTCTGTTTGGAGTTTTAGGACAAAAGCAGCATATCGTAAAATTTGCTGGACAAAATTTTGTCATTTGTACCCAAAGGTCATGTATTCAATATACCATGTAAAATATTAGTAATGCAGAACATTTGAACCAGATTTCCAGATATTTTACCTGCCCGAGCATAGCTGAGTGTTGCAAGCTTCTATTGCTGCAGGTTTGGTCATCTGAGAGCATGCAGAATCTGGCAACACCACTGTTTCCATACCCCGTTTCTGCATACAGGTCACAGAGCGCAGCCACTCTCCAACTCCACAGGGGGCGCTGCAAGGACCAAATTCACCCAGCACCCAACTGCAGGAAAAAAGTAGCACACCAGAGTTTTTCTGAAGGTTTGAGAGGCTGTTAAAGTAACTATGGCCCGCATGGGAATGTGGTTAGCATTGCGAACATTCTTCTCTTGAGTTATGGACCATTTTCCTTTCCCCAAATGGACTAAAAATGTCTACAAATAAGAGCCCAGACCTTCCTCCACCAAATATTACTGTTGGCACTATGTAGTCACAGTGAACAGTACATTATTAAACCAAATATCTGATAAAAGTGCCGCTTTTAAGGAATAATATACACCGATCAGGCATAACATTCTGAGTAGTGAGAGGTGAAGTGAATAAGACTGATTATCTCCTCATCATGGCACCTGTTAGTGGGTGGGATATATTAGGCAGCAAGTGAACATTTTGTCCTCAAAGTTTTATGTGTTAGAAGCAGGGAAAATGGGCAAGCGTAAGGATTTGAGCGAGTTTGACAAGGGCCAAATTGTGATGGCTAGACCACTGGATCAGAGCATCTCCGAAACTGCAGCTCTTGTGGGGTGTTTCCGGTCTGCAGTGGTCAGTATCTATCAAAAATGGTCCAAGGAAGGAACAGTGGTGAACCGGCGACAGGGTCATGGGCAGCCAAGGCTCATTGATGCACGTGGGGAGCGAAGGCTGGCCCGTGTGGTCTGATCTAACAGACGTGCTATTGTCGCTCAGATTGCTGAAGAGGTTAATGCTGGTTCTGATAGAAAGGTGTCAGAACACACAGTGCATCGCAGTTTGTTGTGTTTTGACAGCAAACGGGGGACCAACACCATATTAGGCAGGTGGTTATAATGTTATGCCTGATTGGTGTATTTATATATTAGTTACTATTTTGTTTTTTTAAAAATTTCCTTGCAGCACTTCATACATATCAGAATGTTCTGCTGTACATGAGGCTACCTGGGTGGGCAGTCAGGTAGGTGGCATGGCTGCAAGGTGGTTGGTTTTGGAGTAAATGAGCCACAGATTCGCTCTTCTAGACGATCCTGAGTGTTCATGTCAACACACTCCTGACTAACCCTCTGAATCCCTGTAAAACCAAAGAGTCCATTATGTTCACAATCCCTCAAATCCACATAATTTTCAGCACAGCAATGACAACTGCTTCAGGGAAGAACTAAGGGAATAGAACAACAGTCCAGGAAGGAGTCCAGTACAGTTTGGTGATTTCCCATATGCATATGTAATTTTTACATCATTTTCATATATGCTTTAGTTTCAGTTTGCATTTAAGTCATTTTCGTCCCTGTGATAAGCCTGTGGATGACTGCTATGCATTTGGAGGGTTTTCCCCTTTATTTCCACACCGTGTGAAACAGTGTGAAACAGCAGGAAGGTACTTTCTGTGTAAGAATTAAAATTCAGAATCTTTGCCCATAGTGGGGCACGGTGGATTGGTGGTTAGCACGTTTGCCTCACACCTCCAGGGTTGGGGGTTCGATCCCTGCCGGTTTCCTCCCCCGGTCCAAAGACATGCATTGTAGGTTTGATTGGCATCTCTAAATTGTCTGTAGTGTGTGATTGCGTGAGTGAATGAGAGTGTGTGTGTGCCCTGCGATGGGTTGGCACTCCGTCCAGGGTGTATCCTGCCTTGATGCCCAATGACACCTGAGATAGGCACGGGCTCCCCGTGACCCGAGAATAGATTTGGATAAGCGGTAGAGAATGAATGAATCTTTGCCCATTACAATCCCTTTCATTGTGGCATTGTTTCCAACACTAAACTCATGTGCAAATCATGAAAATGTCTGACTTTTTTATGTTTCATTCCACTTATACCATAGCAATTTGCAAATACTTCTTTAAGGAAGTTATATATTTATAGTTACAGTTAATGCTCTGGAACATCAAGTTCATTTCTGTTATCGTTATAGCAACTATAAATGCTTCACTAGCTTGGATATCTGCCAATCAAGCACATATTCACATCCACATTTCTTGTGAGACTCAAATTATCTGCAACATCCACCTTACACAATTCACTGGTGAATGAGGTATTATTATAGAAATGGCAACGTATTCAAGTGAGATAGAGCAGCTTTTGGGAAAATTTGGGAAATCCTGATGCAACACAGCACTTCCATACCCTGTGCTGCACTCCAGCTCTCCAGGTCTGCAAACTGGGTTGATTTAACTACTTAGTTTGGCCTTCTTTTATACCTGAGCCACAGGTTACTGAACAAGATGAGATGACAGTGGACCATCGAGCTTCAATTATCTTGTCCTCTGGTTCAGTGTCCAGCATGTGGTACCGATAGGTGATGTTTGGGCTTGTGACGTCTCCGTATTCCCTTCCATATTTTCGATACACCTGAGAATACATATGACCGATAACCCAAAAGGATTGTATTGTTGGATATTTCGAGTACACTTTGATATTAGATAAGCTTTTACATTTTTCAGGATTTAATCAAAAGAAAAGAAAGTGATGATGCAATAGTCTCCGCCCACCTGTATCTGGATCTTGTCTGAGATTGGTCCAGACAGAATGAGCTCCTCTGTGTGAGGTAGGAGGTCAGAGGTGAGGTAGAGATTATAGACCATGTGGTTCTCCTCCAGAGGTGAAGGGTGGGTGGTGTTTAATGCTAAATCTCCTTCTCCAGCTACTACATATTCATCATTCACCAGAACAGCTACACAAACACAGAATTGTGGATTTTATATACAAACACGCACACACACTGTAGTAAAGTGTGTAAAAAACATTTGTAAACTATTTTCAGAATGTACCCATATGTGTGAAAACTGGGTTCCAGTTATTAATGTGGACCTGAGAGGCGTTCTCTGGCAGAATGAGGAATGTCACATACTCTGAAATGAAAGAAAGCAAAATAAAGCAAAGTACGTTTATGAAAAAAAAAAGGTGTAGCAGTTGAGAAGCATAGAGGTCCAGTACCTTTAGCCTCTCCACCTGTGTAAGAGCCAGTAATAAGATGGCAGGTGTTGCCTTTTCCTCCACACACCCCACAAACGTCCTCCACCTTCCCAGAGTGCAGCACACCATCACAGCCAAACACCTAATAAAAGTCAGTAAGGACTCTTAGAGAAGTATGTCTTTTAACTAATATATTCTATATATATTTTATATATATATATATATATATATATATATATATATATATATATATATATATATATATTTTTTTTTTAAAAAAAATGTTCTCTTTAGTTCCACATGTACTAATAATGAATGATTAATGCCTTAAAATGGGTAATGTTTACCTCATGTTCTGTTTAGATTAGCAATGGATGTTCCAATTTAGCACTGCATCTTTTTATTTCATTTTCTTTTACATTTTCTAGCAATACAATTGTAAAGTATATCCTGAAATACATATAGATACTTGCCCTTATCTAATATAATTCGTACAAATAAATAAATCTGAATAATTTGTATTTATTTCTGTAACATGAGTGTTGAGAGAGAGAGAGATGATGATGATGATGGAAAATAGACGGGAATTTAAAAAACAAATCTCTTAAAAAAAAAAAAAATATGTAAAAACAAAACAAACCAAGACTAAGCTTTTCTTAGTGTTCTTGAAATCACATGATTATTATAGACCTAGAAACACATTAAGCATTACAAGCTGCACTTTCAGTTTTGCTCATGCATGCCTACTTCCTTTTACTAGTGAGTTTTACTAATTAACACTAATTAATTATTAGTTAATTATAGTTGAGTCACTTCTAAGCGTTCCTGACATTACCTTGCACTCCCCGTTAAGGCATGCACTAACAGAGCCAGGAGTGACAGGGCCATCAAGCTCACACCTCGTCCCGTCGATAAACTGAGCCCCACGACTCACCATGAAGTCCTGCTCACGAGAGCGACACATCAGCTTACACTGAGCATCACCTTATCACCACATACCAACAGACAGAAAAAGAGAATATTAATGGAAATCACAGGAACAAACAGGAATGTTAACTTGAGATTATAATTAGAATCTCTGTTCATTATTCGGCTAGTTAGCTGACCTGAAATGAAACCAACTGCAGGTATCCATGAGTAAGCTGTGGTTGAATATGCAGAAAGCATGAGGGGTTGATGGTCTGTATCTGAGCACTGCTGGGCCATGAACTCATGCTGGTTACTTTCACATGGCTAAAAAAAAGGACAGGAGATCGCTAGCTAATCGAACATGCGGAACTTACTCCACTAACTCTGACTCAAAGGTTATATATAGATTAAGAAAGCATCTAAATCTATTATGAACCGTTTAGGTATCTTATCAAATAGGCCACCAAATCCAGTAAAGCATACATTAACCAAGCAAATCAGCTGAGACCTGCTGCAGACATGACCAGTGAAAACGTACCTGTCGATTACAAAGTTCAGCCTCTGTCCTTTCTCCCTCACAGTCTCTCCCTCCAAAAGCTGGCCTACAATTATCCACACATATACCAAAAGACTTAAAAGTCATAACATACGCATGGTATAAATATAAGTCATGGATTCATGCAATTACTATTCATTGTTTTATATATAGAACTGCTTACAAATGACCTTGTTTTCTTCATAGGGTTGTCCGATCTATATGCACAATAATCTTTTATACCATATGCACGATTTTGGTTGTTTATCTCAATTCTAACAATGCACATATATTGATTTTAAAAACGTCTTTAATCTCTGATATGGTGATGTTTTCTATAAGGAGATACACAGATCAGGCATAACATTATGACCACCTGCCAAACAATGTGTTGGTCCCCCTATTGCTGCTAGAACAGCCCTGACCCGTCATGCACTGTGTATTCTGACAACTTTCTTTGAAAACCAGCATTAACTTCTTCAGCAATTTGAGCAACAGTAGCTCGTCTGCTGGATCGGACCACACGGGCCAGCCTTCGCTCCCCACGTGCATCAATGAGCCTTGGCCGCCCATAACCCTGTCACTTGTTCACCACTGTTCCTTCCTTGGACCACTTTTGATAGATACTGACCACTGCAGACCGGGAACACCCCACAAGAGCTGCAGTTTTGGAGATGCTCTGATCCAGTCATCTAGCCATCACAATTTGGCCCTTGTCAAACTCGCTCATATTCCTTACGCTTTCCCATTTTTCCTGCTTCTAACGCATCAACTTTGAGGACAAAATGTTCACTTGCTGCCTAATATATCCCACCCACTAACAGGTGCCATGATGAGGAGATAATCAGTGTTACTCACTTCACCTGTCAGTGTTCATAATGTTATGCCTGATCGGTGTATTTAGATATGCATATTTGGATGGAGTCTCCAGTGTTTGCGTTTGTTAGTCAGAGGTAAAGCTGTCTCTTTGCTTTATCTTTTCAAAAACAGGACAGTCTTCAAGACAGAGGACTTTGGAAAAACCTTTTTTTAAGTAACATGACAAACTGTAGTTTATTGCAGGTGAGCTGGGAAAGAAAGAATTGTTTATAGCTGATATAAGGTAATTTCTCTGACATTCCACAACATTAATGGTAATAAACTATAAAGGGATGGAGTTTATTTTTTTGTAATTGATTAAAAATTGCTGAATTTGTTGTAAATGTGATTAAAACACTTGTAGAGTCATGGGATAATAATCCACTTTGGGGTTAGCCGCATCACACCACCCCATCACTGATTATTTTCCTATAACAACGTGCTCTGTCATGTTTTATTACTGAGCACATGCATACCTGGGATTGTTGCACTCCCTCTTGCGGTATGTGATCCCTCCTCCACAGGTACGTGAACAGGCGGAGTATTCAGACCAGGAAGACCATGAGCCATGAACCAGCAATGAGGAGCTCAGTTTAAATGCAGATACACAACGTCCCTTTAAACACCACTGGGAGAGTAGACAGCTTACATTAAAAACAACATTGTAAAACATAGTATTCTAGGGGAATGATAGTTGGCTGTGTGCGCACAAAGAAAAATCCTTCACACAATATAGATCATGTATGATACCTGATTTAGCCCACATTCAGTGCCGTCCAACAGCGGCACAAGAAGTCGGGTGCAGGTGCTGCGATCACCAGGGGTGATGTGGCAGGACAGAAATCGACAAGTAGCCTAGACATATAATGTATAAAGTCACATCGCCACCTCCTATTGTACATTTGTAGTTACCTTTAATGCTGTAGTTTTTACTAGCGCATTAATATTAATATGTTATTGCTCTTATACACCAATCAGGCATAGCAATATGACCTGCATAATATTGTGTTGGTCCCCCTTTTGCTGCCAAAACAGCCCTGACTGGTTATGCACTGTATATTCTGACAGCTTTCTATCAGAACCAGCATTAACTTCTTCAGCAATTTGAGCAACAGTAGCTCATCTGTTGGATCGGACCATACGGGCCAGCCTTCGTTACCCACATGCACCAATGAGCCTTGGCCGTCCATGACCCTGTCGCCGGTTCACCACTGTTCCTTCCTTGGACCACTTTTGATAGATACTGACCACTGCAGACCGGGAACACCCCACAAGAGCTGCAGTTTTGGAGATGCTCTGATCCAGTGGTCTAGCCATCACAATTTGGCCCTTGTCAAACTCGCTCAAATCCTTACGCTTGCCCATTTTTCCTGCTTCTAACACATCAACTTTGAGGACAAAATGTTCACTTGCTGCCTAATATATCCCACCCACTAACAGGTGCCATGATGAGGAGATCATCAGTGTTATTCACTTCACCTGTCACTGCTCACAATGTTATGGCTGATTGGTGTATATACAGTAGCTAGCACTATAGTTGGAGTTTCTATTATAGAAAAAACCTTCTGACCAACAGAACCAGTCGAAAATTCAGCAGTGCTCTGGTATAATGGCCTTTAAGTGTTTCCTCTATAGTATAATCATGGCAATTTTAAAGGCATCTTGTATAGTTTATGAATGTATGATTTACATTATCCCATGATATGGATTGTCTTTTAACTTCAATATTTTATGTACTTTTATTGTCCAGAAATTATTGTCCAGAAACTATCCCCAGAATAGAGCAGTTCAGTTGTGCCCCTTTTCCTTGAAATGGAGCTTACTAGGCAAATAAGTTAAGTTTTTTTTTTTAAAAAAAAGTTGTCTTTATTTGTCACATATACATGATACAGCACCCCTGGAGCAAGTGGGGTTAAGGGCCTTGCTCAAGGGCCCAACGGTGGTAGCTTGGCAGTGTTGGGGCTTGAACCCCGATCTTCCAGTCAATGACCCAGAGGCTTAACCACTTGAGCTGCCACCGCCACCCACTTGTACAGTAAATGTACAGTACTTTCAGTTTAGGGGAAGAGATGGCAGAGTGAAATAGTAAACCTTTTGTCTGTTTTAATTGTAAAAGCAGAAACATCTACAACCTGCTTCTTCAATGTAATCAATAGAAATATTTTCAGATCTCAGTTTTCTCTCACCATGTCGTTGCTAGTAAAAGAGCAGGCAGTAGCTGTGCTCCCAAACGCGATGCGACACTGATCATCCACACCGTAATACAGTCCGGGTTTCCATTCCTGCAGTGATCCTCCCAGCACCGGTACATCATTCACACACTCTGCCTTGCCTGCACTAATGTATTCAGAATACTTTAGCAAAATATCCTACTGTAGGTTATAAACAATATGCAACCTAGCCAGAGGTGAGTTGTAACAGAATAGAAATATTTAGAATACGAAACATTGCATTCAATTTATGATATGCAGATTTCAGAGTAAAGCTTTTTTTAACCCGAATTTCAGCTGAATTCTTTTTAAATACTTCTCCAATACTTCCCCAAAAAATCATTTAAAGGAACACTAATAAAAAGAAGCACGTTTTAGTTTAGGAAAGCTTGTAGCTTTCAAAGCTTGTGGCCTATATAGAAAAGAATTCAGCACATCAATGGTTTTCCCAGTCAATTATGTATGTGTACGCATGTCTAGGGTAAATTACACATAGTATTAAAGTTAATGAGTCTGTACCTGTAGAAGTTAAGGAGCTGGTTTCTGCTGCATTGAGACCAGGTGAGATCTACACTGTTGTAACCTCCATCAGATGCCATAATAAACCCGCTACTGCTGCATGCGTTGTCTGCACCATCATGGTTTATTCCAAAGCTGGAATAAAAATCACACGTACTCACTCATTCATTCATTGTCTACCGCTTATCCGAACTACACTCGGGTCACGGGGAGCCTGTGCCTATCTCAGGCGTCATAGGGCATCAAGGCAGAATACACCCTGGACGGAGTGCCAACCCATCGCAGGGCACACACACACACTCTCATTCACTCACGCAATCACACACTACGGACAATTTTTTAGAGATGCCAATCAACCTACCATGCATGTCTTTGGACTGGGGGAGGAAACCGGAGCAAACCGGGAGAACATGCAAGCTCCACACACACGGCGGAGGCGGGAATCGAACCCCCAACCCTGGAGGTGTGAGGCAAACGTGCTAACCACTAAGCCACCGTGCCCCCTCACTCACTCACTCACTCACTCACTCACTCATATCAACTCCAAATATTTTAAGAAACTCAATTTAGATTTTGATCAATTGATTTTATACCTGATTTGCTTCTCTTACCTGTGTCCAATCTCATGTGCAATAGTGATGCCAAGGTCAAAGCCTGTATCTTCTGTAATTACACAATTCCTCTGGCTAGAACAAACTCCGCCAAGCTGGGTCACGCCTCTCACCTGTTTATTCCCACTGGGCAATACTAAATCAAACCTTGTAAAAGAAAAAGGAAATATAGATGAGTAATAAAAGGTGTTTTTTTTATTTATTAAAATTGAGCTGCATAATGCCGCCGTACCTGGTGATGTACAGGAGCAGGTCTGCATGCAGGGGGTCAGTCTCAGTAGAAGGGTTGACTTTATGACCCCACTCACACACACTCTTCAGAGAGGAAGTGATGTCATCAGAGATCTGAATGTCTGGCTGTTAATTTAAAGAAATATTAGGGATACGTGATATTGTTATGACACAGAAATTCAATCCCATTGCAAGCTACGGTAGTTACCTCTGGCTCAGTGAGAATGATCATACGGATCAAGTGGACTCTCATATTTGCCCCTAGAGTGACATCACGTAGCAGCTCAGATGCCTGGCAGAGTAAATAAGTGTTCAGAGCAAATGGTGTGAAATATAATATGAACACTTATGCAAGACTCATTAAGCTAGTGTATAAATGCAGTCTTGTAATAATCTCTGCACTCACGATGTTCAGGTTGGTGAGGATGTATCTCTCTGTGTCCTGCTTGTGGAACTCGTGGACATCGCGACCGACTACCACGAGCAGCTCTAAATGAGTGACCTCTGCCCCTAGAAATGACCTCTGGAGCCTACGATGGCCTAATATCAAATATAAAAACCTAATTAACTAACTTGAGAGGATATCTTCTATATGTTGTCAAGAAAACATAAGATCAGATGATATTTGAATCCTATCTTATCCTAACTGACATTTAAGGTGGAATTATAACATTTATTTTCAGGAATTAATAGAATTGTGTTATGTATTTCAAAAGTAAGAGCCAGAGCAAAACAAATTATGCACAAAGAAAATTCAAATAGGAACAAAATCAACAGCACATCTTATTGTGAAACCTGCTTAAATACATACGGAAGATACAGATTAAATGATTATATCTCACACTTGGTTATTTTAATAAACATAATATTTTATATATGATATGGGACTCATTTTTCTAAATATGTATTGTATTATATCTCATTTGCGACTCATTTTAAACATTGTATTGTGATATGTTGTGTTTTATGCCTCCTTTTCAGTTTCAGGAACAAATAAACATTTATTTTAGTCAGAATTCTGTCTATTAATCTCATATGCAAATAAAGGTTTTATTCAAACAATATTTTGAAGAACAAGTTAAAATAATTTACATAATATACCCAAAGGCATGATGATGACTGTTTGTTCTGTTGAAATATTTGCATGATTCCTTTGGAGCCCAGAACTAGATGCAGTTTATTTTATTTTATTTTATTTTCATTCATTCATTGTCTACCGTTTATCCGATCTATTCTCGGGTCACAGGGAGCCTGTGCCTATCTCAGGCGTCATTGGGCAACAAGGCAGGATACACCCTGGACGGAGTGCCAACCCATCGCAGGGCACACACACACACTCTCATTCACTCACGCAATCACACACTACAGACAATTTAGAGATGCCAATCAACCTACAATGCATGTCTTTGGACCGGGGGAGGAAACCCCCGAGGTACAGGGAGAACATGCAAACTCCACACAAATCTTGTCTTGTTATCAAGAACCCTGAACACGCAAAATCCTCTATCCTGAAAACTTTCCAGTGGCAGAAAACTCTGACACTGGAGACTCCTTTCAGAAAATCTAAGTACACGTCCAACATATGAATCTCTGTGTACTTTTTTTCTATAGAAATGCTGTTATATTAGAACAATTGCATTAAAATAAACCTGTGATTTATATTACAGCAAAGACTACAGTCTGAACTGCTCTTATAGCAAATGAATCAACACAATCTGACCGATCAGATTCAAGAATTCAACAGTTTTGTGATACAAATCTTAAAAAATGCACCACTCACTCTGTGACTGTTGAAGGCTTGTATTAACAGGTGATGGGTGGAGCCAGAGCAGGTGTGGCACACCTGGAGGTGTGACCACAGAGTTTTGCAGATGAGCTGAATGTTTATGGAGCAGTGGATAAATGTGTAGCTTTCCTGACTGCAAGAGAAGCAGGCCTTGCTAAAAGGAAGGAAAGAAGCCATTACTATGAGCCAACCTTCGACATGTTCTTGCAAATTATCATACATGAATAATTAAAAAAAAAGGAAAAAAAAGAAGGTCTCACAAGTTTTCCATCACACACTGATAGAAAAGATCTAGCATCTTCTGGCTTTAGTAGGTCAAGCTGCTCACAACACTTATTATCCCTCCTCTTTATTACACTGAGCATGGTATTGACGGCGATCTCCAGGTTGGACGGACACGACAAGGACGGCTGTTTTGTCTGTGTCAGTTTGAAGTCTTTCCCTTGGACTTGAAACGAGCAGTGTCTTCCACTGCTCTCATCTTGGAAGCAACTTACCCACACAAGCTCAAATTCAGGCACTGTGGAGAATCAAATGATTAATGTATGGCATGGCGAGTAATGCATACAACTGTACTTTAATATGTAAGTAAATCTTCAATTAACGTACCTAATGCTGTTGAATTAGTGCCAAAATAATGGAATACATCCTCAGGGGCCAATGACTGTAAAAACTCCTTCAAGCATGAAACATTAGATAATTGGACAGCTTTAAATGACTGAAGGTGTGAAGAACATATGCATTAGTTCTATAAATACTGAGATGTGTTGTTTCATGGAAATGTTTATCTAACAAAGGACAAGTAAAGCTCAAAATACTTTAGCAATCCTTTTAATCCTTGCCTTAACACCTTACCTTCTCCAGGGAAATATGAGACGCTAACAAAGCCGTGTCCACCAGGACCGACGCCAGAAAGAGTGACAGCAGAGCGGCCATGTTTGTTTAAACTGTAGGATAAAGGACAGGTTTATCAGCGTGTAAAGAGTCAGATGGAGTCCGGTTCAATAAGGTGCCACAGCTACGGCTTGTGATGATCTAAGATCGTTTTTCTCGGCTGAATCCTTATCACGCGTGTCTGACGAGTAAAAGCAAAACCGGTCATTAAGCACGCAAAGTCTCAGCAAAGACACGGATTTGAAAACGAAAAATGTGTTATTTTTGTTGACATAGTGGTTCGAGTATGTGGGGTGAACAACAGTAAAGAGTAAAGTGATTGGTTTTTACCTGATAAGTGATGACCAGTTGATTGGTCAGTGTGACTTAGCTGGGGAACTGAAAGAGACAGGGTCTTTCACTGCTTTTAGAAAGTTGCTTTTAGTTTTTTAAGATATGGAACATGATGTAAAGAACAAATCTGCAATTCCAGGTCTGAGAAACCAGAGTTGAATACAGCATAGAGATTCCCCTAAAATAGAGCAGAGCTATAAATCAGGAACATGCTGGACAGCAGAGCTTTATGGATGGAAGTGGAGACCCTAATGTAAAATATTAAACCACTTCCCACTCTATTATGTACTACCGTATTGAATAAAAAAGAATTGCGTTTTTCCTTGTTGTTATGAGATTTAGATAGGTTAAGTAGCTTTTATTTGTCACATAAACATTACTGCACAGTGAAATTCTTTCTTCGCATATTTCGTCCTTGGGTGTTGGGGTCAGCCATGATGCAGCACCCCTGGAGCAGGGAGGTTTGTGGGCCTTGATCAAAGGTCCAACGGTGGAAACTCAGCAGTGCTGGAGCTTGAACATTGATCTTCCAACCAACAACCCAGATCCTTAACCACTTGAGCCACCACTGCTATTTTACTTATTTGTATTTTGCATGTAAAATTATTCTGATTATGATTTCTACATACTATAGAGCTAAAGTCTGAGTGCATCACACTCATATGTGCTTGCTGAACATTCCATTCAAGATTTAGTCCCCGCTTTGCCATTATACTAACCTCTACTCTTCTGAGAAGGCTTTCCACAAGATATTGGAACATGTTTATGAGGATTTGTGTGCTCGTTTAGCTGCAAGAGTATTAGTGAGGTCAGGCAGTTATGTCAGGTAATGAAGTCAGCTGCACAGTCAGTGTTTCAGTTCATCCCAAAAGTGTTCAGTGGCGTTAAGGTTGCTCTAGCCTTGGTTAAACCAAGTCATGTTATCATGCTGGAACATCTTTGGACCACTCAGTTCCAGTGAAGGAGAATTGTCATACATCATATAAAGATATGCTTCCAACGGTTTGGAGAAGAACCATATATAGGTGTGATAAACAGGTGTTCAAAAACTTTTGGCAGCATAGTGTATAATTAAGTTTACATATATTGTAATAGCAAAATAGTTCCAATTATTTTAGAAAATCCATAAAACTTGTTACATCGTGGTAATGATGGCCTACATAACTCAGCATCATGGAAAATCTGATGAACTGAAATGAATCATCCGTTTGAAGGTGCTCTACCAGTTTGTCCCTATGGGCTTGTGTTTTGGCAGCTGGATTTTTCAACAGTATTTGTTTTCCACGGACTTTTATTTTGACACGAGGTTTTTATGACTTCCTGTTGAGGCATCGCTTCTCATCACACATTGCATGAGGGAAGCGTGGTGTGCTGTGGGCAGGTAAACACATTACCTTTGACGGAGCGGAGACGGTATGTTCATGTCGTTTTTAGGGAAAGAAACTTAACACTTTCTCTATATACTTCGATATCGATCTTTGTAGCGCTTGAGTGCCAGAAGTAGTTTGATTAGATCAGTCAGGACGCGGTTCACCATAACATTCTACACACTAGCTGAAGTCAGTAGTACAGTTACGGCGTGGGGTTCCGTCTCAAATGCCTCCGTCTGCTCTTATTTGAGGCTCCACACAGGATATGAAGTAATACCTCACACGCTCTATTTAGTGTCCTACATAGTCGGTAGAGAGGCATTTGAGACTTAAGTCGTGCCTTTGTCAGGTACGAGTCTGGGTAAGCTAAAGCTCGGTTAGCTAGCATGTGCGGTTGTTATTTAGCTGTCTAGCTTCCCGCTAAGTTACTTTTTATATTGCGTGGCGTGTAAAAAAAACATTTTACGGATATCCACAAGTTTTCCTTTTTTCCCCCCTCATTTACCTTGACTTGAGTAAATGTTCGGACGTTTTGTGCGACTCATAATGAGAGTTTAATAACATACTAAAGTTGGTCTAATGTTTAGACTGTTTGCTGTCTAGCCAACAGTTGCTATCGTTGACGTTAGCCGTTTAGCTTAGCTAAAGTTAGCTAACCGTTTTTGGGTAGTCAGCTGTTGAGCTCTAGTTGAGGATTAGGATTGAATTTACGACACCTTTTACGACACATTTGGTGATTTTCGGATTCTTTAAAAGTGTGAATTTGCATGAGGGACGGAAAAAGTTGGTCGTTTTTCTGTAAGCTGAAAGCGCGCACTTGCCTGGGCTTTTACTAGCATGTCTTTGTTTTAAATTGTTTCTTTCAACAGCCATTACTAGTTCTACTAGTATTCTACTAGTCGCTTATAGCAATCTTTTGTGAGTATAATGTACACCAATGCAAAGTAAAGAGCTATACGTTGTAATTGTTGACGCAAAAGCGAAAGCAGTCTGAGTCTGGCTCTGATAAAGGGAGTTTTTTGGCCCTGAGCCATCAGGAGCAGGATAAAGCAGTGCGCATTACTAATGTATTAAACAGCAGAAAGAAGAGGAACAAGTTGAAGATCCTGCCTCTACACGTTGTCATGCCACAGAGGCATGACATGAGTATATGTTTATTTTCTGTCCAGTTGTTTTTAAGACTGTTAGATAGCCACAGGGAGGGGTTGAGTATGGTGTAAGCATACACCAGCCCAGGCCATGTTTGGATGGCTATATTTAAGCAGCTGCCCATGAGCCTGCGTGATAGTCTTACAGTTAAACTCGCAACGTCTACTCATTTGCTCCTATTTGCACCTGTCACTTACGCTTGTTTGTGAAAATTGCTTTGCACACTTTTTTTCTTTTCTTTTTTTTTTAATTAAGGCGTCTTCTTCTTTTCCAGACTTTTCTACTTTGTACATACATTATTTTGTATATACTGTTTATGATGACTTCAGTGGTTGCTGACACCGCCCGAGGAAATCGGGACAGAGTGCAGCCACAGACCTCACACACCTCACAGCCACAGAAACAGATTCAGGTAAGAATCATGAATCCATCCAGGCAAATAAAAAGGGCTGCAAAAGTCCTACAGGACATTGCCACATATGGCCATGGAGCCTCGTGGCAATAAATTGCCCAGAGAACTAACACACAACTTTAGTTATAGAGGCAGCGTTAGTAATAATCATTCGAAGAGAATCAACACCACATTGCTTATTATTTATTTATTTTTGAAATCTAGGCCACAGCAGAACAGATCCGTCTGGCTCAGATGATCGACAAAAATGATGCAGATTCTGAAGGGAAAGTCAAACAGGTTAGTATAGCCAGGGTTGACTTAAGTATGGTCATATAAAGATTGTTTTACTAGCTGACACCCATGTGTGTGTCTGTGTTTTAGCTTATTGAGGTCACAGGCCGAAATCAGGACGAGTGCATGGTGGCTCTTCATGACTGCAACGGGGACGTCAACAGGGCCATCAACTTCCTGTTGGAGGAGGTTCCTGCCAAGGTGAATGGAATATGTCCTGACTTGTCGAGACACAAATGTTTGTTTGTAATTTCATGAGGCACTGAGTGCTATTCCAGGAAATGTTTGAGATCAATATAATACTTCCGTTAATACTGCTGAATGAGTTTCTGTTACAAGGCTGCTATGATGCTTTTGCCAAACGTTAACTTGATCTGTAGGTGTAACCATGGTATCTGTATTGTAACTATGACGATGCAAATTGCATCATCAGTCCATTATTGTTTACTCTGCGTGCCGTGTTTGGTAAGGACTCCTGGGAGACAGTGGGGAAGAAGAAGAGCGTGGGTAAAGAAGGTGCAACGGCAGAGACAAAAGAGCGAAAGGTTGACAAGGAGGGCAGGGGCCGCGGTGGTCCAAACAGGCGCGGTCGTGGAGCCAGTCGCACCCAGGAAGGTGTGTAGTACGCATGTTGGGTGTATACATGCAAATGTATGTTTTTACGAAGGCATGTTTCCTTATAACCAGAATCATTTGGAATTTGTTTTTGTAGGCCGCACTGAGGAGAACGGGTTTGACTCAACGCCGGGAGAAAGAGGAGAGCGCGGGCGCCGAGGAAGAGGGAGAGGTCAGCACACACGTGAATATGTGCACTTACACAGGATTACCTAAGAAATTCACACACCTGCTTATTGTCTTTGTCTTAGGCTTCTTTGGGATTATGCCAACTTTTAAAACGGTTCTTCCCCCTAAGCACTCCCTTAGCAACTAAATATAGCCAAAGCCTACGCTGGAACAATCACTGAACAAAAATGCACTGATATTTAATCGGGAAGCCTAGACAAACAAGTTTTGATAACACTGTTTTTCAGCCAGGACCCCACAGTTGGTGCTTTGAGTTGTGGAAAGGGGGTTGTTGCCATGTTGCTATTTGCGTCGTGCTGTAAGCGTCATTAACAGGCCACACGGTTAGAGGAATGCACTGAGTAGAGCAGCTGCAGCCAGGAGGAGACTCACAGGGACATATGACGAAAGCCAGGCAAAGAATAATGGTGGCAGTATGCTTGATGCCAACTTGAACGTCCCTGGTGTTCTCATTTAAGAATATTTGTCTTTTATTTGTGAATTGTCTACCGACAGGCTATTATGAAAGAATCTGTAATTTGCAGGTTTGATGGAAATTGAAAGTTATTTAGGCCAAAGTTTGTAGGTTACACATTGGCCTGTGCCAGTTCTAAACTGCTTGCGGGGGGGGGAAAGTGTTTGGTATTCTGGGATTAACCGTGTCCTCTTATCTGTGTTTAGGTGCAGGAGGGAGAGGAAGAGGCCGAGGAGATGGTGTGAATAGGTTCTCTCAGGGAATGGGGTGAGTATAGGTTATCTGCCTGACTTTACCTAAAAGATTACTTCCTCTCCAGCCTTATCACTGTCCATTGACAGTGAGGAATGAGTTTAGTGTAAAAATATAGGTCACGTGGTCAAACATTAATATCTCCCAGTATCCTGTCTATGTCAAAAATGTATAAACAGTATTTAAAATAGATGGGTTAATAGGAAATGTTTGGGGAAAAAATTAACTAATTAATTTTTAAAAAGCTTAACCTTTTACATCCATGATATCACTTCTGGCAATTGTTAATTACAAAACCATTTCTTGGGTTGAATTTGGTGTAGTTGAGTAAGGAACAAAACATCACTGTGGTATGACAACCAGTGACTACCTTGTCTCTAAAAATCTGACAGGAAACAGACACACACATTTTATATATATATATATATCTCAGAACAGCATTAACCTCTTGAGCAATTTTAGCAACACTGTCTCGTCTGTTGGATCGGACCACACCAGCCAGCCTTCACTCCCCATGTGCATCGGTGAGCCTTGGCTGCCGGTCCGCCACTGTTCCTTCCTTGGACCATTTTTGATAGATACTGACCACTGCAGACTGGGAACACCCCACAAGAGCTGCAGTTTTGGAGATGCTCTGATCCAGTGGCCTAGCCATCACAATCTGGCCCTTGTCAAACTCGCTCAAATCCTTACGCTTGCCCATTTTTCCTGCTTCTAACATCAACTTTGAGAAGAAAATGTTGACTTGCTGCCTAATATATCCCACCCACTAACAGGTGCCATGATGACGAGATCATCAGAGATAAGATAATATAATTTAAAAATAAATTTTTAAAAATAAAAATGTGTTATTCACTTCACCTCTCAGTGCTCAGAATGTTATGTCTGATCTGTGTGTGTGTGAAAATCCTCCTCTCTGTTCCATTACTTGACAGAAAGAACTGTCTTCTATTAATTAATCTAAAAGCTATGCAATAAATGCTTTTGTCCCACTGTGTTCATGTATAGCTAAACACTAAAATATAATCAACCTTTGCACAAACAATTGACTGTCAGTTGTTAACAGGGAGGAACTGATCCTAGTACAGTGGACAGAACACTTTAGCATTACATTTAATACGAGTACTTTGTCCACATATGTATAAACTAAAATCTTATTAAATATGCGTCATCTTTTTGTTTTTTTGTCTCTTTCGGTGTATAGGACATTTTACTCTGCTGAGTACACTGGCCCCGCTGATCCAGGAGAGACAGCCAACAACACTACTGATGGAGCAGGTAAGCCTCTCTCTGTCTCAGTTTTTATAAGAAATATGTCCATAGGTGTAATGGAATAATCTGTTTGGCTGTCTGCATTTGTACATGGTGGTTCATGTGTATATTTAAGTATCTGACATTGCTCTGTACGTATTAGGAAACTGGAGAAACAACTTGGAAGACTGGGCTGCGGAAGACTGGAATGAAGATGTGGGTGACATCATTTCTTTGCTGTTTTATCCTGCAGTCACATTAGCAAGCAACGAAGAGGCTCTTCATTTTCTATATACATGCTCAATATGGAGCCCCATTTTATGACAATTAAATTGAGATTTTTTTTTAGTTCTATGCGAATAAGGCATGACATTGCAAAGTGACAAATCCAAACAAAAGCTTAGAGAGAAGTAGAGGAAAACCTTGGTTATAAGAAACTACTTTCTTTTCTCATTAACAATGTTCTTTTTCGTTTTTATTTAATGTGGCATGATTAGCCTTTGCACATGTGTGACTACATTTCTTTTTCTTTTAACAGCTTTCTGAGACCAAAGTGTTCACAGCCTCCTTTGCACTTGCTTCCCAGAACCACATAACACCTGGACAGGGGTAAGAACTCTGCTTTAACCCGTTAAAAACACTCCACTATTTTTAAAGCTAATCTCTATCCTCCCCATTTGATGCAAATGGGTGATTATTACAAACATGATAGATTTTACTTTATTGAGAACTGCTGCATCGATCCTCTCCCATAATAGAAGTCTAAGAGTACTTTTTCTATACTGTAGGGTCAATCTGAGTTCTCTGTTGCCTAAAGCAGCAGAGGTGGACTCTGATCTGACTGGATTGGAACCATCATCCCCGGAGCCACTCGCACAGAGCCTGGTGTTTACCAACTCTCAGCAACACACGGCTTGCACACAGACACACAGCTATGCCTCAGCCGCTGCCAACAGCTATGCTTCTGCTGCTGCTGGCACATACGCCCACGCTGCCTCGGTGAGAACACACACTTGGAAGTTTTCTTGCAGTGACGTTAATTGATTGTGTTCGGAATCTTTTCAACTGTATACGGACTGCCTTATTTATCTAACAGTACACACTATATACACACCAAAACTGGGTTTAAACTAATATACATTTGATGTTTCTGACTTAAGCTGCAGGGAGAAAGTGTTAGTATTTTAAGTGGTGTGTTGCTTGTCATTTCCAGGTTCATTCAGTTTATGCCATGCATAAACTTTTTTTTTTTTCCTTAATTGCTAAGAGATGAATGTTCAAAGGCTTTTGTGCTTTAGATTTGCTGATAAACCCCCAGTTTGCCCATTTGCACATATTGTTAGAGGAAGTACACACATCACTTGATCTGTGCAGAGATTTGCACTTATGCTGAAATCTAATATGCAAGCTGTTGTAGACTGAAAAGGGACCTTCCATCCTGAACCAGCTGGAGCTTGTCTCACTTTCATATAGTTGAAAGAATGAAAGCAGTGCACTTCAGTATTGCATTGCTCTATTTGTCCAGGCAAGTGCACAGTGATCAGTCTACAGGCAGGGTGTGAGCATTTTGTGTTCTATTCCCTGCAAGGGCTTTTATTTAAAAAAAAAAGAAAAAAAAAAGTACAAGGGATACGGATGTCTAGATATTGTCACTCAATTAGGTTTGTTTATCTGTTATGTTTAACCCTCTGATTATTTTCTTATTACTTATTTCACTCTTACCTTCTCATTTTTTTCATTTATCATTAGTCCTTGGGCTCCAGACCACCTCAACCTGAAGTACAGAAAACTGAGCCAGTTAGTGTCCCCCGCGTCATACCTGTGTCCAGTCAGACACAAGTTGCCCTGACCAATGGCAGCCCTGTTGGAGAATCCAGTTCTCCTCCCCCTGCTGCACCTGCACCTTTAGCTTTGACTGAACCCCAAGCCGAGATCCCTGTTACAGTAACTCACAGTGAGTAGCAGCTTAAAGACTTTTGACACACACATTATATAGTGTTTTAAAACTGCTGCATTTCAGCCTTGTTACATCGCCGATATCTTGAGTTCATTGACGGGCTTAGCTAGGAGCTTATAACATAAATTTTAATGAAAAGCCCATCTAATGAACACTAGCCTCAATGCCCAGGAGAAGCAATTTACACGACTGGGATTTCGGGGTTTTGTTCGTTGTTGTTTGGCGGCTGGGTTTAGTGGAATACTGATATGACCTTTTCCCCCTGCTCGTTCTCCTCTCATTCATAAGTTTTGTTAGGAAAATTTTAGCCAAAAAACATGCTGTTGTTGCATGAAGCTAGACTGACATGTGCTACATCAGAGCCATTGTCGGGATAGATTAAGGACTATAGTAATACAGAATTACAGGATACAGGTTGTATCAGCATTAATCCTCTTAGAATTATATTACAATGGCAGTCTGTTGGTTTTGATAATTACATTTCCTGGCAACCAAAACATTAGCCTATCGCACTGCCACTTTCACTTCTCTGGTAGGCCATGAATTTATTTGTCCACACTTGGACATGGATACGTACACTATCAACTTGTATGTTCATTTATAGCATGAAATGTCTTAACTTTTTAATTATAAATGTGTTAAATGAGTTATAAATTAGTCAGTGTTGCAATTGTATTGCAAAAACCTAGTTTTGACATTCATGAAAACTAGCATTACGTGTTTCCATAACAAACCTCACCTTACATTTTATTGCCTTATGATTAACTTTGTTGTATTTTGTTGTATGATTAATGTTTGCTGTGATTTCAAATGATGCGTTTAATCTCAAAAAGCTCAAACAGTGCAAAGAAAAAAACTTGGTTAAGAAGTGTTGGTCTTATGCTATACAGTATTATGGATTATTTGAACCAAAAGCTAAAGCAGCATTATTGCTTATTACGGCAACACCATTATAGTTTAAATAGACTGCAGAACATCTTGTTTGTTTCTTCCCCAGTGGATCTGAAGGCCCAGCCTGACCCCTCTCCCATCCTCAGTCAGCTGACCCAGCAACAGAACTCCGCACTCCCATCGGACCTGCCGGCTCAGGGCCGAAACCCCTCTCCTCCTCTCCCCCTTCAAAACATCAGTTCACCTGTCCTGAAACCACTCGGAGAGACCAGTGCCTCCACCGTTGCAGAATCCCATCAGCCCAAACAAATCAGACCCCAGAGACGCAGAATGCCCCCTCCCTCCAAAGTAAGAGTCTGAAATATAAATTATGATGTCTTGTTCTTTTCAATAAATATTGTTCACATTGTACTTGGTTATGTGAGCTTCATAACAGTGTTTAGCACTATGCAACAAAACATCCTCCACGTAGCTTCCTGGTAGGTGCAAATGGTGTATGATAAAGATCAATTTGTAATGATAATGTGGGTATAAAAAAAAAAAGAAAGAAAGAAAACAAAAGCTGAACAAAAGTGTTGCTGTGAGGAAGCCCTACTGTGGTTCTTTATAAATTAATATGATGCATTGTTGTAGCATAGAAGATTCAGGTGGCTATATAGTGGTAGAAAATAGCAACATTTGAGTAATTCAGTCATGTCTGGATTTCCAGATACCTTCTTCAGCAGTGGAGATGCCAGGTTCTGCTGATGTGTCTGGGCTGAATGTGCAGTTTGGTGCCCTGGATTTTGCTTCTGAGGCTGCAGTAGAAAGCACCGGCCAGTCGGAAACAAGCATCCAAGAACCTGTTCCTCCTATTGCCCAAACCCAGAGCAACATGTACTCCAAACCGAGCACTATCGGGTAAGAACATTCATCTATGTGAAATTGTTCAAATAATATAGCTATAGCTTTAATTGGTAACCATCATTTTTATCCTTTCAGTGAGCCAGTGACTGGTCTTCCTCCTGCCCTACCTACAGCAACACTGGAGCCCAGATATACCTCTCCCTCTTTGGGCTTACCCACAGCCCCTGCACCTTCCACTTCCTCTAGAACAGAATCTTCCAGTCTGCACAAGGAACCAACCACCACCACATCTGCCACCTCTCTGACTGTAAAGTTTGCTTGATCTCAATCAACATTTCACACACTAAATGTTTTTGGGATTGCTGATTTCGTGCCCCAGTGTGTTTATGTAAAAGACAGTGATGCTGATTTTGTCTTGACAAATTTCTTAGAGATGAACCTTTTATGAATTCATTTTAATTTTGCCCACAGAATGGATTCAGTGAAGTACGGCCCTGCATTACACAAGATGGTACGCCTTTCAAATTCCCTATCAAACACCAGAAACCTTCCTCATTACCGTTTAGTAATGTTGTGACGCACTGCTCTGGTAAACAGTACAGAATTAAACAGCAAGCTTGAATACATCATTAGCTAAAAATAGTCAAGTTAGTTTTGTGCGTAGATATTTGAAGCCGATTACACCTAGACTAGAAGATAGGACTGACCTTTGCATGGATTTAGATTTTCAACACATTGTCTGTCTTTGTAGCTGTCCCCTCAAGCACTCCTCAGTCCATGTCTACAGCACTGACCTCCGAGAACGGCATGGCCGCTTCATCCTTACCATCGCCCGCGTCGTCTGCACCAGCCCCGACACCCAGCACCGCTCTTCCCTCCCTCAGCAGGTAAATTCACATTTAAACAAAACCACATTCTAACGTTTTTTTTTTTTTTTTTTTTTTTTTAAAATTTTTTATTGAGGATTTCAGCGATCATACATTCTTTATTGATAATTTCACTTACTCTATTTATTTTAATTAGTCATGTAAGCAGTGTAACTACGTTGGGATCTGCTGTGCCTGCCACTACTGGCCTCAGTGTAAGTACTTTTCACCATTGCTTATTTAAACAGTATTTTTAGGGTTTATTATTATATGATAGAGGTTCTAGTGAAGGTATTTTTCCTCTTTGTCTCAGGTGGCCAGTGACGTCAGCGGGAACCTGTCTGCCTTCTCAGGCTCAGTTCTCACCTCAAGTGGCCTGAGCAATGGTGCACCAGGCCTGTCTACCAATGGCCCCTCAGCTCCATCCACAGGACGTTCCGCACCACTGCAGACTACTACCACCACCACTGGTGAGTATTGCTTAAAAAGATGTCCGTTTCCTGTTTAGTCATGCAGAAGTAGTAAATCTAATCTGCTGGAAGTTATTTTAGAAGTTCTGGGTCTTTGTGTCTCTCAGGCAAAGCACCACCCAACCTGGCTCAAGGTGTGCCTCCACTGTTGGCTAATCAGTACATTATGGGACCTGGAGGACTGCTTCCTGCCTATCCCGTGAGTCCAGCCCAGTTATATGTTTTTTTTTGTCTCAGACTTCGTTTCCAGCTCTCTTAAGAAGACCTTATGTGATGGTTGTGCTTCCTGTCTGTCTGTGATAAGCAACTATGGTGTGGTTTAATATATAATATTGTGATATAATATTTTCTTGTGTCTCAAAGCAGATCTATGGCTATGAAGACCTGCAGATGATGCAGTCACGGCTACCCATTGTAAGTGGCACTATGGAAGTACTTGTCTGTGTTGCATTTTTTAAGATGCTGTGCACAATTGCTGTGTAGTTGTAGTTTGTGTTTAATTTGTTGTTGTGACTCCTATCTCTGTAGGATTATTATGGAATGACTGCCTTTCCTGGTACAACACTTGCTGCCAGAGATGGAGGATTAACAAACAACCCTTACTCAGGTGACCAAGTTGAAAATACGAAGACTTTTGTAATTATTTTAAGTCATGTGTTGCTGGCTAACATCATGTGCTGTACTTTTTAAAAAAATTTCTAGAGTTTGTGTGTAATCTTTGTTCTTTTACTGTGCTTTAAAAGGTGAAGCTACCAAATTTGCTCGTGGTGATGCCCCCTCCCCGGCACCCACCACTAGCCTCTCGTCCGTTGCCCCCTCGCAATCTGAGCCTGGCACAGTTCCTCCCCAAACCCAGGCCCCACAGAACCAGGCCTTCCTGAATCCCCCTCTGCCACCTGGCTATGGCTATACCAGCCTGCCCTACTATGCTGGCATGCCAGGTGTGCCCAGTGCCTTCCAGTACGGCCCTACACTCTTCATGCCACCTGCCTCAGCCAAGCAGCATGCTCAGTACCAGCACCAAGCTGGATATGGTGGACACACGTATGCTTCAGGTCAGCATCACTTACAAGAGACTGGTTATTTACGGGTTGTTTTTTTTTCTTCAGCTTTCACTGTGAAGCATACTTATGTGTACCTTTTTTAAAGTAGCTGGTTTTGAAATTTTTCTATCACCCAGGTTTTGATGACCTGTCTCAAGCTCATGCTGGAGGAGATTATGGGAAAGGATATGGCAGCAGTTCTCAGTCACAGGCCAAGGCGAGCAACAGCACAGGAAAAGGTCTTTGATACACTCTTTTCTGTATTACTTAAACATCATTTCCTGAGTTCTTTAGGCATGTCTCAAAACCTAATTTAATATGAATCTTGGCAAGCATTCCAACATTTTCCCCCTAATGGATGATGTTGCAATTTGAGGAATAGAAATACAACGGCAGCTGACTTAAACTTGCCTCTCCACAGCACCTGGACTGTCAGGCTCTGCCAGCTCCGAGCTTGGTGCAGCTGTGTACAGCAAGACACAGGTAACAATATACACCCAATGACAATTTCTGCATATTTCATACAGAATTACAGCAATTAAACTTGATCTGTTTTCTCCTTTAAGAATCTAAAATGAATCTTACAGGAACAAGTGCTTTTTTTTAAAAAATTTTTAAATTTTTTTTTTTAAGCCTATTATTTACTCACTGCGATAAATAATGTCCAGTCAATACATGTTTAAAATTGTCACTACATAATGCAGATAGAAATGTGTACGTAATAAAAGCAAGTTTAAATGGAGTTAAGTAGAAAGTGCTACTAAGCTTTTCCTATGTTAAATGTCACCTTGCAAAATTGCTTACAGATGTGGTACATGAATATCTGGTTAATTCTTTCCTATTATTTAGCATCACTTGAAGTGGAAACCTTTTTTTCCCCCGTTTCTTTTCTTTCGAACGCAGTCATTTGATAAACAGGGGTTCCCCACGGCAAACCCAGCAACATTCAGCCTTCCCTCTGCTTTGGGAGGCACTGGACCCCTGAATCCTGGAGGAGCCCCTGGTTATGCCCCTGCACCTTTCCTCCACATCCTGTCCCCTCATCAGCAGCCTCCCTCTCAGCTTTTACACCATCACATAGCCCAGGACACACAGGTACACACACTGTTACTCTATAGGGCTAAGCAGAAGTGAACTGTTTTTCATTTCTACCTGGCAAGGACATTTTAAACGTTGTGTCTTGTACGGTTTCTATGTGCCATGCTTACTGCCAAGTTAGTTGGGACAATTAATGGTGTAAGCCTTTGCTGATTACATTTATAACCTTATTCTTAACATGGAAAAAAAAATCACCTTAAGTGTTCTCTGCTGCCATTCATTTAGCATAAATATACTTTAGTACAAATCCAAATTTTCCTAGTCTGCAGTCAAGGGAACTAGCAGTGACAGGAAGTGCTACATGTTTATCATGTACATAGTACGCCATATGACTTCATCTTGGCTGCGGTTTTTCTTGGCGTGCTGAATTTCCTGACTTAGCTGATAGTTACTGTTCAAGTCCACACCAGTGTGTAATGCTGAAGGGTAATTTAGCTCTTGTAAAATGTGGAACTAATCCATTCTGTGGACAAAACTAGAGTGAGTGGAATGGTATTTTATGTGTATTTGTATTTTTTTTTTTTTAATGTGATTTGTCTCCTTGCAGGCTCAGCGCAGCCAATCCAGCAGCATGCAGAAGAGCCAGGGCAAGTCCAGCTACAGCAGCTCCCCCTACTGGGCCAACTGATCTCATGCTGGAAAACAGTCCACATCTCATTCTTCAGTCCTGCTGCTGGCTTCATATAAACATGCAATCTCTCCTGGACACCCCTCCCCCCTCCAAAGTTTTCCTCTGCATATTTCTTTTGTTTGTTTTTTTTTCCTTCTCCAAATTTGGTTTTTCATGTAAAATATTAATGTAAGTATTTATATATACTGTAAATGTTAAAAGCCGAACATGAGTTGTGGTCGCGCCGTTTTATTTTTCGAAGGATATTTTGCTTTTGTTTACTTTTTAAAAACTGCAAAGATGTAGCGAGAACGGAAAACTTTCGAGGACGATGGGGACTTCACAATGAGAGCTTGAGTTCTGAAAGATTACGAAGAGAAGGGAAGCAAAAGATGGGGGTGGATTTCAGGAGAGGTTAATTTTAAGGAAATGAAAGCATTAAATGCTTGAATTGTTACACAGTGGGCTATGCCACAGTAAAAGGGAAAAGTTGTCTGCTGAATGCTATTCTCCTTTCCACTGGCTCAAAACGTTACCATACACTGGCCCACAAGTTTTATATTGAACTCCTGTTTCCCTCTAAATAAAGGTTCTGAGCTATTCACTCTCTTGCTTGGTTGAAGTCATTTCTTTCATGAGTGTGCGTTTGAGGCAACCAGAGTACAAATGATAACAGGTTTCCTTCACCAGTTGGACGATTTAAAAAATAAAACTCAATAGCCACATGGTTGGAAATATATACATATACTGGGATTTAACATAGTATATGTTAAAACCATTTATGATTAACAGAACAAAATCAGTATCAATATCAAGTTTTTTTTTTTTTTTTTGTTTTTTTTTAAACCGAGAGAGCTTGGTAAATAATCCACACAATCAAACAAACTCTCTGTACCAGCTCTGAGTACTGGTTAAATATTTTCTAAAAGTTTCAATTGGGATTATTTAACACACACAATCCCTCAGGCTTAAAAAAACAAAATGTCAAAATGTAACAAAAAACTAATCCCAGTCTTTTCCTGATGTTTAATCTAGATCAAGCTAACTTTGTTGGATTTTTATAATTCGTTAAAAAAGCTTTTGTGATTTTTTTTTTTTTTTTTTTTTTTTGTCATTTATTATTATATCTTGCTTTTATGTGCATTTTTTCTGTTGTAGTATGAAATGGTGTGACCTATAATTGATTGCACTGTTTATCATTTCATTAATTGCAGAATGATTTAGTAAATGAAAAATTTGATTTAATTTTTAGAAATTTTTAAAAGGCATTTAACATGAATTTACTTCTTATTACTTCTGTATTTTACCCTAATTACTAACATTATGTATAATTTTCCCCACTTTCAACAGCCAACTGAAAGAAAGCCGTGTCTTCCAGCATCTCCTAGTCTTATCTGCTATATTTTATTATAATCCCCTATCATTTTATTGCCTATTTTGGTTTTGTTTCTGTTTTGTTCATAATTTTTGCAGTTTCTGACAAGTTTCATGTAGTTTTTTGAGCCTGCAGTTTTGTTCATAGCCACAAGAGAGAGCTAAGTCTAAAGTTAACGCAGCCTATGATTGAAAAGAACTTGTATGTCAGTGTAGAATGGTAAAGATGGGCCTCGTTCTGGTAAATCACTTCCAAAGTGTGAAGGATTTCATCATATAACACACTACTTCCTTCCAAGACCATCACTGGTGTCTCTGATGTGGAAAGAAAATGCTATTGAAATGGATACCTGAGCATCAACTGGAGTGTTATGTAGTGGAAAAAGTTGCATCAATCTCAGTGATTGGAATTTTGCACAAGCAGCAAAAGTCCGTGTAGCCATCCAGTATGGTGTGAGTGCTGAGGGACTGCAGTGTTTTAGGGATAATATTCTCTTGACACAAACATGGGCCTCATTATAAAGTGAATAAGATCTGAACGATGCTGTGTCTCGAGCCGTCCAAAGTAACCAATGTAGTTTAACAAATGCAGTTGAATACGTCTAAAACAATCATTTGTTTCTCAAATCAAATCCGACGACGTTTTTATAAAATCTTTTCTTATATTTTTGGGAATTTGAACTCTCACAGAACATACACCGATCAGGCATAACATTATGAACACTGAGCGGTGAAGTGAGTAACACTGATGATCTCCTCATCATGGCACCTGTTAGTGGGTGGGATATATTAGGCAGCAAGTCAACATTTTGTCCTCAAAGTTGATGTGTTAGAAGCAGGAAAAATGGGCAAGTGTAAGGATTTGAGTGAGTTTGACCAGGGCCAGATTGTGATGGCTAGACCACTGGATCAGAGCATCTCCAAAACTGCAGCTCTTGTGGGATGTTCCCGGTCTGCAGTGGTCAGTATCTATCAAAAGTGGTGAACCGGCGACGGGGTCATGGGCGGCCAAGGCTCACTGATGCACGTGGGGAGCGAAGGCTGGCCCGTATGGTCCGATCCAACAGACGAGCTACTGTTGCTCAAATTGTTGAAGAAGTTAATGCTGGTTCTGATAGAAAGTGGTCAGAATACACAGTGCATGACGGGTCAGGGCTGTTTTGACAGCAAAAGGAGGACCAACACAATACTTGGTCATAAATGTTATGCCTAATCGGTGTATGTTACACACTAAACATCTAAGAATATGAACTAATTTCTTGCTTCAGCTACACACTTCCTGCTGAAGTCATCTTTTCTGTTATGACATATATATATGTGTATGTATGTGTGTATATATATATGTATATATATATGTATATATGTATGTGTATATATATATATATATATATGTATATATATATATATATATATATGTATATATATTAATCGAATCAATCACAAAATATTTAAATATAAAATTGAGTAACACATGCCACCAATGATATGTTTTAGCTTAAAGATATATGGCTGCTGTATAATTTTATAGTAACCATAAAAAAATTCTGAGCTGTACTATTTTTGAAAACACTGGTTTCAAAATTATCGCCACCCACACAATTACTGTGGAGAAAAAACAGCAGTGAATCTCTTCATGAAATGTTTAACAAGGCTGAAGACACTTCTACCAGCTCCACACACAACATTTGAAACTTTTCTGGCAGACCTCAGACTTTTCTGAATTATTTAAATTATGATGTCTGATATTTTAACACATTTTAAATTAAAATGGTCGAAAACAAAGTATTGTTTCAAGGATGATCATTTGGAGGATGAAAACACACCCGTTAGCTATGAACAGTGTTCTAAGAACAATGTGAATATTAATTTGAACACTGACCCTTCTTTACAACTGGACCTTGAAGTATTATTTATTTAATATCACACTGAATGTTTTCAAGGACAAACCTTTTGGCTGTAAACAGGCCTATCTCCAGTTATTGACGTATTAGGTTGTTACATCTCAGTGATCTTTGAACCCGAATTCACTGTATGCGTACACACACGACATGACGCACAGTCACATTCAGTCAACTGCCCCGCTGCCCCGCAAGAGCTGAACAAATGGATCCAAATCTTTGGTTTTTGAATGCATTAACAGTAACATGGCTTAGGTTTAACCTCATGTGTGGCTGTGATTACATTATTCATTCATTCATTGTCTACCGCTTATCCGATCTATTCTCAGGTCACGGGGAACCCGTGCCTATCTCAAGCGTCATTGGGCATCAAGGCAGGATACACCCTGGACGGAGTGCCAACCCATCGCAGGGCACACACACTCTCATTCACTCACACAATCACACACTACAGACAATTTAGAGATGCCAATCAACCTACAATGCATGTTTTTGGACTGGGGGAGGAAACCGGAGTACCCGGAGGAAACCCCCGAAGCACGGGGAGAACATGCAAACTCCACACACACATGGCAGAGGCGGGAATCGACCCCCAACCATGGAGGTGTGAGGCAAACGTTTACATTACGATTACACTAGTCAGTTTTTATTAATCCAGCATAGCTTAGTACTAAACAATAAGTTTGTTTTGTTTGTATGCTTTCACAGAGCATCTTCTTGTCTACATTAGACTATCTAGAAGAATGATTAACCTGCAGTTTCTTCTCTCAGTCTTCTCTCTATCTCTCTCTCCCTCTCACACACACACACTAAAACCTTCTATAAAGTCTATAAGGTTAATACTAATTCTATACCAGACATATTCGAAACTATTTACAATTATAACTGAATAACCAGAAGAGAACACATTCTCATTTAAATGGCAATATGTTAATTGTTCAATACACAATCAATCCCTGCCTGCGCCATTTTATGTTAACATTTTATTCCCAATTCTAATGACAACAATAGCATAATAAAAACTAAAAGAAAGGGTGTATATTAGCAGTAAAAAAAAAAACTGCGTAACTATTTTGGGGACCACCTTCTGTGTTGCGGCTGGTTGGATATTCCACCTGCTAGGATCAGAGGACCTTGTGGTACAGTGAGGGGCCACAGAGCCTCTATTGTGTCTACACCAGCTTGTTTTCCTGCTCTGCCCGTCCCGCTTGCACATACAGGTCAATGAGAGCAGTCTGTGCTGCATGTCTAAATAAAGCTACACACTAATTGAGCAAAAAGGGGCCTCTCTTTAAAAGGATTTTCCCCAAGTATTTTTGGAGGCCAAATTCTCCCTAGCCAAGTAAAAACCAGAGGAGGTTTTTTTTTGGGTCTAGACAGTGTATTTAAAAACGACCTGCTGGTTTTTGTTGTTTTTTTTGGGGAAAAAACCCCACTTTTAATTCTTCTCAAAATCACGGACGTCGCGTGGAGCGGCAGTAGGAATGTGCGGTGGAATGCTTGAGGGGCTGTGCGGGGGTGAGTTGTCACTGTTAGCCGTCCTCGGATACTATAGACAAAAGGGAGACACTTGAGGGGAGTGGGGGGAGTTTGGCTCTCGAGGTGAAGGGCTGTCACGCGGGATTTGCTACCCCTAGCACCCCCACCCCCTACTCGTAGCCATCCTCTTGCAAGTCGCCGGTCTGAACAGACTGTTTGCTTCCTGCGTGAGTGGGATAGTTGATCTTGTTTTCACCTGTGAATGCTTTTCACCAGACTTTTACTGCTTTAAATCACTATCACTCTCTCGCACTGAATGGCGTCCCTTTAATGTCGTCTTACAAGGAAATGAAAAATTTGAGTCTTCTCTTGTAGGAGCAATTGCCAGATTCCCTTGCGTGTGCTGTCTGAGAAAACTAGGCAACTGTTACCAAAATAAACAATCAATCAAATGGGAATATTTCCTACCGATGCCTAAAACAGACACTTACAATAGTAGTACTACATATTAAATAGTAATTATACACAGCTGACAGTTTAGGTACAAGTAACATATATTTACTCTCTTGATCCTTTTAATGAAGTAAATCTATCATCTAGGTTCGCGTGGTTTGGTACAATTTGTCAAGCTACCTTGACCTTGTTTGTCACAGGTAAAAGTTCACCCTAAGCCCAAAGATGTCCAGATGTTGTTGTGGAGGTGGACCATTCTCAATCCAGAGGTGACATGGTAGTGTGTATATTTAATTAATGTTTGTGTATTCATTTTATCGATTCATGTTTTGGTCATTGCCGATTCCCACTGACTAGTTCTCTATTATCCACAGCTACCAACCTGGGAGGGTGAGGGCCAACACTTTCTTTGTCTGAGATATGTGCAGCTTTGCAAGTGCATCTATTCATGCAGCATCACAGGGAACCCTAACACTCTAGGAAAGTAACGCTCTCAAAGGTGCCTTCGACTGAATAGTGATAGTGAAAGTGTGTATCGCCTTCCAACCCAGTGAACAGATCATGCACATGCATGGATAGCCCAGTTTTGGGCAAAAATTGTTCTGTTTTCAGACACACATATCTGATTGGTAATTAGCTGTACATTGATCAGCTATAGCTTTCCCCCCCATGCACAAAGCCTGCTGTTGGCTGGATGTTTTTGGTTAGTGGACTGTTTTTTAACCCAACAGCAAAATTCATTCATCTTCAGTAGTCATTTTCTCCTGGTCAAAGTGGATCCAGAGCCGATTCCAGTAACACTGAGAGCAAAGAAGGAGCATTCACCCCCTGATGGCACACCAGTTCCATTACAGAGTGCTATGACTATACACATTCATACACTGACACACACACATGGGCAATTTCGTGTAGCCAATCTGCATGTGTTTGGACAGTGGAAGCGACTTGTCAAACTTGAAGGAAACACAGGAACGTAGAGAGAACTCCTCACAGACAATAACCCGAGTTCAGGTTTGAACCCTGGAGCTGTAAAGTGGCTATTGTGTCATTTGCTTTGCGGCAGTGAAAGTGGGGTGTTTAAAAATCTCAACAATACTGTTTTATACCAGAACGACATCTACTGTCATGTCACTATCACATCAGTATGACTGCCCTGCTTGCTGTACTGAAAATAATACTTGCTCATTGATTATCAGATTTTACTGTAACTGAATATGTACAAAGAGCACCTATAAGGTAGGATTACATGATAAAAATGGCCAGTGAGTGTAGATGTAAGGCTGGTGTAGTTTATAGCTCAAGTGATTAAGCCTTTGGGTCATTGACTGGAAGATCAGGGGTTCAAGCCCCAGCACTGCCAAGCTGCCACCGTTGGGCCACCGTTGAGCAAGGCTCCCAACCCACCCTGCTCCAGGGGTGCTGTATCATGGCTGACCCTGCGCTCTGACCCCAACCCCCAAGGATGGCATATGCGAAGAAAAGAATTTCGCTGTGTTGTAATGTATATGTGACAAATAAAGGCTACTTAACTTATAGACAACAAATAATATGTAGCAACAGTGGTCATCTTAAACATCTAGTTAATCCTGCTCAGGGTCAGGGTGGATCTGGAGCCTATACTGGAACACACTGGGAATGAAAGAGGACACAGACTGCATGGGACACCAGTCCAGCACAGGGCACCATGCACACACACACACACACACACACACACACACACCCCACACACACACACACACACACACACAAACAGTCAAGGACTGTGGGGTACTGAGGGGCTGCAGCACCCCTGACTTTTTTTAAACTGAAAATACAGGTGCAACTGCTACAACAACAACAACAACAACAACAACAACAATAATAATAATAATAATAATAATAATAATAATAATAATAATTTGACTATCATTTAGGTGTGACTTCATAGATCATAAAACAAGAATCCAGCACCCTCCATGTAACATATTTCAAGTGGCATGTTTCTGGGAGGAAACCAGAGCTCCCAGTAGAAATCCACACCAACACAGTGAGAACATGTGCAGAAACTCAACACAGACAATAACCCTAGCTCTTAATCTGAATTCAGCTGAGAGTGGCTAACAAAGTGTAGTAGTATCAGGGGCAGCTGTAGAAATATTCGTCCTTATTCTGATGGACGATACCGGGTGTGTGTCTAAGACCCTGCGGAGGCTACTTAAAGCCCTCGGGCGCGTTTCCCTTAAGCTACTCCACGGAGTGTCGCTAGTTATTTGAGGGAGGCGCTATAAGCCCTACCTCCACTTTAACCCAAAAAAAACGGAGGGGGGGCAGAGAGAACTAACGGCTTCTTGAAAGCATCAAAATTTGCGCAAAACACACTTGGCTCACCGTCGGAGTGCAGAGCACCGCCGCGTTGAGCTAAACGGTCGATGCGCTGCGAGGCTGAACATCACACACACACACACACACACACACACACGAACCGAGGATTCCGAGCTCCTCGACTCTCGCTCTCTTTTGGAGTATATGTGGAGGTCAAGCGCGCACTTCTATGAGAATCCCTGCTTTGCGGCAAGACCAAGTTTGGCTGTTTTCGTGAGCGGGAGTCGAGAGAAGAGCGGACGCGGGGAATAAACATGGTCGTGGACGGGGCTTTGCGGCGCTTGGGCTCGCTGTGCGTCTTCGCGCTGTGCTTCGGCTTCGCGTCTCCGCGACCTGGCGTCTACACCAACCACTGGGCGGTTCGCATCGCCGGCGGGAGCGAGGTGGCCGAGCAGATAGCAAGCAGATACGGTTACTCCAACCTGGGCCAGGTAAGACTTTTCCTTTTTAAACGTTTTAAATCATTGTAGTCTCGCTTTTTTTTCTCTTGAAGCCCGTCATTATTTCCCCGTCTTTTTTTTTTTCCCGTTCGCGTTGGAGTTCCCACTTTGAGTTAAGTTCGGATATGATAGATGGGGGGAAAAACTAGGGTTACTTTAAACGGCCCGACCCTGCTCCTATCCAAAACTTTCTCCTAGTTTCACACGTTTCTGGACCACATCCATCCCTGTGTGCTCCTTTAATTAAGCTACGTTCTAATTGGAGCTTTCACTTACTCAGAGCTGCACATTTTCTCCCAGGCTTTCCCCTAAAACTCTTTTTGGCACCTTAAAGTGAGCAAACGCTTCCTCTCTATTGATCTCTGGACCAACAGGTGCTCACCAACCGGCTCTACGGACATGAAGTGGTCAATAAAACTGCTGAACATGCCGTTTAAGTGAATGGCTTGACATCTAAAGGTTTTTAGCCTACGAACAAAAAAAACAAAAAAACAAAAAAAAAAAACCAACCCAAAACTCATCTGAATGAATTTAGCAAGCCACATGCGCATATTACTGCCAGACTACAATGTTTCAGTGTGATGTAATGTGGAAATGGGGCTTACAGAGACTTTGGAGCCAAATCTAAGATTGTGATATTGATCTCAGCTATCTCAGGAAAAATCTTTGTTCAACTCAATACACAGCAAGTAAGGTAGTGTGTTTAAGTTGTCTGACAAATGTGTGATCATGTGTTAAGAGACTAATTCTTTTTGGCTACTGTATGTCTGTTTTGCTGTATTTATTCCTAAGGCTTTTAGAGAAAAAAATGGAGTGACTCTTGAGACGACGAGTTTCTTTGGGTCTTTGCAAAACTTCAGAACCTTTAACATATCACATTGTATTTGACAAGTCGGTCTAAAGCGAAAATCGGGCAAAGTACAAGGCTGTAAAGATTGTCCTGCGTAAACTTGACTGAACTGTAAGACATCCCTCATGTACAATAGACGTCACTTTTTCAGTCTGTGTTAAACACTCAAATCACTTTCTTTCCCCCATTTAAGGCCCACGTTAGTGGGATTAGATGCTACAGGTCTTCTGTCTAATGATTTTAATTAGAAAGGAGTAATGATTAATTGATATTACATGGTCAATGTTTGATTGTTCATCCTAAAGTTTGAAAGAAAGGGAGGTGGAAACAAGGCGGTTAAAATAGTAGTTAAATCAATGTATGTTCATTAGAGATGAGCAGGATTGCGATTGCTTGGTCCCACTGTTAGTAGTTATTAAGAGTGTGGCATATGCTTACCTTCCCAAGTCTTTAAATGAAAACAGTTTGCATTGTTGGTTTTAATTACCTGAGTCTATTTTTGGTGTGTGCACACATTTCACAAAATTTCCTTACGAGACCCATGGGCTGTTAAAGGAAAATGTCAACTAAATGGCATCTACTCCAGCAGCAGTTTCCGACAGTTTGCTGTGCTGAGATGCGCTCTTTCCTGTACCACACCCTACCCCCTCTAGAAAGCTTCAGTGTGATCTCTAGTGGCCCCATCTCGTGGCATGCAGGGCCCCCCAAAATCGTGGAATACACATACTGTTTGTGTTCAAGCATTTAGCCATATACGAGGCCCAAAGAGGACTAGATGCCCTCATGATGACAGGACAGTGTCCTCATGGTCCTAATAAAAATGCTTTGTTTTTTTTTGTTTTTTTCACCAAGATCCTAGGTTATGTTTAGGTGTTAGCATAGCCTTATTTAATTACAGAAAAAAAAACAGCAAAAGAAGATCCTCACAAAATGCTAGTTATGCATATAATTGTGGTTTTCTGAACAAGAAGTAACCACCCTGTGGTCCAGTCTCTGTTTGTGTAGGAGACTTCCCTGTGTCATTTATTGCCAACAGATGATCCACAGGTGATGCACTTCTTGGACCTCTGAGATCAGTAATGGAAGTGGGTGATATGACTTTTTGTAAAAAACCTTGCGATCAACCACACTGTCACATTAGAGTCATCAGACCACCAAGGCAAGGTGAGCTTATTGCCAAGACATGCAGTTCTTCGACTCTTTGCTGATCACTACAAAATGCAGGCTGGTGTCATATAGGGGCTCCAGTAGAAAAGGAGATCCCATGTTTGGGGTCTGTGAGAAGTTTCAGTCCCTAGTAATATACCAAGGTGTTTTCAACCATTAGGGCACTATTGGATACCAGTGACTTGCAGGCCACTTCAGGACCACATGTTTCTGAATGTGCAATGTGGGGCAAGTTGTGGGCCAGTACATCCTGACCTAGTGGACTGTCATGCTCTGCCAGGAAGAACCACAATGAGTCGATTTGACCTTGGCATGACACGAATAACATATTGTGGTTCACTGTCAGACTGGAAATGTCTCCAAGGTGTGGTTCCAGACATGGCAAAAATGTGGAAATTGTTTCTTGGGCTATAAGGAGCTCTTTATAGAGGCCTAAGCTTTAGCTACAGGATCAACGATTTTAGCTTAGCTGATGGTTACTTAAAAGCCTAGAAAGAGATTCTGGTCATGTTTTTGGCTGCTTTCTCTGTTCATCAGTAATTGTTGTCCATGTTTGTCATAATTAGGCCAGTTTCAATTCCAAAGCATGGTTTAAATCTGCTAGCCGGGTGTGCTGTGTCTGCGTGATCATTATTGCTGCACAGGGAGGCAGTAAATGTGTTCAGCTTTGGATAAACACCAGGTTAACTAGTAGAATGAAGTCCCAATCTTGCAAGTCTAAGGTTGGAGGTTGATGTGGGAATTGAAGAATGAATTGCCGAATGATATGGTAGAGATCATGACAGGCAAAGTAGTTGGCTAGCTATGAGCAACTTATCAACATGCTAGCAGCACATATTCGCAGGCCTGCTAGGCAGTGAGGTGTGGGAAGAGGGGTCATGGCAGTGCAGTAATCCGGGAGGCCCCATTCAACAGAGATGTGGGGAAATGAAGGGAGGCCCCACTCTGGCCCCTATATGTGTTAGTAGAGTCCAGCTATGGCTTGCTGTGGTTAAGGAGAATCACTCAACCATGTTAACGGCAAATTTTCACAGACTTGGAATTGCTGGCAACAGGAAAATACACAGACCATTGAGGGTATACGCACTGAGACCGAAGTAAGGGGAATTACCTTTGAACTGTTCTGTTGCTTAGTATGGCAGATTGATGGATGACATAGCAAGCAAGCTAAAGGGGAACAAATTTAAGCTTGCACCCACATTGCTTGACATGGATTTATAAAGTGCAAAATGCACTCACTGCAACTGTCAAGAGATGACTTGGGTTTTTACTTGTTTTTCAGGTAACTCCAAGGTGCACTTGAGGGCCCACATACCTATGAGGCATGAAGAAGAAATGATGGTCATATGACAATGGCATTTTTATCATACTGCCATACAGCAGTAGATGTGCTTCATCCCAATGGAAAATTTTAAATGTGTATGAGTCTCATTGTTAGCTGGTGCAAAACTGAGGTACACTCTCTCCTGGGGATTCCTGCCCAATATGAAATCTTTCCTACTCTCAATACACCTGGCCCTGAAAAACAGCTTAAAAATTAGACGATCACTTGGATCAAGTTTGTAGTGAAAACTGTAGGAGTCTCCAGGACTGGTGCTCAGAAACCCTGCTCTAATGTAGCTTTATGATCGAGCAAAATCTGTCACTGATATTACATCCACTCTCTCACTCCGTGTTTAAATCCGCTCGAGACCTTTTAAGTTTGGTGCGATTCGAATGCATTTAGATCAGTATGGATGAGTTTCATTCTTTTTTACGCTATCTCCATAAAGTTGTGATTTTCCTCGTCTGTATTCCTAAAGATCTTACTGACAGGCTTGAGGTGTTCTTACAGATTGGCGACCTGAAGGACTACTACCATTTCTTCCACAGCCGGACGATAAAAAGGTCGACGCTCTCCAGCCGCGGCACACACAGCTTTATCTCCATGGAGCCAAAGGTCAGGCCATCACCATGGCGACAGCACACCTGGGCGTATACTGTGCTCTATATTTTTGTTATATAGCCAAAAAAATTATGTTGGTAATGTGAATTGAATGTTAATTTGGTTAGTGACTCCTTTTATAAAATTCAGTCTGCACACACACACACACACACACACACAGAGAGCATCCTCCGTGATCTTGCACTAAAATTTAGAACCAGATGTTTGACCAGGTCTGCATCTAACAAAAGATCTGAACTGAAGAAGTAATAAACATGTTCTCTCCTAGGTGGAATGGATTCAGCAGCAAGTGATAAAAAGAAGGGTAAAGCGAGATTATAAACCCTTGTATCCAGGTCCAGTCAAGACCAGCGCAGCCCAGGCTGACTCCATCTACTTCAACGATGCTAAATGGAGTTCCATGTGGTACATAGTGAGTATAACAAACCACAGGCCAAATTCTTTTCAGAGTGTAACCATGAAGCTGCATCAGCAGAAAGGATTTCGCAACAGTATTTGACAGGTAGATGCACCAGTCCCTTTTTTTTTTTTTTTTTTTTATATATAAATTCTTGTTACAGTCTGATATTGGAGCTCTCTGTATCTGTGTATTGTTTCAAGTTGTTGTGAGGATGCGGTTATTTTATTCTTAGATAATAGCCTTAAAACTGAAATAATGGTAAACTTTTAATTGAGTTATTTGTGCTCTGTCTACAAATGTCAGACACAGAAATACAACACTGGGGGGAAAAAAAGAGTCAAGACTAACTACAGCTAATATTTAAGTGACTTCCTGATCCATTAATGTGGCTTTATTTAAGATTAGGCTTCTCCATTTACACATGCGCTGATTTTATCACTGTAAGTTGCCAGTCGCTTTATGACGAAGTCTCCAGTAGGTTTTCCCTCTACTCATTGCCGTAGTAATAACGCTCATCAGCGGGTTGTGTAACTAGCATTCCAAATTTCATTCCAAGCATTTCAAGGAACATTACGGAGGGAGGGTGTTTATACAGTGTTGTGAAAAAGTGTTGGCCCCCTTCCTGATTTCTTATTTTTTTGCATGTTTGTCACACTTTATTGTTTCAGATAATCAAACACATTTTAAATATTAGTCAAAGATAACACAAGTAAACACATCATGCAGTTTTTAAATGAAGGTTTTTATTATTAAGGGAAAACAAAATCCAAAACCACATGGCCCTGTGTGAAAAAGTATTTGCCCCCCCCCCTGTTAAAACATAACTGTGGTTTATCACACCTGAGTTCAATTTCTCTAGCCACACCCAGACCTGATTACTGCCACACCTGTTCGCAATCAAGAACTCACTTAAATAGGACCTGCCTGACAAAGTGAAGTAGACCAAAAGATCCTCAAAAGCTAGACATCATGCCGAGATCCAAAGAAATTCAAAAACAAATGAGAAAGAAAGTAATTGAGATCTATCAGTCTGGAAAAGGTTATAAAGTCATTTCTAAAGCTTTGGGACTGCCGCGAACCACAGTGAGAGCCATTATCTACAAATGGAGAAAACATGGAACAGTGGAGAACCTTCCCAGGAGTGGCCGGCCGACCAAAATTACCCCAAGAGCGCAGCGACAACTCATCCAGGAGGTCACAAAAGACCCCACAACAACATCCAAAGAACTGCAGGCCTCACTTGCCTCACTTAAGGTGAGTGTTCATGACTCCACCATAAGAAAGAGACTGGACAAAAATGGTTTGCATGACAGAGTTCCAAGATGAAAATCGCTGCTGAGCAAAAAGAACATAAAGGCTCGTCTCAGTTTTGCCAGAAAACATCTTGATGATCCCCAAGACCTTTGGGAAAATACTCTGTGGACTGACGAGACAAAAATTTTACTTTTTGGAAGGTCTGTGTCCCATTACGTCTGGCATAAAAGTAACACCTCATTTCAGAAAAAGAACATCATACCAACAGTAAAATATGGTGGTGGTAGTGTGATGGTCTGGGGCTGTTTTGCTGCTTCAGGACCTGGAAGACTTGCTGTGATAAATGGAACCATGAATTCTGAGTCTACCAAAAAATCCTGAAGGAGAATGTCCGGCCATCTGTTTGTGACCTCAAGCTGAAGCGAACTTGGGTTCTGCAGCAGGACAATGATCCAAAACACACCAGCAAGTCCACCTCTGAATGGCTGAAGAAAAACAAAATGAAGACTTTGGAGTGGCCTAGTCAAAGTCCTGACCTCAATCCTGAGATGCTGTGGCATGACCTTAAAAAGGTGGTTCATGCTCGAAAACCCTCCAATGTGGCTGAATTACAACAATTCTGCAAAGATGAGTTGGCCAAAATTCCTCCACAGTGCTGTAACAGACTCATTGCAAGTTATGGAAAACGCTTGATTGCAGTTGTTGCTGCTAAGGGTGGACCAACCAGTTATTAGGCTTAGGGGGCAAATACTTTTTCACACAGGGCCATGTGGTTTTGGATTTTGTTTTCCCTTAATAATAAAAACCTTCATTAAAAAACTGCATGATGTGTTTACTTGTGTTATCTTTGACTAATATGTAAATGTGTTTGATTATCTGAAACATTAAAGTGTGACAAACATGCAAAAAAATAAGAAATCAGGAAGGGGGCCAACACTTTTTCACACCACTGTATATAAGATTCAAATAAGTGTATATATGCATCATAGCACACGAGATGCAGAAGAAACGTGTGCTCTACTGTCTTCAATCCCATTGGTAGTCATTGTAGCAAGGCACTTTCGTTAACATTGTCACATGGCCGTATCTAGTCGCTAATATTCGCCGTCTCCGGATGCGTCATTGCTGTGAGTTTCTTTGTGTGAGAATGTAGAATAAGGTGGGTTAAACACTCTAACGATTCCCACTCCTGTTCGCAGACCTATGGTTGTCTGCAATGTGTCTATAAAGTGACTAACAGGAGGCACGTCCAAGCATTCTGGATCAGAAGTCAGTTTTCCAAATGGGTTTTTTCACCAGCTTGACACATCTTTACTCATGCATTGTTTTTTAACGATGTTCTTCCAAGTTATTTTTATGAGTAAGAAATACTCCTGCTGCAGAAATACTCAATTCTGCCCTTTTGCTCTTTGATCACCGAAATGTTGTGGATGTAGCTGGGCACTTTGCCCTAGTTGCTCTTAAGCCCTAATGCAATTCTCATGTATAGTATTCATTTGTTTCAGGATTTTAGTTATTAACCAAAATTGCTGCTGCTATACAACTATAGCATTCTGATGCAGTCAATAACTGTTGACTGAAATGATCTTGTTGAGCTATTGTTTGTTGTAAATGTCTGATCGTCACCTTGCACAATAATCCAGTAGCTGCACTCTTCTGTTTTCTGTCAATGGTTAATGTTAATCAGATAACATAAATACTTTGACCTGGACACCACCATCCATCAGGATTCCTGGGAGATGTACTTTGAGAGCAAATAAACTTGACTTGTGAAAGGTGGTCTGTTCTAAACGCAGGCCAGAAGAATGTGTTTATCTGCTTATGCTACATTGTGTAGTCAAGTAGGTTACTAGATAATTTTATCCCTTCCATAAATTAAGCAACGAAGGTTCAAAAATCAGTGTTAAGATTTTTCTTCTTAATACATAGTTCCCTCTATACTTATAGTAAAAAAAAAATCCATGTAGCATTAGTTTGCTCAGCTGTATGAAATCTGTACCTTAACCTGTTTCTCTGTTTTGTTTGTTGGCAGCACTGTAATGACAACATACACAACTGCCAGTCAGACATGAACATTGTTGGTGCCTGGAAAAGGGGATATACAGGGAAAGATGTAGTGGTCACTATTTTGGATGATGGCATCGAGCGGAACCACCCCGATCTTATACAAAACTATGTGAGTAGTTCATGTCGCTTTCGGCTGCTCCCTGTTCAGGGTCGCCACAGCGGGCCGCGCAACAACTTGGCACAGGTTTTATGCCGGATGCCCTTCCTGACGCAACCCTCCCATTTTTCTGGGCTTGGGACCGGCACTGCATCCAGTGGCTGGGGTTTGGGCATTGGCTGGGAATCGAACCCGGGCCTTCCGCATGGTAGGCGAGAAACCTACCACTGAGCCACCAATGCCCTGAGCTATTATTACAATACAGTGTTTTTTTCTAGAAGTGATCTTATACTGTATCTTAAACAAATAAAGCTTGTTCCAGTTCCAATCGACTTGGTAAACGCTTTGTTTCATTTTTAACTACAGTAAGCATTAGTCTCTTTCTCTATTTGGTCTCCAATGTACAGGATAACCAGGCCAGTTATGATGTAAATGGAAATGACTTGGACCCCATGCCCAGATACGATGCCAGCAATGAAAACAAGTAAGAGTGCAGCACTGGGAAAATGTAAATGCACGCCACTACTTGAGCTACTTAACCTGTGTGAAGAGTGTGTTTATAAGGCAATTCTGTGGTGTGTATGTGTGTACAAAAGTAAGAAGGTTGTTTAGTTGTGAATGTAGATATTCTCTCTCTCTCTCTCTCTCTCTCTCTCTCTCTCTCTCTCTCTCTCTCTCTCTCTCTCTCTCTCTCTCTCTCTCTCCCCCTCCCTCCCTCTCTCTGTGTGTGAGAGAGATGGGGGCCGGGGTAATGAAATTGATGCTCCTCCTCTGTGTGTTTGTGTGTTAGTCTGTGGTTTCTACTCTGCCAGCATGTGTGAGCCGGTGCCAGATGGCATCGCAGCATTTTTGGAAGGTTGGGCCAAAAAGCTTGGCCTAGGTTTACTCCTCAGCACCAACGTCATTCTGTTGGAGTTTCAATACATAGTTTCATGGATAGTTTAAGAATTACCATCCTGCACCTGACTTTAGTATTCTTTCTATTTCAACTTTAATACAGTAAAATGTAGAAGTCAGTCGGGATTTAATTTCTCATTAAGTTCAAAGCTTCCTGGACACGACACCTTTTTTTTTTTTTTCCTTTTTTTTTTCCTTTTTTTTTTCCTTTTTTTTTCTCCTCTTCACCCCCCCCCCCCCCCCCCCCCTTAAAGGCCATTCACTCTTGTGACCCTTATCACCGCTTGTGAACACACATGATACTTTGACTATACAGATCTGTCTTTTCTTATTGCTTAAACCATTAGAAGCTGCAATCCAACTATTCATAAGTAATTCCATTGCCTGAGGAGATTTTTAGGAGAGAATATGAACCTATTCCGCTTGATCTGAGGAAGTGTGTGGTTGGAAGAAGCTCTTCGTGGCATGCATGGACATGTTCTATAGAATATCGTCTGCTTGGGAGTATGCCTTTGTGCCGGATGTCTGCTTAGTTTAAAGGATTACTTTATTCAAAACTGCTAATAAGGCACTCGGAGAATGAAGAGTGTTTGACGGTTTGGTTTAATGGACTAATTTCCATTTATTTCTGGAATCTCTTTCTTTAACTCTTAAATCTGATCCAGGATCTGGTGATTGTGTTATCAACACTCCCTAATATGACTTTTTATTAGGTTTACATGAGTGTAATTTTTTTCCCTCAGTTTAGTTTTATTTTTATTTTTTTGATATATATGTATATAATATGATTCAGTGTTTTAGTATGCGTGTATCTGAGAAATTATTAAACTAATGTAACTGTAATAATCGAGATAAGGGACACGAGTCTTGGTCTAAGAAATGTGTTTTGGTGGCTGTGTGTTTATGGCGTCCGGAAGGTAATGTCCAGGTTGTTCTGCGTAGGCTGAGCAGGATGACATTGTGTGTGTGTGTGCGTTTCTGCTTTTCTCATTGACTTGTATTCCTCTGGCAGATGTGAGTGTACACTGAGTCCAGTACTGTAGTGCAGAATGAAGCACATACGAGGAAAAGACTTTGGATCCTGACCCTTATATTTAGTTATGCCTTGGTACTGTTTAGTCAGAAAAGTCAACGTAATGATCATAGATGTCTGTCTAATGAGCTTTTTGATCATCCCTGTAAATGGCTCCGAATTGAGACACTGGTAACCATGGCAGCACGAGTTTTTCTGAGCAGCTGTTCACTGCTGGAGGTTCCACAATGGAATGCACTCTCTTTCTGACCTTGACTTCGTAACATTTTTCTTGGGGTTTTTTTTTTTTTCCTGGCGAGTTGTCGTATTTGATTTTTGTGGGCTTAGTTTGGGTCAGCCTTCCCGTTAAGAATGTCTCCATGTGTGTCATCTGCATACAGATTCTGGGGAACTCTAGAATGTTTTCCCTCAATTGCTCAAATATTTAGCCACTGCCTTTGCGCCGACTTGGCTCGAAAGGAGCATGTTTAGTTTCAGCACAGCTGTTGCCTCACTAACCCTGTAGCTTCTCTTTCTTTTCTATCCGAATACATGTTGCAGTGGTTAGTAGTTTGCATATGATCTCTGACCTCTGACTGTGTGTATACCCTGATATGTACCCTCGTGTCCTCTTCAGGCATGGCACGCGTTGTGCTGGGGAAGTGGCAGCGTCTGCCAACAACTCTCACTGCACTGTGGGCATTGCCTACAATGCCAAGATTGGGGGTGAGTGCTCTACATTTGTGTCACCCATTTTCTTGCACTCTGCTTGCTTCCCGTTTCTTAATACTCCTGGTCTCTACTCACACTCCTAACTACTAATCTGTCACTGTGTGGCCTTACATAGTCTCAGTTGCTAATTTACATGCATTTATTGCTCCTTTATTAAGTACACCGTTACTGTCCCAGCAGAACTTACCAACTTGTCCCCACACACTTCAAGGCTCCTCTTTAAGTGCATGTCTGTGTCCTTCAGGTGTGCGCATGTTGGATGGAGATGTTACCGACATGGTGGAGGCGAGGTCACTGAGTTTGCAGCCACAGCACATTGATATTTACAGCGCTAGCTGGGGACCAGATGATGATGGCAAAACCGTAGACGGACCTGCAGCACTTGCCAGACAGGCCTTTGAGAATGGCATCCGACAGGTAAAAAGCTTATTATATGTTTAATTTAATCCCCCTGGATACACAACCACACTTGTGAATACACCAGTAAACACATCGTCACATATATTTCACGTAGATGACTACAAAGGAAGCAGAGGAAACATGTCCCAATGTCTTTTGTTAGCAAGCTAACCAGCTAACTGATGAGTTCTGTTTATTCTTTTCTGCAATCATCAATATATATTTAAAGTAATGTATGATTTAATGCAGCAAAACCTGTTTAAAAATAAGAAGTGTTCCTGTGTTTAGTTTTGACGCCATGTTGATTTGAGGTCATTGTGTAAACTGGGAAGGAATTGGTACCTGAAGAAGAGTACCCTAAGTTGACAAGTAGGAATTGAGAGGCATTTTCTGTCGCTTTTTGTTAAGGTTTGGTCAAAACTGCATGTTCGGTCGCTTTTGCTTGGTGAAGTTAATGAGCTGGAGGGCAGAATAAAACAAGCTGGTGGACAGGATCCAGCCTGTGAGAGACAGTTTACTCATGTACTTTATGCAGTCTGAGTCATAATTTGGTGTGCCAGTAATTAGTGCTTCAGGTATGCATTTTGTGTGTTACCTTATACTGGCAACCCAATCTGTATTCCTTTTAGACAGAACATGTTCCCTGAAGCAGCATTGGTGGCCCGATGTAAGTTATAGACCGAGACGAAGAGAAACAGTCATTTATTTCCGTCTGGGCTAAGGATTTAGGTAAAAGGGGAGCTATTATCAAATGTAGCCTGTAATTGCAATCTAATGAATGAAGACTGGGTTAAGCATGTCGCAATTTTGTATTATGTAACGATGATAAAGACAATGATTATTTTACGGTCTCTTCATAGGGCAGGAAGGGCCGCGGTTCCATTTTTGTGTGGGCGTCAGGGAACGGTGGGCGGAGTCGAGATCACTGCTCGTGTGATGGCTACACCAACAGCATCTACACCATCTCCATAAGCAGCACAG
>JAUCMX010000007.1:5896860-5926860 GCA_033459395.1 Hemibagrus guttatus | reverse complement strand
CACACACAGCTATACTTGAGGCACACATCTGCAGCCAATGACTTTCTCAGCCTTAGAGCTTTGCCTTTGTGTCTTATGGAAAGCTTTTCCTCATGGCTGTCAGCTGTTGAGTTGTCTGTCTCAGTTGGCTATCCCTTACTTGCTTCTCTTTCCATTCCTACCTCTCGCCCCCTCAGGATGTGCGTGCCTGAATGTCCGCCTGGCTTTTTCCGGGATGATAAGAGGCGCTGTAAGAAATGTTCCCCTCTGTGCGAATCCTGCATTGGAAGTCGCAGTGATCAGTGTACCGCTTGCCGGCAAGGTTTCTACCTCAAAGAAGGAGTCAATACATGCATCTATACATGTCCTGAGGGCTACTATTTGGACCCTGGTAAGTTAAAATTTCCTTTCCATTTTCGTGCTTAATAAGCACAGAACTACCCAAGGTTAGCCAATAGAATATCATGCTCTGTCTCTGTCTTCCAATTAGCGTATACTATTTCCTTCCTCTTCAAACCTCAGACTCTTAAAACACAGTGCTAGAACATGCCAGCATCTGATGAGGTTTAATCATGAGAGAATTACGTTGCGTTTGAGGTTTGACTCCCTGGTTTCTCTTTTACAGATGCCGGTATGTGCCGTAAATGCAGCGAGAACTGCAAGAAATGTACTTCAGCAAATATTTGCACGGAATGTAAGCCGGGGCTCAGGTAATTCCTCTTCATTCTGCTCAAAGCATACAACAAGGTTTCTTTCCTTCCAATTCAAACTGGGGACACTACTTGTCCTGAAATGCAGCTCAAACCTCATCCCCACCGGTTTGCATGATGGCTCAATATCATTAGCATATTGTGCATCCGTAGGTCTTAGCATGGTTAAAGTCAGGGAACCCCACAGAAGACTCGCCAGACAGGAACATGCTGGCCCGAAATTGGGAAGCTGGTGGAAACTCCACTAACACACGCAATCCAGCATTTGACATTCAGATGTTGAAACACATTATCTAGAGTGTATTTCAGATCTCCCATATGTGGCCAGCAATAGCAGTAGGAAGAGTGGAGAAAGGTGGAAAAAGTGAGGGAAAGAGGAACAGGTTATGGCACACAGAGCCTCCCTAATGTACAGCAGCTGTTCTCTGTGAACAATTTTGAAATATGTTTGAGGAGTGATTTTCTCTGAATCTGCCGAAAAGGTTTTTGCACCCACACATTTAGACTTTAAGCCTTGCTTTGTTTAGTTTTTCAGACTTGTTTAGACTACTGCAAGTCTAAAGGATGGGTGACGAGCCTGAAATGTAGTATATACTGATTTCTTTTGCCAGTACTCCCTCATGAAATTCAATACCATGTTTAAGCACATGGTAATAGAGAAAGCCACATTGAGTAGTTGTCTTAATGTCCACCAGAAATTACAGACTGCAGTTTGTTGATGCTGTCGGAACGGCTTTATTTAAGCTGCTATATCTTTAAAATATTTGAAAGCGATGTCTCCTTTAGTGCATTTTATACTTGGAAAAAGACGGTTACGCTTTGCTATCGAATTCCGCTTGAATGCTTACTTCTGTTTTTACTTTCTTGATATCTGACTTGAAAGTAATTTCTTTTTATAGTCTACAAGGGAATCGGTGTCAGCTGACATGTGAGGCTGGCACATACTACAACGGGCACAAACGTGTGTGCGAGCCGTGCCATCCTGCTTGTGCTACATGTGCAGGTACTTGAAACTTTCCCTCTGCAATTAATGAATATTTTCCATGTTCTGCCATTTTAATACATCGCTTGTTTCGTATTAAATGCATCGAGTCGGCTTTCTGGAAACTGTTCTGGGTGTTTTTAGGTTTGTAATTCATTCAGTGACTTGTTTAGAAAGCCTGCTATAATTAGTTCATTGTTTCTGCATCAGGAGAAACATTTTTGCCAGATATGAAACTGTTTCATTGTGGGGCAACATAATGGAATGCCTATTGTGTGTGGGTTTTTTTTTTTATTTTATTTTTATTTTTTTATAAATTTGAGGTGGGTCAGTAGTTCATGGAGATGGAATAGAGTTTCTGATTGATAGTGTAAGGATATATTTTACTTAGGTACTGGCATGGAGGCCTGCACAAAATGTGCCGAGGGATACTATCTTGAGGAGTGGCGCTGTGTTGCCAGTTGCAACGCAGGATACTACATGGCAGAGAAAACGGCGGAAAATGGAGAGGTCCAGAAATCTTGTCGCAAGTCAGTAGTTCATCAAGCTTGAGCTTAAGCACACAGTGAGGTTTTATTAAGTAATTAAATGTTCCCATTCCTCTAAGGTTTGATTGCTTTGTTATGGTTCCTCTTTCAGGTGTGATCATACATGTTACACATGCATAGGTCCAGGAGATGGAAACTGCAGTGCCTGTGTGAACGGATATAACTTAGAAAATGGTGTGTGTATCGTCAGCACCATCTGCAAAGATGGTGAGTACTAGCTTTGCACTATTCTCTCACATTCACTCGCATTTTTTCTCCTGACTTTGGCTCAGAAGCCTCCCCCTTCTTTTAAATTTGTTCCCACTTTCATTGGGTTTTGCTGCTGTTTAATGTTAATGATCACGTTAATGAGTCCTAAAATTACTGTTTTTAATTATCTTTTAATTATTATCTTAAAGATCTGATCTACTCATTTCTTTTATTTAAAAAATGCTTTCTAATTAAACGTATCTTTCCCCAAATATTTCTAAACTGATCGAGGTTCTTAAAGTAATGATTGTAAAGGGAATTTATTTATTTATTTATTTTTTTACAGTGAACAACACGGTGGTTATACGTCAATAAAAACAATACTTTAAAATAAGCAACAGCAATTACAAAATCTCACAGCACTGTAAAAAAAATAAATAAATAAAAGGCCAGATATTTTGCTATGATTGCTGATCAGTTTCTTAATGTTTGTTCTCCTTCTCCCTATGATCTTTCCCCCCCCACATGCCTTTTGATGGATTTCAAATCAAACATGGATGCATCCTTACTTCGACCCATCTACTGGATTTAAAACCTGTTTCCTGCTACCTGTCATGATCACCTGATCTGCATCACTTCCTGTCCACTGCCCAATCGTCTGCTGCACTTTATTTCTTACTTCTCTCCTCTTCCTGCTCTGTGGAAAGCAAATGAAGAATCATGGGCTGAGGGAAGTTTCTGTGTATTGGTGAAAAAGAACAATCTGTGCCAGAGGAAGGTTCTGCAACAGCTTTGCTGTAGAACATGTTCTCTAAAAGCCTGAAGGAACCATAACGGCTCCACTTGCCGTTGATTTTCAGCTAATTTATATTTCCAACCAAGAAACCTCTATTATGGGACTATGCTGAGAGGTTTCTCGGTGCCAGAACTACAACAAACCTACCTTTACCTGTGTGTGTGGTTTTGGAAGAACCTGTCAGGGTGTTACGACTGGGATCAATAATAAACAACAAATCATATGGTTCAGTATTTTGTGACCAAAGCATGGATGCCAAAATTTTTGTAACCCCCCCCTCTTTTTTATTTATTTTATTTGGGTCCAGAGATAAAATCAGAGAGGCACACTGACTGAATAAGTGATGTTTCTTTGTTTTGTCCTCTAACAGTATGATGAAAGATGACTAAAGCCCGGATTGTGCATTTTATAAATAAATTTGAAACCATCACTGAAGCCGTTTTATTGTTTTTTAGCTTCAGCTACACATCTATCGGCAAAGAAAAGGCTTAAACTTAACAGTAGAAGATATTCTACCATTTTCTAACCAATTTTTTTTAAAGATTTGGTTCAGGAAAGACTTGTCCCTAGGTTCAAATGGCATGGCTGTAACGAGTATTGGAATTGCATACAACATTTCACTGTTTAGAGGATTGTTGGCTCAGGCTCTCTTATGTTTGCGCGTGTGTGTGTGTGTGTGTGTGTGCGCGCATGGCGTTCATACTTGGACTTGACATATGCATGTAGTAATATTTTTATTTTAATACCCAAGACTGTTTACAAATCCTTTATGAGACCCATGTTCATTATAGCTGGTGTTAAATAAGTTCGCAATCAGTTAGTCTCGTTTCCCCCCCTCCTGTTTTACCACTACTAGTTCACTTTAATGTCTTCAGAATGACCAATTAATGCACCTCTTCTCATATTTCCAATCATTTTCCAAACCACTTTAGCAGAGGACAATACATTAACATTCAATTCAATAGCATGACATGTCCAGCTAGTCTGTGATGGAAAAATTTATTACATTTGGGAATGACCAGGCATAACCTATTGGTTTTATGTGGGCCCTGTGTACAACACTGATCTGTCTGCAATACAAGGTCTTTTTTGTGAATCAGTGATTTCTTTTAAAAATGACATTTAAGCTAGGAATATTTTTTTGGTCTGTGGACAGAATTACAGTAAATCATCATTCCAGCATAGCTCATTATTCAGATTAGGTTTTAAGAAGTAGCTTAAGGGTATAATGCATAATCAGTTCTTCTATATTATTTTTTAAGAAAGATGTTTATGGCAAAATAACCAATGCTAATTATACGGAACTGTTACAAGTTTGTGGTATTATAGAAACCACGGATTTAGAACCCATGGCAAGATTAGGCTGGATCCACTGTGGCAAACTGGGTCCAACTATATTCCCTGCTACAGAAGAAGCCTTGGGAGTGACGAGTAATTCTCAGTGGTCTGAACATACAGAGAAAAATGTTTACTAATTGTACTAGGCAAAATGGAGTAGAGTATTTCATTCCTGTAAGGCATATGAGCAATTTACTTGTGCTTAGATTTCTGTCTTATTTATAAATAATTGATTTAATTCATTTTATGCCATGTGGTTTGAGATGATGTAACCTTTTATTTATAAAGAAAAATGATTTAAAACAGTCCGATTTATTATTATTATTTTTTTGTGAGATAAGGGTGGGATTTTATTCCGGGAAATCATGTATTCATGTTTGCATTCATGTTGCAAGAAAACGGTGTAACCATAAAGGTTTCTACAAATACAAGTACATGCAACTATATATATATATATATATATATATATATATATATATATATATATATATATATATATATATATATATATATATATATATATATATATATATATATATATATATATATATATATTAATTATATGAATAATATATCTATATAGATATAGGAATATATAAATTAGTTTATGTATGAATGTTTGTTCTGACAATGTTTTTTTTTTTTTTTTTTATTAATGTACATATGTATTTTGATCACTTTTAAACTAAAAATGCCATTGAGCCCAATTTCTTTTGTTTTAATTGGAAAAGACATGGCAGTGGGGTGTTTTTTATTTTATTTTTTTTTTTAATTTTTTTTTTTATATAAATCAATTTTTATAATTGGTGTTTTTTATTTATTTATTTTTTTTAGACAACCTCAACAATATATAGATGAGGATTTGTTGTAGTAAAAGAGGGAGGGATTGGGTGGGACAATTGACTGATCTTTTAATTAATGAACTTTAAAATAAAAATAAGACACCCCTGGTAGTGCAAATGAAATGCTTTTTGCTTTACTCCTTAAAATATGATGGAACTGGTTTTCACTGTGTTGATTGCTTTCAGAAATACCAGTAGTAAGAATGTTGAGTTGGGGAAACTGAGTGTGAATGCATTGGCCCTCTTGTTTCCTCACAAAAGGTTTTCTTTGTTTTGAAGGGAACAATTCATAGCTTGAGCGAGAGAATCCCTAGTTATTCGTGTTGGGGGCAACACAAAGCCTTCTACATAATAACAATAGATTCAAAAAAGACAGAATATCTGTACTACCACATGCCTTGAGCTGTGTCATTTCCTTCCATATTAAAAATGTGATCATATTTGTTGTACTCTTAACCCATGACCTTGGGTAGGTTTTGCATAGTAAACTCATTTTGTATTTGAAAGTAGATTAAAGTGTAGGTAAAGTTATTTTAAAGCATAAATATCAGATCACGAGGATGCCATGAGTGGAAATTATTCTGTCGAGGCTAATGTGTTTTGATTTCTTATAATAATTGAATACTTGAGCTCTTTGTTTTGGTTTCCAGTTAAAATAAGTCAACTGCACATTTATGTAACGTTTAGGATCATGAGGAGATCCTTTCTTCCTCCAAACTTTGGCCTTTCTATCACTTTCTCTTCACATTTCTCTGTGAATTCCAATCTGCTCTTCTGACTGTTATGGCTAATGACTCGTGGTATGGCCTCTAGATTTCTGCTTTCGAAGTTTTCTTCGAATGGTGGATTGTGATCCCTTTACCCCTGCCCTGTGGAGGTTGTAGTTGATGTCAGAGACTGTTTTGGGGTTTTCCCTTACAGCTATCACAATATTTCTGTCATCCGCAGTTGGCCTTCCTGTTCAAATGACTGTTGCTTAGTACAGCAGGGGTTTCTTTCTTTTTTTGGGACATTCCAAATTTTCCCAATTTCTGTGCAATTCCTCTGATTTCGCCCTCTTTTGTCAGCTTTAAAATGGCTTGCTTTTCTCCCATTGACAGCTCTCCCACTGATTTTCATGTTGGCTTATTCTTAAACGATCAAAGTTCTTTAATTATTTTATTATTAGTAGTAACTGATCAAAGTTATTTATTGCTTAAACAATCAATCTGAGAAGACGCACCTGGGCATAACAAAACGCCTGTCGTGTTCCAATATTTTTATTCACCTAAAAGTTGGGTGGTCTGATACAAAACAAAATGTGCTAGGTTTTACATCATTTAACAACGTCTACATGTAAATACCAGGAAATAAAAGCTGAAACGATAAACGTATAAAACTTTCTTCGCATATTCATCTTTTGATCTCGATCCCAAATGTCTTGAGTCTTCAACAAAAACAAAAGAATTGGCTTTGCTGTTCCGATAGTTTCAGAGACTGTATATTTATATGTGGTCAGATGCCAGTTGTCACAGCAGCTTTGCTCAGATTTATTAGCGCTGGAGTTTAACAAGTAGCTATAGTCACATGATCATACTGATTTCCCCGAGTTACACAGGACCACAGCTGTTGAATACTCTTTACAGACAGTGGATTTTTCCCCCCTCTGTCTAGAATTACACATTTTTGTGTTAGTAAGCTAGTAATTTAGTATTTAAAATAATAGGACGTTTTTCCTCAAAAGATTGATTTCTTTCTTAGTGTATGTTCATTGAATAATAAGACGATTTGTACAAGAATGATATGAAATCTACTCAAATTCTTAATGGAGACATTCCACCACTTTCTGGCAAATGACATGACATTGGCTTTGGCCCAGTTTTTTTTTTTTTCTTTTCTTTTTTTTTTTGACCAAATGATTGACAATTTGGGTTATGTAAGGCCAAATGAGGTCATACAGGGTCATTGCTTAGAGTTCTGTTTAGAGAATTCAATAGGGTGTATTGGAGCGTAAGCCTTAGGTCAGCCTGCTATAGACCTCCTACTTGCTTTATGGGAACACTCCCAGCTGTCCACAAATGCATCCATCAGTTTGTGGTCAGAGGTTATGCTGAATGTCTCTAGTCTCCTTTTGGGTCCAACAGCATTGTGCTATTGCTCTGATGGATCTTTTCAAACAATTCCATAGAACGTAAATAGAACCGTGTCTTGTTTTTCTCTGAAAACATTTGTGAACTAAAATGCAGTGCATTTTCAGTTCATGTTGTAGCTATTTGTAACTAATATTTTTTTTATATATATATATATATATATATATATAATATATACACATGGTATTCTGTACTTCTCAGTCAGATACTTGCGACATGTAAAAAAATGAATAAATAAAATAACGTGACTTGATTGGTAAGTAATGTAATGCTAATCAGTTTAGGTTACCTGAGTGCAATCACTTGGGGGGAAAAAAAGCCTTAGATTCGCTCGCTGTCTGAATTTAGCCGAGATGAGTCCCTTAGATTAGAAAGGCATGATATGCATTCCATACCCATTTTTGCTTTTTGTCTGTTACCTGTACAATATAATTAATATTTTATGACGTTTAAAGGAAAAGAATAACCTATTTATTTATTTATTTTTTTATTACATTTGGTGAATATCAATAGGTGGCCAGTTTATTAAGTGTGAATGTTCAGAGAAAATGCATTTTGTCCACTAATTTGATTGGAAAATCAACATCCCAAAAGTGCTCATATTTAACAGCACTCTTACATTCTACTGTTTGTATCACTCCACTTCTGTGTTTGCTACATAAATGTCCAATTTTTGTCATTTTAATTGTTACACTGAAACCCTCACTATAGCCTGATGTTTTTCGTTGGTGGATCAAAAATATGCAAAACTTTGTCTGAAATGTCAATAACTCAATATTAATTTCTCGTTCAGAGAACTGTATAAAAGCAATATCGCACTGCAGTTGTCGTGCTATGCACAACAGCACCCTAGCTCATGTGTAATTGCTGTACTGCCTGACTCAAAGGCTCTTTAAATATACCATGTTGATCAAATATTTGCAATCATAAAAACTGGTAAAACAAAAGGTAAGAGATTTTCTATTCATTCTCTCTCTCTCTCTCTCTCTCTCTCTCTCTCTCTCTCTCTCTCTCTCTCTCCCCCCCCTTTTTTCACATATGTGTTCACTATGAAGGTTTGTATACCATTTGACACTATATCACGTAAAACTGAGGAATTCTAAGATTGTTTTTTACATGGTTAATCCTTTAATCGCTTGTCTAATTGTGTTATTCATGCATTGTTAAAGTCTATTATTCATTACCTACTATGGATGGTACATGTTAGTACATACACAGATCAGGCATAACATTATGAGCAGTGACAGGTGGAGTGAATAACACTGATTATCTCCTCATCATGGCACCTGTTGGTGGGTGGGATATATTAGGCAGCAAGTATGACAAGGGCCAAAATTGTGATGGCTAGATGACTGGATCAGAGCATCTCCAAAACTGCAGCTCTTGTGGGGTGTTCCTGGTCTGCAGTGGTCAGTATCTGTCAAAAGTATCCTTTAAGTCCTGTAAGCAAGGAGGCCCCGCCTTGCAACTTGCAGGACTTAAAGGATCTGCTAATAACATCTTGGTGCCAGATACCACAGCACTAGATACCTTCAGGGATCTAGTAGAGTCCATGCCTCGATGGGTCAGGGCTGTTTTGGTAGCAAAAGGGGGACCAACACAATATTAGTCAGGTGGTCATAATATGATGCCTGATCTGTGTATATAGAGAGATAAAATTTGATCTAAATGTGTAAACTTTATTTCCCCCTCAGGTCAGTATGTGCGTGGTGATGGCAAATGTCATTCATGTGACATTACTTGCTATAAATGTAAAGGACCAGACAGCACTGATTGCCTTAGCTGTTTGTTGACTAGGTAAGTCAGTTGGAAACTTTAAAATGAAGCGTATTTTTCATTGCTTATAATAATGTTTATCAGAATAGACATTCATACTGGGCAGGAGGAATCAAGAGGGTGCACTGGTTGGATGCACCCTCGTGTGCAGTGTGAACAGGTTTTACTTTAAAATGCCATGGTGGTAACCGCTACCTGATTTGGTTCCTCTGCAGGTTATTGGATGATGGACGCTGTGTAATGGACTGTGAGTCTGGAAAATATGAAAGGGATGGGCAGTGTCAACTCTGCCATCATACATGTCATGAGTGTAATGATGAAGGTCCTGACAAATGTACAAGCTGCAGCAGAGGTAGTTTCAATACCACCTAAGAATACAGAAACACAGATGGGTAGCCGAATACACCTCTAAGAAATGGGCATGCATGCCTACTAGGATCATCCAAAAATAGTCCTGCAAATTTTTTATTTTTTTTGACTAAACTATTAATTTTCATAGCTATGTAATGCATTGCATTTGAAGCCAATAGTAGTCCTTTTTTGTATACATGGTATCATTCTGATTGGACTTAAGGGATATATGCTCTATTCTTTTAGACTGGTCCAAAATAAGAACTGTTAATAGACAAGTGTTATTATCTAGTTTTAATTTTGTTCTAAGAACAAACATTATTTTTTTAAAAAGATTAGAAAAGGGTCAAGAGTGAGCCTCTACCCAGTGATGCCTTAGATTTCTGCTCTTGGCTGGTAGGAGTAGCAGTTGATGTGGTCTACTGCTGTAGCCCATCAGCCTAAGGCTTTACTGCCCACCATGACTGTGAAGTGATTATTGGTGGACCGGTCTGGCCATTAATCCTCTGACGTCTATCATAAACCACAAAACCATATGTTTCTGATTATATTTAAACTCTAAAGACTGTTGTGTCTGTTGTTTGAGCTGATTAGAGCATAATTGGTGCAGGTGTACAGACGTATAACTAATAACCAGACCATACCTACCTTTTACACCTTGGTTAAAATCTATACCATTATACTGTCTCAAACAGCCATTTCAAAGACCAAAAATGTAATTTTGCTATAATTTAACATAAATATACCTACTTAATGTTGCCAGTATTTAATTGGATGTGTACAAAGACTAGAAAATATTCTTGTGGTTAGCTGGCTAGCTCTTTTTTCCATCAACCACCAAGCAAAGGAAATGTTTCCAAAGAATGTGGTTATACCTAAAAAAAAAAAAAAAACAAACAAAACAAAAATCCTTAGAAATGTAACGTGTGTGAAGAACAAAAAAAAAAAGAGATCTTCATACCTAGCAAATTAGGGCTAATATTAAGTTGGTATGAGTGAAGTTAGCTGGTTAGCTATTTCATATTTAGTAAAGAAACAGTTACGTAGGTAATCTGGACATGATATTTGAGATGTATATGTAATAAACTTTACACAGGACCAGGAAAAATAATCTTACCTCAGGAACTGAATACTTACTGAATCACTAATGACCTCAGGAAAGGGAAGATGGCCGGCTGAGTTAGCTGGTGGCTCGGTAGTACTGTACTCGAAACAGGATACAGAAAAATACATTAAACATTTATACTCTGCTGTTTCTTTCATATTTATTTCATTTGTGTGTAATTGGTGACAGACAAGTTTGGAGTGGAGCGCTACCTGTTTGGCGCAGAGTGTGTGGAAAGCTGCCCACAGTCACACTACCACTCGGTGAAAAGCACGTGCGAGCCATGTGGTCCGAACTGCAGGGACTGCTCGAACGCTACACACTGTGTTCACTGCCTCCCGAATTTCTACTCTAAAGACGGCACATGCGTCAAACTGGAGTGCGTAGACGGTCAGTTCTCGCTTTTTCTAGAAGGTTCTGTTTTTTCACCACAGGATTGTTTTCCTCTTTTCTATCCTCTTACCCGAGAGCTAATATTAACAAACTACTTGAGCTGGCTAATATTAAGCATATAAAGCCAGCTAAAACAGTGATTTTACCTCAAGGTTCAACTTTTCAGATTTGTGAATATTTGCTGTCAGTAACCTTCATACATTAATGTGTAGTATGTTTTTCCTACATAAAGATCAACATATAAATAGATATAAATAGAAATTGACAATCATGGACATAAGTGATGGAAAGTAAGTCTTAAATAGAATTTTATCCCAGCTCTAATATGCCTGTTTGTATTTAAAAAGCCTTTTCAGATAGCTCAACATGCATTTTTTTTCCTATACTGAATCATATAGCATCATATACTGACATCAGGGGTTCTCAAACCTTTTGCTATGGACCACTATGACAGGACCCCTTCAGCACAGACCCCCTAGCACAGACGTATTTATATATTTTATGGAACATGGTCCACCTAATCAAATATTACACTGATTAAATGTGTAAAGTAATATCCAATAATATTGTTTTTTAAATTTATTTCTTTATTTTTTTCTTATCATTGAGCATTCCACAGACATAACACATTAAATTCCATCTATTTATAGTCAATGTAAATAGATAAACAGTAAGTAAGAATAATGTTCTGGTCATAATTTGTTAGTTGGTGCTGTATTTTCATTAATTTAATCAACAGATTAACAGAAATCTATTAATGATGATTAACAGGAGAAAAAATGATGGTGGTCTCGAATATAAGGGATAATCTTTAGGTTAAAAAATGCTGTTACTTCCTAAGTCAGATAAACAGGCAAATAACTTTAAGAATTTAATAAATATAATAAATAAAGTAGCTTTGATAACATTGTTTGTGCTTTCCACCACTGTAACAAGCTTAAAAAAAAAAGCTTTAAAAAAAAAAAATCAACTGGCTTTGTTCACTGACCCCATTTCAAGAACTACTGATATTAATCATAATTGGATGTAGTCAGTACTATACTGTGGATATACCTGACCATAACACCGAAATGTGGTTCTTCTTCAAAGGTCACAAAGTTGAACCTACACAATTATTTTGGATGTGTTTTGTAAGGTTTTAGAATTACATTTAGTGTATCTCCAAGTGTATTTAGTGCCTCTACCTGTTCCAGTATGACAGTGGAAGAACTTCGATTGGTGTGAACAAGGCCCTGACCTCAACCTCAGAGAACACATTTATGATGAATTAGAATGTGAACTGCACCCCTGGGCGTCTCCCCCCTGACATCAGTGCTTAACCGCATTAATACTTTGGTGGCTGAAGGTCAAAAGGCCAAAGTGATGCTCCAAAATCTAGTGGAAAGCTGTCCCAGAAGAGTGGAGGTTATTATCACAGCAAAGGGTGCTACATAAGGGAATAGGATGTACAAAAAGCACATATTAATGTTTTGGTCAGGTGTCCAAATACTTTGGCCATGTACGTTTTAGTCTTCAAAATCCATATAATTTCACTTACTGGTTCATAAGCTTTAAAATGGTATGATGAGATGCACAGATCAGCCATAACATTTAAACCATCTGCCAAATTTTGTGTAGGTCCTCCTTGTTGCACCAAAACTGCTCTGACTCATTGAGGCATGGACTCTGAAGATGTGTTGTGGTATCTGGCACCAAGGCTTTAGCAGAAAATCCTTTAAGTCCTGAAGGTTGCGAAATGGGGCCTCATTGGGATGGACTTGTTTGTTCAGCACATCCCATCTGCTAAAAGAGTCTGCTACCGTAAGGGAATACCCCTGCCATGAAGGACTGTACTCGGTCTGCAACAATGTTTGCCTAGGTGGTATATGTAAGTGAATGCCAGGACCCAAGCTTTCTCAGCAGAATATTGCCCAGAGCAGCACTCTGTCTCAGCTGGCTTGCCTTCTTCCCATAGTGCATCCTGTTGCCTCCTCAGGTAGGCAGTGACGCCTGCGTACCTGGTCATCCATGTGATGTGTAAGGAAATATGCTTCATCAGACTAGGCCACATTCTTTCATTTCTCCATCGTCCAGTTCTGATGCCTGCTATAGGCAGTTTCGGCTGTGAACAGGGGTCAGCATGGGCTCTCTGACCGGTCTGCAGCTACACACTCCCATACGCTTGTGAGATAATCAATATTATTCAATATTAATCACCTATCAGTGGTTTTAATGTTATGGCTGATGGGTGTAGGTTTATCTTGCAATATATTTTTAAAGTAATTAGAGGATTTTGAAAACTTGTCATCACAATTAAAACGCACTATGTGTATAAATATAATGTAATCATTTTTCCTTGCATATTTAAAGCTTAATGATTATTCTGATATGAGTATGTATGAAAAAGAAGCAAGCCTTCTAGGGTGTCGCTTCTGGCCGTTTCAAGTCCTTGGAATTCTATCTGACAAATCTGAGACACTGAGCTATAAATCTTTGACTATGAAAAGCAGATTATTTTTTTAATGCTATATTTTCCTAGCCTATTTTCTATGACTTGTTTTCTTGCCTATATTTTCTCATGTAAATGACATTTTATAACACAAATTCATCTCTGCCAATAACGTCAGACACAATCTTTAAAGGCTAAAAATATAGATCAATAGGGAAAGTCTATTAACCAGTTTATTTGTTCAGGGCAAGAATTTTAAGCCTCTCATTTCACACCATTCTTTCCATCCCAACCTATCAGCCTGAATCAGTACTGAATTTGTCTCAGCTGGTCACAACATGCACTGTAGTTGATCTAATCAGATCTGCTTAACACGTTGAGAGGAAGATATGGAAAGAGTTTGACTGCGATACTGCACAAAAGTGAGACAGACCGTGGTGGAACTCAAATTCTTATCATTAGTGGCAGACATGTATAAACAGATCCTCTGCTGCGGCCTGAGGGCTTAGCTACACACGCCACTATACACTATCTTTTGCGCACATGCATACACGAACATTCCCTTCTTCAATCTTCTTTTTTTTCCGCACAAGATCCTCCGATACGTGCTAATGAACACAGTCATGTGCCCTCATATATATTCTATTACATAGTGCTTGTTACAATGAGACGGAAACAGAACCTTACTTGGTATAGCTAACTTTAAGATTACTGCTAGCCTTCTGAGCTAGCAATAATGGCTAGTTTAAACTGTGCTACCATTTTTCATATTAACAGTTTGTCTTCTGTTTTAGACACATGCTAAATAAAAAAGGATTTAAGTTGACGTTTATATACTGTAGTGAATATATATTGGTGTATAATGTACAGTATATTTCAGTTCATTTTGCAGGATATCCACATTACCAAGTTGTGTCCTGTGTACAGGTGGCGTGGCTGATGCAGATCATGAAAATTGTGTTACTTGTGAAGAAGGCTGTCAGAAGTGCCTCAGTGGTGGGTATTGCAGTATTATTTTATAGTTTCGTCAAGATAACCCATTTACGGTGACCAATCAAAGGCTTCATCGCATAATGCAGACGCATCTTTCCCCACTCAGAGTTGAGCATTGTTGAGACGATCGACTTGTCTGTTGAATTCCGGAGTAACATCAACGAGGAACATTGTAATAAAAAAAATATTCATTCTAAAAAAAAAAAAAAACTTTTTCCAAATTTGCACCTGGCACAGCACATGTTAATGGACATATTTTAGCCACTTTGAATATTCTTACTTTCCTGACACAGAACACAAATATATTCGTGCCCAAGGAAGCAGTTTCTGGTGTGTGTTTGTGTGTGTGTGTGTGTGTGTGTGTGTGTGAGACATTGGAAGATGAAGCGCATATCTTAACGCATTTCTTACTAACTCTTTTCATCCATTTATATTTGAAACTGGAATGATGGCAAAGATGAAACGATGTCACACTGTCGGGTGTGGGTCATCAAAGCACTAGATGCCCGCTGGTTTCTGTTGAGATAAGTGTGTAATCACATACGGGCCAACTGGATCAGATTAAAGAGAGGCTGATAAGAAGTGCTCCTTGAGTTTCTCATTTCCCCTCATTGTCCTGGGGGCAATGGGGAGGGGGGGGGGGGTAGTATGACTTTGTCTAAGCTGATCTGGGCTCAGCTGGTGCTTCTCTGTCCAAAATGGCTTTATTACACTGTTTAAAAAAAAAAAAACCTGTCACATTACTAAATACTACTAGTACCACTAACTGGCTTAGCAAGGAATAAAACTTGGAAGCAGCAGGTATTAAATGTTGACTGGCACAGCAGCTTGTCATGCATTGTTGTCCTTGTTAATGCTGTGTGAGCAAACACGCCTTAAACAAATCATCCAACCATGTCACGATGGTCTCCAAACAATCTATATGCCCTAAAGGCCTACAGTTTCCTTGGCGCCTTGCATTCTTGCTTCAATTAGATAAACTATGTATTGGCCGAGCATTTGAATGAAAGGAATATTTGCACAGTTTGGATTTCACAATGCAGCAGGCCTGAAGCGGAGTTCTTTCACAACAGTCTGATTGAATTAACCGATGAGTAAGTGGATCTCCAATGTAAGCTCATCTCCAATGTAGGCCAATGTTGGCTTGCCCCCTGTTGGTATACAGAGAACAAGACAACTACCTGTCTGGTTGATTTATTTTGTATTTATCTGTTGTTTTATTGAAGGGAACCATTTAAAACCTAACACCAAGTATAAAATATGACCGATTTGGATAGATTTGTTCTGAATGTCCAGCTGTGTTTTATTCTTTTATGATTATTAGTTTTAGATATATTATGCAATTATTGCTGAAGCTAATAATCAGTTAAAATGTTGTTGGTTAACTGACTAATCATTTTCTTCTCCTTTTTTTTGTCAGAAAATCCAGCACAATGCATATCTTGTCTGCATGTATATTTCAAGTAAGTTTTACGATTTGTTTGATTTATTAAAAAAAAGAAGATAATTTTAAAAATGAGGGCCAATACATTTATTTATTTATTTGTTTGTTTATTTATGTCATATTTATATATATAATTTATTTCTTTGTCTTTTTCTTTTTGTCTTTCTTTCTTTTTGTCTTTCTTTCTTTCTTTCTTTCTTTCTTTCTTTCTTTCTTTCTTTCTTTCTTTCTTTCTTTCTTTCTTTCTTTCTTTTCTCTGTCTGTCTTTCTTTCTGTTTGTCTGTCTGTCTTTCTCTGTCTTTGTCTGTCTGTCTTTCTCTGTCTTTGTCTGTCTGTCTTTCTCTGTCTTTGTCTGTCTGTCTTTCTCTGTCTTTGTCTGTCTGTCTGTCTCTGTCTTTCTTTGTCTTTCTTTCTTTCTTTCTTTCTTTCTTTGTCTGCCTGTTGGTCTTTCTCTGTCTGTCGGTCTTTCTCTGTCTGTCTGTCTCTCTTTCTTTGTCTGTCTCTGTCTGTCTGTCTGTCTGTCTGTCTGTCTGTCTGTCTGTCTGTCTGTCTGTCTGTCTGTCTGTCTGTCTGTCTGTCTGTCTGTCTGTCTTTCTTTCTTTCTTTCTTTCTTTCTTTTCTCTGTCTGTCTTTCTTTCTGTTTGTCTGTCTGTCTGTCTTTCTCTGTCTTTGTCTGTCTGTCTTTCTCTGTCTTTGTCTGTCTGTCTTTCTCTGTCTTTGTCTGTCTGTCTTTCTCTGTCTTTGTCTGTCTGCCTCTTTCTTTGTCTTTCTTTCTTTCTTTCTTTCTTTCTTTGTCTGCCTGTTGGTCTTTCTCTGTCTGTCGGTCTTTCTCTGTCTGTCTGTCTCTCTATCTTTGTCTTCTCTTCTTTTTGTCTTCTGTCTGTCTGTCTGTCTGTCTGTCTGTCTGTCTGTCTGTCTGTCTGTCTGTCTGTCTTTCTTTCTTTGTTTCTTATCTTTCTATGCTCATCTTTCTTTCTTTTTTTTTTTTTTTGTCTTTTTTCTTTCTTTCTTTCTTTGTCTTTCTTTCTTTTTTCTTTCTTTCTTGTCTGTCTGTCTTCTTCTTCTGTCTGTCTTCTTCTTCTTCTTCTGTCTCTTTCTTTGTCTGTCTGTCTCTTTCTGTCTGTCTGTCTCTTTCTCTTCTGTCTGTCTCTTTCTCTTCTTCTGTCTCTTTTGTCTTTCTGTCTCTTTCTTTGTCTTTCTTTCTTTCTTTCTTTCTTTCTTTCTTTCTCTGTCTGTCTTTCTTTCTTTCTTTCTTTGTCTGTCTGTCTTTCTTTCTTTCTTTCTTTGTCTGTCTGTCTTTCTTTCTTTGTCTTTCTTTCTTTCTTTGTCTGTCTGTCTGTCTCTGTCTTTCTTTGTCTCTTTCTTTCTTTCTTTCTTTGTCTGTCTCTGTCTTTCTTTCTTTCTTTGTCTTCTTCTTCTAGATTGAGGACAAATTGCCATAAGATTTGTCCGGAGAAAACGTACGGAGATGTCATTGATATGGTGTGCATGCCATGTGACGATTACTGTATCAACTGTGATGAGTCCCAGTGTTACCTCTGTGAAGATGACTTCTTCCTCTCAGGTGCCAAAGAATAATGTTCTGAACATAATTTGTTAGTTGCTGCTGTATTTTCATTAATTGAATGAACGGATTAACAGAAATCGATTGATGGTTAACAGGAGACAAAATTATACTGATCTCAAATATAAGGGATTAATCGTTAAGTTTTGCTGTTACCGCCTAAAAACGAAAAGAGGAAGAACGTCTTGTGGAATGAAAACACTGGCTTTTTGGACAAACATCCCAGATTACAATGCAGCAATACAGATATATGACCCCGTTATGCCACAGTCTCGGCTCGGCAAATTAGGAATCTGTGAGATGAGAAATATAATGAAGTTGAGATAATATAAATATAATGAAGTCGAAACTTCGGAAGCTGATCTTTCTGGCCCGAGTGTACACATGAAGAGTGAGGGAAGTGGACAGATGGGGACTAAATCCCAGTAAGCAATGTAGGAAACTATTAACCATAGTGAAAATAAACCAACATATCGATTAATGAAAGTTTAAAGCAAAAAATACATCAGTACAGAATGTTATTTTTAAAAAATGGCATATAATTGAAGATCACATGTTAATTAGACAGCTTATTATGCAAGTGGTTAATGGTGTATTTTTTCTTTAAGAAGAGTCTGGCTTGGAAATGTCTTGTCTGATGATGGTCTGAGTGCATGTGTGTGTGCACGGTGCCTAAGGGCTGAAAAATAGAGGTTTATGTGTATGGTAGGTGAGGACAGACAGACATGCTGCTACCAGCCCATCACACCTTCTCTCTTCTGAATTGCAGCTGGGAGAAAGTAGTGCTATATGGAATGAAAGGAACGTCTTTTATAGGGTGCTACGTTCATGCAGTCAGTCCTCTTTCCCCTTTAAGAATGCTGAAGAAATAGCACAGAATACTACATTTGAAATAATTATACCTACATTTCTATGCATCATATGCATGACTTTTTCTACATATACTTAAGCTTAATAATGAGTTTACCTGAGAGCATGTCTTGTTCATGTCTAGATGGCACGTGTGTGAAGAAATGTAAAGAAGGCTTTTATCCTGACACGAGACATGAGTGCGAGCCATGTCACCATGAATGTCGTACATGTGATGGCCCATACTACGACGACTGCGACTCTTGTGAAGACGACATGCTGTTGGAGCACGGACGGTGTGTCGGCGTGAAACCAACGGTCACTTGTGAATCCTTACACTTTCTCAATGGTAAGGCAACACCTAAATTTAGCATGGTATGAATCAGAGGTTTTTAAATATTTTAAAAACCTAGTTACTTTCAATCGATCAAATACAAAGAGCCAGGTGAATATGGTTCATATTTTCAGAAAGCAATCCGTCTTAAAAATATATGAATCTTATTTGAAAATATTTTATCAAGCCGAATGTCACGGTAGGAACCAAATGAACATGGAAAATGCATTGATGTTGGTGCTTTTCCACAAGTTCCTGGCTGCTATAATTAGCATCTGCTTATAATGCGCCTCATCTTGAAGATAGTAAATCATACATTTGGTTCATCTTAAAATTACTGCTTGCTGCATAAGTGCCTTCTGTCTCCGCTCTATCGCTGTGTGTGTGTGTTTACGTGTGTCTGCATGTGCGTGCGTGTGTGTGATGTATAGAACAGGGAGATTGCGAACAGTGTCATCCTACCTGTAAGCTGTGTTGGGGGCCGGGGGCTGAGGAGTGCAATACCTGCACGGATGGTGAGTTTGCTGATTGTCCAGTGCTTTCAGATTTCCTTTTCTTTGAAATGTTCTCATTCAAGATATGCAATAACACATTTCTTTATAAATAAATATATATACATCCATAGGTATGTTTATGGATACAAGCAGTCATGTGTGTGAATCATCTTGCCCTGTGGGTACTTTTGGGAACAAGACGAGTGGGCACTGCGAGGCATGCGTGCAAGGCTGTGTCAAGTGCAATGAAGCCCAACACTGCCTCATGTGTAGAAGTGGGCTCTACCTACAGAATGGCTTATGCGTTGCCAAGTGTATAAAGTGTGCATCGTTTTTTCTCTCCCACTTAATTTTCTATTGTTTGCTATTTCATTCATGTAATAATATGCAAAGTTAGTGCACAATAATGTGAACACTTTCAGTTCGCTACACAATGCACATACACTGATCAGCCATAACATTATGAGCACTGAGAGGTGAAGTGAATAACACTGATTATCTCCTCATCATGGCACCTGTTAGTGGGTGGGATATATTAGGCAGCAAGTGAACATTTTGTCCTCAAAGTTGATGTGTTAGAAGCAGGAAAAATGGGCAAGCGTAAGGATTTGAGCGAATTTGACAAGGGCCAAATTGTGATGGCTAGACCACTGGATCAGAGCATCTCCAAAACTGCAGCTCTTGTGGGGTGTTCCTGGTCTGCAGTGGTCAGTATCTATCAAAAGTATCCTTAAAGTCCTGTAAGTCCTTTAAGTCATATAAGTATCATTTAAGTTCCCACCTCGCAACTTACAGGACTTAAAGGATCAGCTGCTGACATCTTGGTGCCAGATACCGCAGCACAAGGGGGACCAACACAATATTAGGCAGGTGGTCATAATGTTATGCTTGATCGGTGTATGGTAAATGCACAACAATTTGTCATTTGTGTTCAAGAAATAAAGATGGACGTTGCACAACTAGTTTGAGCCTTAAAAGTTTTCTATTTCACCACAACTATTGGTGACATGGCATGTTAAATGATAAATGATCTAATTAAATACTGGCATGTTCCTAAGCAAGACCCACATTTTATTTGTCTCTCCACAGGGGTTACCCTGAAGGCGGCACTTGCCGTAGCTGTGCTGAAAAATGTGCCTCGTGTGAAAACGAAGCTGATTATTGTCTGAGCTGCGAGCAAGAGTACCTGCTTCACAAACACACCTGTGTGGTCCACTGCCCTGAGGGCTACTATGTCAAAGGCAACGTGTGCGAGCAGTGTCCTAACAGCTGCACCCAGTGTGACATAAAAGGCCAATGTAGTGGTAAAGACCTCTGTTATTGTTGCACTGTGAAGGAAGGCGGTTAAGTTTAAAAGACATTTAATCCTACAATATAGAGGACTTTCTCTGGTTCATTATATTTAAAGAATTTTTCAAATAAATATTTTTGTTTCTATGTAAAGTTCTCGACACTGTTTAAGTGACGAGAACGTTACATGGAAACATAAATATTAAAATAAATGATTTTGATTTAAGCATTTTAAAAGGCTTGCTCTTTTTTTCTTCTCTCTTTCAGAATGTATGCAGTACTATTTCCTGTATGACGGTATGTGTTTGGACGAGTGTCCTAAAGCTTACTTTCCAAAGGTACAAGAAAAGAAATGTGAGCGTTGTCATAGAGATTGTAGAACCTGTGATGGACCTGATGCAGACGACTGCATATCGTGCTGGAATCCTACAGATGTCCGTTACAACGGAGCGTGCCTGTCCACCTGTCCATCAGTCACATACCGGGACAAGACTGAATGTCGGGGTATGTCAATCTCTCACACACACACACAAACTAACCTGTGCAGAGAGCTGGCTGTAATCAAGAACCATCATGAATGAAACATCATAAATTCTAATGCAATAAACCCCTTCGGATATAGAGAGTGTTCTATCACTAATGGTTTGTGATTAAAAAGAATCCACAGTAATTTCCATGTATGCTGAAGCATAAAAGTTTCAACATGCAGTCTGGAACCAGATTTCTCGAAAGGACCTTATACTAAGGCCTCCTAATTTTTCATAATCAAATGAATCATAACGGAATATGGAAAGCGAACAACATCAGACAAAGCTGCCACTGTACAAACAAAAGTTAGACATTGCACAACCAGATGCTGCACAGATGTTGGACAGCCTAACCCTTATAGCCTGAGACAATTCATATGGTTTTCAGTACCATACATCATGGGTTTCTTTTTCTTTATACTCCAAGTACTTTTGTCAGTCTAAATCTGTATACGGCTGGCATGTTTTGTCTTTTCCGACATTGTTGTTTCTATCATGGTCGGCTCTAATGGCTCTGATTGGTTGATTCGATCTGGATGTATCTGTATTTTGGCAACATGTTGCCCTTGGAAGCAAATAACTCAAACATCCTTTATGTTTAATTTTTTTTTTGTATTTATTCTATTGGGATGCATCCATTGACCATCACCACAATGGTTTATAACAATTGTTGCATTGTTCTTTCTTTACTTTGTTTCCATGTATGGATGAAAGGCTAATTATAAGGAGCACAAAACAGTGTTGAATGAACAGTACTTTCTGTTCAAAACACTGTTCCATATGGTGTACAGACGTACTAAATATGATTTCAGCTAAAATTGGAATTTTGCCCAGAACAATATAAGCCTGCTTTCATGGCTTATGGGTCATCATTTGACACTGTACATTAGGATGGTTTCTATTTAAAACAAATTTTATATTAGGATGGTGTGAAATTGACTGGAGTGACTGAAAAATTACACACACGGGGTGCAAAGAAAAAAAAAGTTTGAATCTCGGCGATAATTTGATTCCTTTGGCGATGATCATTTTTCTACTCTCCTCCATGTCTTTGTTTTCAGGCTGCTATTTATCAAAATACAGGAATGGAAGGAATCAGATCGTGATTAATCAGATTAATACTACCTGGGTGGTGTGTGTATGTTTTTTCCAGACTGTGACCGGTCCTGTCTGACGTGCTCTGGCCCTCACCCTTCCTCATGCCTCAGCTGCAGGCCCAACATGAGGAAAGATGTTAACGGCCATTGTGAGTTCTATAGCAACTGCTCTCAAAACACATATGAGGATAAAGATGGGCAGTGCAAACCGTGCCACGCAAGCTGCCTCCGCTGTTCGGGCGCAGAAGAACATCTGTGCCTCAGCTGCCGCCCTGGTTACTACCTGCTCAGTGAGTTCCAGACTCTTCCTCCATATGGCTCTTTGATACTATTTTAACTAATTTGGGGAAAAAAAGGGATCACTAATTCTTCTGCTCTATAAACACACCTTCTACAGCAAAGAGGAATACTTTATTAATCCTACGTCACATACATTGTACAAAGTGAAGCAAATATTATTGTCTCTCTAACCAGATCACAAGTGTGTTTCCATGTGCCCGGATGGTTACTACGGTGACACGAAGGAGCGCGAGTGTGTTAAGTGCCATGTGACGTGTGAAGTGTGCCATGGGCATCACAGTAACGAGTGCCTCAGATGCAAAGCAGGCCTCTTCCGATTGGAAAACTTCTGTCGGCAAAAATGTCCTTCCAGGTGTGTTTTCATGTTGGCCATGTTTCTTTGCCACATTGTCATTTGATATTTTTGTGATTTAAAGCATTTTTGGGAGTCTGCAGGGCTGGATGGAAGGAAATGACAAAAAAAAACCAAACTATTAGCTTTACTGTTACAAATAGGATTTTGTCAGATTTGTCCCATTCTGCCTCGTCATCATGACTGGCATTTGTCATGCCATCACTAGAGGGCACCACACACTCAAACAACAAATGTCTCTCATCTCTGACAAGCTGGGCCAAATTACAGAACAAACTAACAATATATTAGAAGCATATACCTTTTAAATAGCAAATAATTCAATGCTGAATATCATAATGAAGTGTGAAACCTTTGTCGTCCGAACTGCTGTAATCTTTCTAGTGATGCCGTCATATCGTTTTATCAGCACATAAGAATGTCTCATCAAACCATGGCTCTTTTTCCTGGCTTGTCTGACCATGTTTTGTGCGCCGTAAACCAACTTATGTGCACTGGCCCTAAATACAGGAAGTGTTTCGAAATAACAGCTGCGCCAAATAAACCAAAAAAAAAAATAAATAAAAATTCTAGCTTTATGACAAACACTATATACAATTTTTTTTTCTTTTTTTTTTCTTTCTGAGACTGGTCAATTCTTCGTTTCCTTTTTTTAATTTTTTTATTTAAATAATTTATTTTTTCAGTCTTTTGTACATGCAACCAGCAACACAAGCCCTCTGCTCGAATAAAGAATTTTATTTTATCCATAAAAATGCTTTAAAGGCTTTTATATAACCCTTTTTAATTCACTTTTTCTTTATATTCTAGATCTTTAATATATTGCATTGCTTATCTGCTTGAAAAAACATGCATTATAAAATATATTGCTGCAAAATCCGCATCAAAAGCTTTTGATTATATCAGAAAACGCTGTCGATGAAGGCCCATATTAAATATCTCTTATGTTTGTCCTTCTGCTCCTGTTTCCTGTGTATAAGCAATGGGAGGATATTCAAAGATTTCGTTCTGATAGCCGTTTGAGAAGAAAGAACCTATCTAACTTGAAAATATTATATGTGGTATTTCTAGTAAAGGTTACATTCCTGATTAAGGAGCATTAAGAAAGCTGAGCAGGTCGTTAGGCCGAGTGATGATGGGGAAAATTTTAGTTAAAAATAAATGTTTTATTTTATATTATTAGTTCTAAAAGACATTTTAGTTTAGCAGGCGACTGATTACACACAATGGGGAGCTGGCACTGAAGTAGCTTTTGTGTACTTTGTTGTTGAAAGCGAGGAAAACAACAGTGTGTGTTTTCATATTACTGTATATTCTTATCATATTCATACGAATGATTTAGACCCACCAATTTCCTGTACTCATGAAGCAGATTTACACAGGAAAATTGGTCATTTTTTAGAACAGACTGAACATGGTTTGCTTATATTTTTTAATATTTTTATTATGGTTTTTGCAGACACAGTATAACGTCATGTAGCAATATATAAAATGAAGCATGAAAGTAAGACAAAAAATAAGAATGATGGTATACACGCCCAGCATATCCTACAAAGAGTAATTACAATAGTTCTAAAAAATGATTGTTACAAATCTAAAATAATTGAATACAACATTAGTCCTTGTGGCTTCTGCTTCCCACATTTTGTCAAATTTTGCAGAGTTCCCAGAGATGGTGTATCTGATTCTTTCCAGATGTAAAGTCGAAGTAAGTCCAGTTAACCAGTCAGAAAAGAGAGGCCTAACATTTTTCTTCCACAAAAGCAGAATAACTTTCTTAGCTACAATCATACAATCAAATCAACAAACAAATCAAGGATTTGAGCGAGTTTGACAAGGGCCAAATTGTCATGGCTAGACCACTGGATCAGAGCATCTCCAAAACTGCAGCTCTTATGGGGTGTTCCCGGTCTGCAGTGGTCAGTATCTATCAAAAGTGGTCCAAGGAAGGAACAGTGGTGAACAGGCGACAGGGTCATGGGCAGCCAAGGCTCGCTGATGCACGTGGGGAGCGAAGGCTGACCCGTGTTATCCGATCCAACAGACGAGCTACTGTTGCTCAAATTGCTGAAGAAGTTAATGCTGGTTCTGATAGAAAGGTGTCAGAATACACAGTGCATGACGGGTCAGGGCTGTTTTGGCAGCAAAAGGAGGACCAACACAATATTAAGCAGGCGGTCATAATATTATGCCTGATCGGTGTACAGGGGAGTTATGTTTTAGAATATTGATGTCCGTGTAGTAACTTGTATTGAATTAGTTGATGTTTTGAATTTATAGAACATAAATAAACAGATAAAAGGCATTTACCCAAGTCAGTCCCAGTAACCCGAGTCTTTAGGTCTTCTTCCCAAGCAGCTTTCAAAGGCAGGGAGGAAAAATCTTTCATCTATAAAAGCATTAACGAATAAGAAGGTTACACCTCGAAAATCAACTGATCTTTAAGGTTTCATAATGTCCAAAGTGCCTAACTGACGCTCCAGATTTTGGCAGTATAGGAAGTTTGCAAAGTAACATTTTATTAAACACTGAACCATTGCATGACTTTTATATTAAATTGGAGCATCTAACCTTCAGTTCACAGCTTTTACCTTTTACTTTCGTCTTAATTACTACCCATCACAAATTGTACCATAATTAAATGCAAATAAATAATTGTGGTGCGCATATTGTTTTTTAAAAAATTTTTTTATAGCTTCTATGGCAATGATACCAGTGGGACATGTGAGCCCTGTGACCCGTCCTGTGTGGAGTGTTTGGGCAGTGGCAAGACAGACTGCCTAGGCTGTAGAGACGGTTACTTCCTGCTAAAACACAAAGGGATTTGTGTGCATGTGTGCCCATCTGACCACTTTGCTGACATCTGGAATAAAGTATGCCAAAGATGTCACGCATCCTGCAAAACCTGCGAAAGTAAGCTACTTTTAAATGCTGTTTGATTAGAGACTAGGTGACACAGACGCATCTATTCACATTTATTTCAAATCCTACTTGATTTGCAATTTAATTGCTTGTATTTCATCTGTTTTGTAGAAGAAGGACCTTTATACTGCACGTCCTGCTATGAGGGCTTTCGAAAGTTCGGAGGAATTTGCTCATCCATGTGTCTTACCGGAGAGTACACAGTCTCCATGGTAACACAACCGGTGCCTTCAATAATAACAAGTGCTGTGGTGCGGCAGACATTAAATGAGTCTATATAAATGGAGATAAAACATTCATTTTGATAGGTGTAGCCAGTTTATTAGGTACATTTATAGATATTGAGCCTTTTTTGCAGATACACCTACTGTATTGGGGTAGTAGGGATTTGTTTACTGACAGTATTCCATCTTTTACTGGATACAGTTTTAAAAAGTAGACCACACAGCAACTCCTGAATAGAAATTTCAGTGGTGGATTATTCTGGAAACCTTAATATGATAGTTGCATGCTAGTGTGTTGTCCATTGACCTCGGATTGCTAACACTGTACACTTTCTAAACGTCGTCTTGTCACGCACAGAGCCCAGTGGTCAAGTGCATACCATGTGACCCATCATGCTTAGAGTGTAAAGGGGAAGGGCCATTCAACTGCACCAGCTGCCATGCTCTACATCGTATCTCAGAGGATAGAAGGTGTTTAGCTTGCTGTGGAAAAGAAAATCACATGGACTCGTCCCCAATGCCGTGGGAGTGCTGCCAGTGTGATGATGGTAAAAACTTTTTATCAAGTGTTTAAAAAAGAAATTCATCAGTTCTATAAACAACGAAAATAAATTCTGAGATTATGACGTTATATTGGAGCAACGATTTTTGTTGGATGGTGGAAAACTGTGCTCATGCTTTAATAAAAAAAACACGACGATCAAACATAATATTATGACCACCTGCCAAATATTGAGATGGTCTCCCTTTTGCTGCTAAAACAGCCCAGACCCATTGAGGCATGAACTCCATTAGATCTCTGAAGGTGTTAAGTAGCCTTTATTTGTCACATATACATTACAGCACAGTGAAATTCTTTCTTCACATATCCCATCCCTGGGGGTTGGGGTCAGAGTGCAGGGTCAGCCATGATGCAGCGCCCCTGGAGCAGGGTGGGTTGGGGGCCTTGCTCAAGGGCCCACTTGTGGGTGTATATCTCCAAAACTGCAGCTCTTGTGGGGTGTTCCCAGTCTGCGGTGGTCAGTATCTATCAAAAGTGCTCCAAGGAAGGAACAGTGGTGAACCGGTGACGGGGTCATGGCCAGCCAAGGCTCACTGATGCACGTTTGGAGCTAAGGCTGGCCCGTGTGGTCCGATCTAACAGACTAGCTACTGTTGCTCAAATTGGTGAAGTTAATGCTGGTTCTGATAGAAAGGTGTCAGAATACACAATGCATAACGGGTCAGGGCTGTTTTGGCAGCAAAAGGGGGACGACAACAATATTAGGCAGGTGGTCATAATGTTATGCTTGATCTTCTTTTGTTTTTTTAAAAGCATGAGCACAGTTTTCCACCATCCAACAAAAATTGGGGTGTGTCTGTCTGTCTCTCTCTCTCTCTCTCTCTCTCTCTCTCTCTCTCTCTCTCTCTCTAATATATATATTTCATGTTCAAAGACTAGTTAAATGTGTGTACATCGATTAGGCCATTTAGCAATGCCTTTTTTTTTTTATTAGTGTCATTGATTTGAACAGTAATTGCTTTAAAATATGCTCACTCACAGCTTCCTTCGATGAATGTTTACCCGGCTTCAACTTCAAGTTTCGCAGCAAAGAGGAAGTACCTGCATCCAACACCAGCCTCATTACTGTAACTACAATATTACTGCTGATAGGCATAGGCATAGTGGGTTTCCTCTTCATGCACTGCCGTCCAAAACTCCCATCCTTACGTTCTGTGAAATCGAATGGCTACAGCAAGCTGGAGAAAGAGCCTGCCTTTACCACAGCCACCCTCCCTGACAGCATTCAGGGTGAGTACTGTGATAAGGATGAAGAAGAAGATGAAGACGAGGATGAGGATGAGATCGTGTACATGGGGCAGGATGGTGTGGTGTATCATAAATTTAAGTATGGCCTTTTAGACCAGGAAGAAGAGGACATGGAGATGGAGTATGATTACTCAATCTATGCTATAAAATGAAGTGTATGAGACTCTGTAACTCTGTATACTTGTGTAGCACTTTCTAATTTTGTTGGCTGACGGAAGATTATTTATTGGTAATATAATGTAGAGAAGGAAGAACTTGCGTTCTTCTGAGCTGAGGCATGAAAAACGTTTTGATATCGAATTTAAGCACTTTGTTATTGCCTTTTAAAGAGTATGATCGTGTTCCAGTACTGCTGTAAACATACCTGTGCTTCTTTATCATATCCACTGTTCAAGCTCTTCTGATCATTTTGTTTCTTTAAAGAGTCTTCGAAGGTCTGAGAGGAGAAGTTACCCTGAATGTAGACTTCAGGAGCTTACTTGACATGGTGCTTGTAATTTCAACTACAAAACAACTTTCTTCCCCCTATAGGTTTCGCAATACAAGGGCATCTATATACAAGGGTACAAAATGTTCTGTAATGCTGATTCTGGTCTCTTGTAATAATGTCACATTTAGCATAGTCCTGTATATCAGAGTACATTTCACAGTTTAATTAATGGATCACAAAATCATCAGAAAGAAGGCCCTAAAATCGTTAATACTTGGTTTGATGTGTTTTACCGTATGCTTGTTGTGTAGAGTATAAGTCTATTGCAAGAAAAAGTGAAAAAAAATCGCCATTTTATCTACAACACACTTTGTGTTTTGTTGAGAATTAAAATTTGGGAAAAAAGGAACAAGATTTTTTTATATTAATATTTTAATTATTATTATATTCTTTTTAATATGATATGCAACACTCCAGTGGCAGTATAAAATTATTTAGTTAGGAAATCTGCTTAGATTTTTATATGACTTTATGATCGTAAACTGACACAGAGACTCAGAAATCATATTCTTTTTGTCCGTGTATATAATTTGGACAAAATATCTACACTAAAAGCCATCAATCCGTTGGCGCCATCGTCAATGGAACATCTGAGTTATTAAACATTTGTGATTTACCTCTTACCTTTTAACTGTCGTCATTTGACTCACCCATGCACCCCAAAATCAGTCAGTACCATTTCGGTCCATGTTTAACAGCAAACTGAAATGTTTCAGTAATAAAACATTAATTTGAAGAAATTCTGTGATGTAAAATTTTCAAATCTAAATAAATTCAACACATTTGAAACTGTCCTCATTTTACTGATTTGCACTGAAGTAAATTCATCACAATTAAAGAGAATTTACTTTTATTTTTTTTTTTATCCTAGCGTTGGACAATGGCAGGGTCCGCTGTTTTTAGCGAATCATTTGATCTGCATGATTTGGCACAGGTTTTACACCTACACGGATGCTTTTCCTGTTGCAAACCTCCCATTTTTATCTGGGCTTGGGACCGGCACTGATAGTTAACTCTTCAGTGGCTGGGTTGGTGCCCTTCCCGGGAATCGAACCCGGTCCACGGCAATGAGAGCGCGGGATCCTGCTGCTGGACCGCTGGGAGGCCTACTTTAAGAGAATAAAGTTAAAAAAAAAAAAAAGAAAACTGTACTCTCCTGTATGAACGCCATTAAAATTTCACCTTCCATCTACACAAAGCAGGATAACACATGACTGAGAAATTCAGTGTCTGCACCAGTCAACATACACCAGACTGACATACTTGTCTGTCAGAAAGTGTATTTTATTATGTATTAAGTGTATTTTATTCCTTTACCTCATGAAATTGGAGTAAACAAGCGACGTGACAAAATATGATGTATAGGTTCTTCGGCATCTACTTTATTTGTAGTATCTGAACTAATTATCTTATTGTATTTTTCACACACTTTTAGACAACACTGCAAAGTTCTGCGAATGTTATTAGTTTGTAATAACCATCCTCTGGCTTTAAGCACTCTTCCAAGAGTCACCTTTTGCTGTACTGGAAAATAATCATGTAAATACAAATGAAGGCGATGAAGTGGACTGATGCGGAATTCATTTTCCAACCGTAATGTTTCCTCTGTCGCTATGACTCCACCTTTAACTACATACAAGCTACTTCAGAGAAGATGGACTTAGATAACTACATCCAAGCTACTTCAGAGAAGATGGGCTTAGATAACTAACTTCAGCGATGCTCAGCATCAGTTAGCTCGGGA
>JAUCMX010000007.1:5749360-5894360 GCA_033459395.1 Hemibagrus guttatus | reverse complement strand
GAACACCTTTGGGACGAATTAGAGCAGAGACTGGGATGTCTGCCTTTACATGCACATGAATGTAATATGGAATTGGCCCACTCTTTGCAGCTATAACAGCCTCAACTCTTCTGGGAAGGCTTTCCACAAGGTTTAGGAGTGTGTTTATGGGAATTTCTGACCATTCCTCTAGAACTGCATTTGTGAGGTCAGACACTGATGTTGGACGAGAAGGCCTGGCTCTCAGTCTCCGCTCTAATTCCTCCCAAAGGTGTTCCATCAGGGTGAGGTCAGGACTCTGTGCAGGCCAGTCAAGTTCCACCACACCAAACTCACTCATCCATGTCTTTATGGACCTTGCTTTGTGCACTGGTGTGTAGTCATGTTGGAACAGGAAGGGGTCATCCCCAAACTGTTCCCACAAAGTTGGGAGCATGAAATTGTCCAAAATGTCTTGGTATGCTGAAGCATTAAGAGTTCCTTTCACTGGAACTAAGGAGCCAAGCCCTGAAAAACAACACCCGAATCCAATGATTTGGAGGGGTGTCCCAAAACCTTTGGTAACACAGTGTGTGCACGATACTTCTCATACTTGGTATCGGACTGGCTCCTTCCAAAAGCAAGTGAACATATTTTGTTCATTAAACAGAGCACTCAAGAGCCAATGATAAAAAAGGTGAACTGAAATCCTAAACTGATCAAAAATTATTCTCAGATTCGCTGTCTACCTATTATGTGGAACAGCAGACAGCATACTTAAATGTCAAATGTTTATCAAACTAAAGAACTACACATAAACGTGTGATGGCCCAGTTTGGACTTTTCATCTTATCTTGTACGTTTGTCCACAGTTGCAGTTTCATTACATAGTCTTCCATCAAGAACGGAAAACACTGTGACCCAACAAAATACTCCATATATTTTTTATTCTACATTTTGTGTGCTTCCTTTATACTTAACAATTTTCTGTCTATTACACTTAAATCTTTAATAGCTATACTGTTTATAGACACGCATTACAGAAACACTAGTCTATGCGTTCTTGCAGTTGTCTTGATCCTCACCATAGATTTCTTGATGTTTTTGTAGTAAGGGTTCCATCCGATGCTCATCACCATCTTGTGGATGTCTCCGTTGTCCACACGGGCCCAGCCGTAGTAGATGCCAGTGCTGATGTCAGCAGGTAGACTGTCCACTACAGACTCTGGGAAGTTTGCTGTGGTAAGTATAAAGGTGGTTAATAAGATCTCAATTTGTAGGATGCGTCAAAACCTTGACATGTTTGTTATTATCTCAAAATTGAGTTGAGTACCAAATGGATTCGCACCTTTGGTCAATAACGATCATGAGCCCCTGACCTCTAATCTGTTGGCTTGACCTTCCTGACACACTGCGTGGTTTATTGAGACTTGAGAGCATTTATGAATTTATTTAAAAAAGTGATGAAGGTCTTTTCAGACACTTTTATTGCGAAATAAAAAGGGAGTAATGTTGAGTATACAATATTAGTACGATATATATATTTTTTAATGCTGAGGTGTGAAGAGATATATGTTTATACAATTCAATTAATACGAGAAGATTTTATGCATCATTTGTATCTTTTGAGTCGAGTCATAAGGCCAAGCGAGGTAGCCAGCTAGCTAATTAGCTAGCTAACCTGTCAAATGTCACTACTCATGACATCGTTAAAACCAAATATTTCACTAAATGAAAGTACTAATTCTCGTCAAACTCAAGTTCGCGTCAGATACCCAGTTAAGTGTTAGGCAATGCTATCTAGTACTACCGCTGGAACCCGAATGGTATCTTATTACAACACTAGGGCTCTAGGTAGGGTGAATAAAACCGTTGATTCATACCCTACGTAGGTCACCTACGTAAGAAAAAAGACTCAATTTGAGACGCAACCTGACGTAAGCACTGTGCGCCTTCTTTCACTCCTTTTTACCTGTTGGGATTCCCAGCTGTTTGCTTCCTCGTCCAAATCCCCGAATCACTGGTCCTCGGCAAAAATACGGCAAACTCCTCATGTCCACTGTTATAAGACTGGCTATTTTTTAAAAAAATTAAATAAACATATATTAGATCAGACAGAAGTTAATGATTTAGCTTGTCCGGCTAGTCTCTGTACAGTTCCTGTTAAAACACCGGTGTTGACCCTGTGGAACCTTCTAGAGCTTACGTCGCACTATGGATGATTTTACGAGGCACTCTAATAGTAGACAGCGCTTAAATAAAACAAACTACCCTCTGTAGTGAGGTCCAAAAGAGTTCCGTAAATTTTCTAACAACATTTACATGGATCTAAATTTGTCTACACTCAGCACTCTACTAGAACCAACCGGCGAATAAGAACGTCATTCTTAACGCACGCGTATTCCGACAAACCACGCCCACCGCACAGGATATTACGACGTCATTAAAAAAAAACCAATTTCAAAATAAAACACCAATCACAGTGCAAAAGTTCCAGAATAATGCAATGTAGAAAAGGTTTATTTAATGGTTTTTAAACCCTTTATATTTTAGTTGTTTTTTTTTTAAAGTACGCGGACAAATTGAAGAATAATCTTTTATCAAAATAAACCATTTTTAATTTTACAGCCAGCTCAAAAATGATTGGCTCCCTTTAAAACGAATCGCCAGAAACATAGTCATTTATTCATCTTCAGTAAGCACTTTCTCCTTATCAAGGTCATCATGGATTTAGATCACATAACTGGGAAAACTGGGTGTGAGGCAAAGGACAGAAAAAAGGTTACATGTATTAAACATCACACTGATTTTTTAAAATATATACAGTCTGGCTTTGGAAAAAAATAAAATAAAAAAAATAACAGGGGTTAGCACGTTTGCGTCACACCTCCAGCGTTCGAATCGGGGTTCGATTCCCGCCTCCGCTATGTGTGTGTGGGTGTGTTTACATGTTCTCCCCGTGCCTCGGGTGTTTCCTCCGGGTACTCTGGCTTCCTCCCCCAGTCCAAAGACATGCATTGTAGGTTGATTGGCATTTCTAAATTGTCCGTAGTGTGTGGGTGTGAGTGTGTGTGTGATAGACTGCGATAGACTGGCATCCTGTCCAGGGTGTACCCTGCCTTGTGCCCGTAGTCTCCTGGAATAGTCTCCAGGTTCCCTATGACCCAGTAGTAGGATAAGCAGGTATAGAAAATGGACGGATGGATTAAAAATAACAGTTAAAATGTTGCTGACAAAAATATTGACTTTGGAAGTGTTTCAATAAATACAAACAAATTTTCAAGAGGCAGCACACATCTATTCTTCATCCATGACCATACAAAAGGCGGTGAACAAAAAAGAAAGATGGTAAGTGTTAAGCAGTAAAACATCGTGCAGTTTTTAAATGAAGGTTTTTATTATTAAGGGAAAACAAAATCCAAAACTACATGGCCCTGTGTGAAAAAGTGTTTGCCCCCTAAGCCTAATAACTGGTTGGGCCACCCTTAGCAGCAACAACTGCAATCAAGCATTTTCCATAACTTCCAATGAGTCTGTTACAGCGCTGTGGAGAAATTTTGGCCCACTCATCTTTGCAGAATTGTTGTAATTCAGCCACATTGGAGGGTTTTCGAGCATGAACCACCTTTTTAAGGTCATGCCACAGCATCTCAATCGGATTGAGGTCAGGACTTTGACTAGGCCACTCCAAAGTCTTCATTTTGTTTTTCTTCAGCCATTTAGAGGTGGACTTGCTGGTGTGTTTTGGATCATTGTCCTGCTGCAGAACCCAAGTTCACTTCAGCTTGAGGTCACAAACAGATGGCCGGACATTCTCCTTCAGGATTTTTTGGTAGACAGCAGAATTCATGGTTCCATTTATCACAGCAAGTCTTCCAGGTCCTGAAGCAGCAAAACAGCCCCAGACCATCACACTACCACCACCATATTTTACTGTTGGTGTGATGTTCTTTTTCTGAAATGAGGTGTTACTTTTACGCCAGACATAATGGGACACAGATCTTCCAAAAAGATCAATTTTTGTCTCGTCAGTCCACAGAGTATTTTCCCAAAAGTCTTGGGGATCATCAAGATGTTTTCTGGCAAAACTGAGACGAGCCTTTATGTTCTTTTTGCTCAGCAGCGATTTTCGTCTTGGAACTCTGCCATGCAAACCATTTTTGTCCAGTCTCTTTCTTATGGTGGAGTCATGAACACTCACTTTTACTGAGGCAAGTGAGGCCTGCAGTTCTTTGGATGTTGTTGTGTGGTATTTTGTGACCTCCTGGATGAGTTGTCGCTGCGCTCTTGGGGTAATTTTGGTCGGCCGGCCACTCCTGGGAAGGTTCTCCACTGTTCCATGTTTTCGTCATTTGTAGATAATGGCTCTCACTGTGGTTCGCGGCAGTCCCAAAGCTTTAGAAATGACTTTATAACCTTTTCCAGACTGATAGATCTCAATTACTTTCTTTCTCATTTGTTTTTGAATTTCTTTGGATCTCGGCATGATGTCTAGCTTTTGAGGATCTTTTGGTCTACTTCACTTTGTCAGGCAGGTCCTATTTAAGTGAGTTGTTGATTGTGAACAGGTGTGGCAGTAATCAGGCCTGGGTGTGGCTAGAGAAATTGAACTCAGGTGTGATAAACCACAGTTATGTTTTAACAGGGGGGGCAAACACTTTTTCACACAGGGCCATGTAGTTTTGGATTTTGTTTTCCCTTAATAATAAAAACCTTCATTTAAAAACTGCATGATGTGTTTACTTGTGTTATCTTTGACTAATATTTAAATGTGTTTGATTATCTGAAACATTAAAGTGTGACAAACATGCAAAGAAATCAGGAAGGGAGCCAACACTTTTTCACAACACTGTAGCTGCATAATCATAAACCATCCACCTCCACCCCACCTCCACATTTTCACTTGGGATGATTTTTGGGGTCGACCTTCAACTATCCAAAGAGTCCTTGAGTTTTTCCTTTTGAAATCCAAGATGGCTGACAATGACACATGTCTTTGCTATACTTTGGTATAAATATCCACACATAAGTATAAGTGAAGTAAAATACATATTTATGATATGGTGTATGTGCTTCTGGTTGTAAAGGTTAGTTTTCTTTGGTGTTCTTTTATTTTCTAAACCATATTTGCCCGCATCACAGCTATAACACATTTAATAGGGTGGGCCCAGACAGTATATCAGTGAGAGCGAGAGAGAGAGAGAGAGAGAGAGAGAGAGAGAGAGAGTGAGAGAGAGATTGACAGAGTACAGGAAGTGGGCTAGTTTTTGCTCTACAATTTTCTTATATGCTGAAATTCATTTAAGACAATTAGAAATAGGAATAAAACCAGGAGTTGTTCACTTCTAGTGGATTTACTGTTAAAACTAAAGAACAACAAAACCCCAGTACTTGGTAAGATTTGACGTATATTATGTAATTGCCATTGTACTGTTTCAAGTATTTCTTTCTTTCTTTCTTTCTTTCTTTCTTTCTTTCTTTCTTTCTTTCTTTCTTTCTTTCTTTCTTTCTTTCTTTCTTTTCATTTCTTGTAATAATGCATTTCTTAACTAATTAATTGAATGTTAAGATGACCATATTACAGTCTGTAAATAATAAGGTTGTAACTTGTGACAGGTTGTAACTCGGTGCTGTTGTTCCTTCTGAATATATTTCAAACCTTCCAAGTTAATTTGTCTGTGATTTTCCACGCCTTATTATGTATTATTAAGTTCCATTATTAAGTACCACATGCCATTATGGTAAACTGTTAAAAAACTGTTAAAAAAGAAAAACTTTAATTTGACCTCCCAGCTTCGTCTCATACAGAAAGACTGAAAACCTCAGTAGCAACTTTCATTTTGGGGTATGTCACAGTCTGCTTGACCACAATGCTGCTTTTTCCCCCACATCATAAAAGCTTTTGCTTGTTCGACAATCATTCTGTCAATGAATCAAAAAGTTTTAAGATTAAAAAAAATAAAATGAAGTACCCAGTTTACTTTTCAGTGAATAGCAGGAAGCACATACATTTCTTTATTTAAAAAAATACTATCAAGCTTTTAATCACATGTTAACAAAAATCACAAATATTAAGACAAAAATTTGCCACTGAAAGACTCCCTTGATGTGAATGACTTCATCACATCTGCAACTGCAGGACATCACTATTTTCTAACACTGCTCTGGTGTGATCTTGGTGCAAACGTCCTTCAGACTTTTTCAGAGTTTGGTAACTGTAGTGATTCCTTAGCAATAACTAAACAGTCAGGTTTAGATCAGGACTCTGTGTTCTTGGCTTCAGGGAACTGTTTTACCTGATTGGCAGATGCTCGCAGAAACGGAACCACATGTTGCCGAAGAAGGTTCTGATAACATTTGCCTTCCCCTTGCTATGTAGCTGTATAAGAGGCCCAACTCCTGCTGCAGAAGAAATCCCCGAAACCATGCTGTGTGGTCAGAAGAGAACTGGACCAACGTGAGAGCAAGTTTAATTTATTTGGATCTGATGGAAAACATTATGTTTACCATCAAACTAGGGAAAGTCTGAACCTAAAGTGTGAAAGAAGTTTAGTGAACGGTGGAGGAGGAAATGTCATGGTTTGGGGGATGTTTTCTGCAGACTAGTAGAAGAATGTATCAAGATCACAGCAGAGAAGTGAGAGAAAGTAATGCTGTTCTGTGGCCACGGATGTGCTGGCCATTTGACGCATGGGCCACGACACTTCCTATTCATTTTTGACAACTGTTAGAATATAAAGTTGTAATCTTCTTTTGTGCCACAATGATCACTCTTCTCAAATTTTTTGTTGAACTGGCTTGGGTATAAATTACCAATTATAATTGCATCCACTGCATCCAGTGGCTGGGGTTGAGGCATTGGCTGCAAATCGAACCCGGGCCTTCCACATGATAGGCAAGAAACCTACCACTGAGCCACCAATGCCCCTATCCACCAACGCCCCTATTTTAATCTAAATAATATAATATACAGATTATCCTTTTTTAAAATGTAAATTATAATATAATTGCCCAAGTACATAACATAATCTAGACCTGGGCAAAAAAAAGGGCTAGGCTAGGACAGGTTTAAACATAGACTGTGGTCTAAAAGGGGCAAAGGCAAAAACTAGGCATTCGAACAAGCTCGGTGCACAAAAACACAAAAGGCTCGGTAACCTCATGGATTAAAGCATGGAGCGTATTCTTCACTAGGAAGACAACACACACAAGGTTAGTTTTAACTTTAACTTTAGTTTAGCTTTCTTGACTTGTGGCTCCAGAGAAGAAAAAATTGGACCCCAACCATGTTTTGGAGAGTTTGATTCTTCCAAGAATTTGAATCCAAGTTACTTAACCAAAATACTCTACGAGCCAATGAAAGAATGTTCATTGTTGGGAAACGAGCCACGAAAACAGGTCCTTAGAGATAATAATAAGCAGAATAAGCAGTTGTCTGGAACATGCTGTATGAATGTGAAGCCAGCAGTCAAAGTAATGGATTTGAGTCAAAACGTTAAAAAATGTTCTCTGGAATAATGCTTCAGAACAGTGCGGCGTCTCTGGCTTTGGTTATGTGATTGATTTATTTTTTAATAAAAAAAAAGAACCTGAAGTCCATTAATCAAATGATCATATCATTGTTAATTAATGCTTGTGAATTTTAACACAAAAGATGTTAGCACCTTCCTGGCACACTGCTTACACACTCCCTGTCACACTGCTTATGTCTAGATAGGAAACAGCACCTATATCTCGGTAGGTTCAGTACTATATAACCCGGTCCAGCTATTTAAATATGGTCCGAGTGATGTGTTTATAAGCTGAATTTGGAAATAATATCAGAATATTACAAGGAAAACTATTTTGACTGAGACTTGAAGAAAGCAATTTAATAGAAAGCTCTGCCACTCGCTACTTAGGCCAGTATGGTGCTGTTGAAGGCGCAGACATGGCCATAATTTTATATCCGATCGGTCTAAAATTGAGGTGCATGTCCAATTTACATGTTTATAGTTCAGCAGATAATTCAGTAGGTCACTGTTTCCACAAGAACACTTAAGACCCAATCAAATTGACATTTTTGCTCTTTCTCAGTGCACTTTTATCAGGTGTTCAGTGTTCTTCAGTGTTCTCGAAGGCCTGAGTTTTTGATAGCTTCATCCATCCAGCTTATATACACTCAGTGCTTGGTGCAGGATTGGTAAGAGGTGGGGAAAAGCAAAATGTGGACCGTTTGTGGGGATGGGAACTGGTGACCTGTTTAAAAGTCACTGCAAAAGCTAACCAGTGAAAGATTAACAAAACTAGTAAGATCTCTAGATGCTACATTCCTGCTACAACCAAACACTTTGCATGATATATTAAACTCATGGTCATGGTGAGAGTTATATCATGGGGGACTTTGATTGGAGGTAGCTTCTGGACGTATAGCAGCTCGCACAGCAGAACAACCATCTTTAATATATGAAGGAGTCAAGAATGGGAAAAATTTCAAATATGATGACCAGGAAAGACTGGGTTAAATATCCAGGAACAAGTAAGAAACAGGGACTCTTACTGCATGAGAGTCAAATGAAGGCTTAGTTAGACACCTACTGGATTATAATGGAGTTGCAGTTAGAGAAAGTCATTGTCCTTAATTGTGTTGGATGTTGCACAATATTAATAATCTACTCTTGACTGTGTTGTTATTAAGAATACAGTATGCTCAATCCTAACAAAAAGCACTCTAACTCCTACAGGTTGCTGATGGCTTCAATAAACACCAGACAGAGAAGATCCTGGAGGTTGCTGCTATCTGGAACTTGGTTGTGTGTACTCATTCTCTTGATCTCTCTGATCGTCCATGAAAAGGCAAAAATTAATTACAGATCACTGATGTTCAGAAATGAGGAAACTCCCGAGGATGAGTGTAACTGCAAGAAGATTTTACAGGGCGACCTTGATGAGATTAAACATGCTAAGATTCTGACCATCACAAAGGGCTTTAAGAACATAACACGGATCACAGATGAACAATATGTCAAGCAGGCAGAAGACTGTGAAACGTTCCTGAGGACTCGTAAGTACCTACCGTTCCCACTGAGTGAGGAAGAAGAGGCGTTCCCAGTGGCATATTCCATTGTCGTTCACCACAAGGTGCAGAATTTTGAGAGGCTTCTCAGGTCCATATACAGTCCTCAGAATTTCTACTGCATCCATGTGGACAAAAAAGCCCCTCAGTCCACTATAACGGCGATCGGTGCCATTGTCTCTTGCATCGATAACGTTTTCTTGGCTAGCAAGACTGAAGAGGTCGTCTATGCTAGCTGGAGCCGTGTCCAAGCTGATATCAATTGCATGAAGGATCTTTACAAGGTCAGCAGTAGTTGGAAGTACTTCATTAACCTGTGTGGCCAGGACTTCCCCATCAAAACCAACCTGGAGTTAGTGCATGCCCTTAAAGCCCTAGGTGGTGCTAACAGCCTGGAGACTCAGATCACACCCCCTAATAAGGTGTACAGATGGAAAAAAAGACACCAACTGATAAATGACAGAATCCAGACAACCGACCAAGACAAAAGTCCACCACCGTTTGGTATAAAGATATTCACAGGTGGTGCATACATAGTGGTGAGTCGTGATTTTGTACGCTATGTGCTTGAGGACCCCAAAGCGCAGGTGTTGATGTCATGGTTAAATGATACATACAGCCCTGATGAATTTATCTGGGCTACAGTGCAACGCATCCCTGGTGTCCCAGGGTTTCTTCGTGCACATTCAAAATATGACATCACAGATATTTACAGCATTTCCCGGGTAATCAAATGGGCTGCACATGAGGGGGCATTAGATGCAGTCTACCCTGCCTGTCAGGGTATTCACATTCGGGATATTTGTGTGTATGGGGCTGGGGACCTGCAGTGGATAGTAAATCAACATCACTTGTTTGCTAATAAGTTTGACACTGATTTTGACCCAATTGCCATTAGATGCTTAGAGAAGTACCTCAGACACAAAGCGCTAAAAAATTATCATTAATTGGATCACTTCCCTGTATACATGTTGAACATCTCATTCCAAAACAACTGGGATTAATATGGAATTGTTCCTCCAAAGCTGTTATAATAACTTTTCATTGCCCATTCAGTCGAAAGAGCATTAGTGACGTTGTTTAAGGAGGCCTGGGGTGAACCTGTCGGTGTTCAGTGTGGTTGAGGGCAGAGCTATGTGCAGGACACTCAACTTCTCTCATATCATATCTTTATGGACCTCTTTTTGACCTCTTAATTCCTTTTAAAACTTTGCGGATTGCCACATATGGGTTTGATGGTTAGGTTTCTACATACACTATATTGCCAAAAGTTTTGAGGCGACTGCCTTTACATGCACATGAATGTAATATGGAGTTGACCCACCCTTTGCAGGTATAACAGCTTCAACTCTTCTGGGAAGGCTTTCCACAAGGTTTAGGAGTGTGTTTATGGGAATTTGTGAGGTCAGGCACTGATGTTGGACGAGAAGGCCTGGTTCGCAGTCTCCGCTCTAATTCCTCCCAAAGGTGTTCTATCGGGTTGAGGTCAGGACTCTGTGCAGGCCAGTCAAGTTCCTCCACACCAAACTCGCTCATCCATGTCTTTATAGACCTTGCTTTGTGCACTGGTGTGCAGTCATGTTGGAACAGGAAGGGGTCATCCCCAAACTGTTCCCACAAAGTTGGGAGCATGAAATTCTCCAAAATGTCTTGGTATATTGAAGCATTAAGAATTCCTTTCACTGGAACTAAGGGGCCGAGCCCAACCTCTGAAAAACAACACTTGAATTCAATGATTTTGAGGGGTGTTCCAAAACTTTTGGAAATGTAGTGTACCTTTTGGTCATATAGTGTATTTATAGTGTATATCACATCATGGGTAGTTACTGTAGAAAACCACAATTTCATGTAGAAATAGGAACAGGATTATTTTGGGAAAGACATTTGTCTTCAGGACACTGCAGGCAGCCTGACGTCGGTACACATTTTGATTATTTAGTTTATAAAGCCCAATATCACAAGACATGTTAACCTGCAAGATTTAATCACTTCCTAAAACAATAAAAATAAAAATAAAATCTAGTCCATAACCCTTTATCTTAAGAAAATGTTAACCTTATTATTTACTTATTAAATAATTGTCATGCACTGTACTCACATTAACTTGTCTCTCCTTGTCGCTCCTAGAGGTTATCAGAAGATGTCATGGGGTGCTTTATCTTTTATTTATTTATTTATTTAATATTATAGCATTTTCTGAATGTATTTAAGTCGTCACACAGAAGAGGATGATTTCCCATTTGAGTCTGGTGCCTCTCAAAGTTTCTTCATGTCATCTCTAGGAGTTTTTCATCGTTTCTGTCGCCTCCGGCTCGTTCATTACAGCTCTGCATCTACATCTGGATTTCCATTGAACTACTTTTGTGAAAGTATCTAATGTTAAACACGTACAAATTGAAACTGAACCGAATAATACATTCTTAAATGTGTTAACCAAGATTCAGTTGTGTGGCAAAATCCATCATGTATGCAATATCTAGCTCACTGACTTTATTGTCTTTAACAATAAAGGTGGATTAATAAGGAATTTCATTTACATAGTGGGTAGTGGGTATGTTTTTTAGAAACCTAACTTTCCTTCACACTTGCACCACCGGATATTGACCTACAAAACACACTCATGTATACTCATCTGGGATGATCGACTCTTACCATCTGTCCTGCTCAGTGATTTTCCTGCTCAACGGCAAGATAAATGGAACACAATGGAACATTTCCATTTCCCCCAGTCTGTGTGTATGTTGTTTTGTATGTTGTGTATGATTTGTATTTCTGTATTTTGTTGGTTTTTTTTGGTTTTTGTTTCACATTGTAATAACTCCTAATACCTTCATAATATTAGAGTTAGTTATTCGATTCGATTTTAGAGTTTTTCGTTGGCTTGCTAGTCTAAAAAGTTCAAGAGAAGAATAAAATGATGCACAATCATTGAAGAATTATTAAAGAAAAATGAATGAGAAACATATCCGATGTGTCGAGAGAGCTACTCTTAAGAGGTGAAAAGAAGAATGGTCAGTTTATTACAAAAATAAACATATGGTGTGATTAAAAAAATAATAAATCTTGGTACTTCCTGGCAACATTTATTTTTTTATTTTTATTTTTTTACAGTTTTTTTTTTTTCTTTACAATACTGATGACGTTTTTGGTAAAGCAAATTTGTTCGAGTTACATTTTACAGTCTGTAATTGTAATTATTAATATTGTATTGTAATATCCGTGCTATAAATTTACAGTTAAAAGTGAGTTTAAAAGAACTAGCTCAGAAAGTTATTAATGCCATCTCTGCACACCCAGTATAGTTTGCTAGATATCGTATTGTGTGATATTTCACATAACACCAATTGAGATGAAGCAAGAAGTAGAATAATAGTGTTGAGAAAAAATAGCTGTTACTGTTCCCCATTCAACTCTTCCTTTTTCCTGTTACATCATATATGTTCCACCGTCACTCACAAATGCACATAAAGCCAATAGCACAGCTATACTAGCTATTTTATGCTAAATTAATATTCCCAATTGACTGGAAAGTTAATGAATAATGTAAGAAAGACTCAAACTTACCTCTGCGCCGTATCCCTTTGTGCATTTCTCTGTAATATTAGAACATTTTGCATGCAGCTGGACTTTAAAATTGATCCCGGATGGAAAAGTTGCCCGCACTGGGTGTAAAGAATGCAGTTGGATGAAGAAGTGCAAGTGTCAAAGCACAGAGAGGGGTAGAGAGAGACCCACTTTTTGATTAATGCTCCCTAAATTAACTGTTTACTCTGCAGACTCCCAACATTCTCAGATTATGATAATTTTGTGACAGGCAGAGAGATTGATGCTTGAGAGCTTGTTTTAATTAATGGTTTTGTTTGTCTCCAGAGAATGGGTTTCTCTTCCTTTGCTGTTGTGTTGTTGTTTTTTTTTTTTTGTCTCTTGAAGATTGACTGCTATGTAATGGGACCCCCGTGTGTGTTTAGAAAAGTAGAGAAAAAGTATCTACAGTGATTAATTTATGTTTGAAGGAGAATGGTACATGCAGAAATGTTTGCTTTTAAGTTTTATGCAAGGTGGAGGGGGGGAAATTGGAGTTTTATGAGTTTTGGGGAAATTAGGGAAAAAATGAAATCAGTTGCAGTTTAATTGTTAATTTGGTCTGTGTGTATAGCATAGCGGTTAGGATTTCGAATCTTCTGGAGTTGAGTATATCTTATTTTAAGCAACTCACTGTTAAGTAACTTTAAGGCGGTTTAATTAAAATGTTGTTTGTGCTCTTGCAATGATGGTTAAAACGTGTTATTTTAGGTTTAGAACTTATTTAAATGTGTGATTGGGTAAATGTGTGGATACACTTGATTGCCATCATGCCGGTGTATCTGTAACTGATTTATTCATTTATTTTTAACAATTGTTGCAGTCATAATTTCACAGTTATGCTAAATTTCAGTCATTCAAACACACACACACACACACACACACACACACACACACACACACACACACGCACACACACACACACGGTGTTAGCTTCCCATTAAACATTATTAAAGCTTATTCTCTTGAATGGTTTAATAAAAAAAAAAACCCCCAAAAAAACCCAAAACAAATACAAGGAAATAAACTCATTTATAGATAAAACTATCATCAGTTCAGACCATAATCTCAGTCTTGTCAAGGCATTTGAGTCAGATAACTTTGAAAGAAGGGACTTGTACTGCCACCCACTGGAAACGCGTAGAAATGGTTGGAGTGAACTCGGCTTATGGAGTAAGTGCCATGATAAAATGATAATGAAAATAATTGCTTAGTTTCTTTGCTTAAACATAGGTTAAGCTTTAAAGCTTTTAAGCGTTAGCTTTTTTTTTCTCGTATTTAGCTCCGAAACTTTGGAATAGTCTTCCTGACAGTGTTCGGGGCTCAGACACAGTCTCCCAGTTTAAACGTAGACTAAAGACATAGGTCTTTACCCAGGCATACATTTAATACATCCCATAACCTTTTACTTCAATACATCTGATTAAATGCACATTATCATCTAGTGTCTGTTAATATTATGAACAGCAGCTATGCTAATTACTTTCCATTTGCTTCTTCTACCCATCCCGAGACATATAGAGATTGTGCCAGCTACAGTGGCATCCAGAGATGGACCAGCTCCAGCTGGGTTCTGCTTTCTGAGGACTGGAGTATTCAAAGCAGCACTGCCAACCCTATGTGGACGACAACAACCTCCTAATTAATTTACACATAACATTCTACACATGCTGTATCTGCGTCACACAACTAATGCAGAAAGGACATTGTTCATATCACACTCTCCAGTGTCACCCAGATGAGGATGGGTTCCCTTTTGAGTCTGGTTCCTCTCAAGGTTTCTTCCTAATACCATCCAAGGGAGTTTTTCCTTGCCACAGTCGCCTGAGTCACCTCGGGCTTGCTCAATTAGGATAATTTTGTCTAACATCTAGAACTGTCTGTTTGTATGTTTGCTGTTTTTTATGTTCTGTAAAGCTGCTTTGAGACAATGCTTTTTGTTAAAAGCGCTATACAAATAAAATTGAATTGAATTGAATTAAACATAAATTAGAGTTATTTAACAGGATCAGACCAGATCTGAATCTGAAGCTAGGTGAGGCCGATAATTAGAGCACGGTGAATAATATTACATCTTGGATGTCACTGGGACCGGAAGCTATTTATTTATTTATTTATTTATTTATTTATTTTTGTATAAACAGCAGAGTGAAAAATATATTTATAGTGTCATTTGTAAATATACATTACACATGCTACTAAAAGTGTGTGCAATTATTTTTTCCTGACTGTTTTTGTAAAACCGATGTTATTTACGATCTAGCCGTGTTTTGTGGCCCCAGAAGCCACACGAGGCAGGATGAGAATGTGAAGCATATGGTGAGGATGAGAAGAGTGAACTTGACAGGGAAATTGGTATGCATTCATATTGCGCATTACAATTACTGTTATAAAAAAAAAAAGAAAAGAAAAAAGAAAAAAGTGCTTTTTTCTGCTATTCAGAGTTATGATCTCTACATTAAGGTTCCATAGAGTGGAAAGTAGGGTGTGTAAACTCTGAGAATCAGTTCGTCTAGTCGCTATTTCATTACCCATCGAAACGAAAAAACTTGAGAATATTCATTTCTACTTCACTGGATAATAATAATAATAATAATAAATAATAATAAAGTGTAGAAAATTCTTCTTCTGATCATTATATTATTATTATTATTATTATTATTATTATTATTATTATTATTATTATTATTATTATTATTATTATTATTATTCTCTTTTCAAACATGTCATTAGTCTCCATATTCACTTTAAATTCTCTAAACTATATACACCTTAAATGTAAAGCTTTTCCTTTAAAATCACATAAAGATTCGGTCATTGTAGATTTTTCTAGATCTATAGATCCATCTACCTATCTATTTATGTGTGTGTATACCATTGACACCCTAAGGTTTTTTTTGACCACTGAAAATGTAAAATTCATACATGTTTACTACATAACCACATACACCAAGGTAGGCCTTACTGCTACATAGAGCACATTTAGTCATTTATCTTTGCCACATTGACATCTTTTGAAATGTTGGCGGTCACTTATATTACACTATATACTATAAGTGTCATTCCAATACATTTCTTTGCTTTCTACTTTTCTTACACAGTTTTTCAGAGCTGTTACTGTAAACAGACTTGATCTGGCTTGAACTTGAAGCTCAGATAAACTACCGAAGCACATGTTGAGCAGGTAATCATCTTGCTAATCAAGTTGACTATTTATTACTGGATTATGTAGTCCTTATTACTTGACTAATTAATCAAAATTGACCAAAAAGTGTTTGAGATTTTTTAATGCTGTGTTTTTCGAGTCAGAATTATAGCGGTAATTCAGAAATTTTCCTTTCTAGCAACACTTTTTTAGCTTGACCAGCTAGTAGTTAGTCAGACTAATTTCTTTTTTTTTTTTGGTGAGGGAAGTTTATTATATGTTGATTTCACTACTTATTTAGGGATAATAGGCACTTATATGGTTTACAACTCCATATTCTCAATTCGATATGCTGAAAGTTAAAGGATTGTATTAGTAAACACCTGCAATAAAGCAATGCTATTTCATCTGTAGCCCAGCCAGGTTATTTATATCTTTATCCCGCGCCTGTCTCCTTAGTTTAGCTCCTTTACCCATCTCTTTTAATATATTCCCAGCCTTTTAGTCTTTTTCTCGTCTTTCTCTCTGTCTCTCCACAGGTAACGGCTGTTAAACAGCGGATCTCGGCTCCTCCGACCTGTCATCATTATACACATTAATGTGGAATTGCCTTAAGGTCCAAACCCGTGCGCGATAACTCATGTCCCGCGCAAATTCCCAGGCAAACACAGTCAATGCAAAAACACATTTCCTGCTGTCGACAGCTTCGCTGGCGAGAATCAATCAACCGTTCATCCATTTACACTCTTTGCATACCCTTATGTCAAAGAAAAAAAGAAAAAAACAAAACGCTCCGAGACTCCTCGGCTCTTCTGAGGCGATTGCTCCGTCGTTCTGAAGAATCCATCAAGCCGCGTTTGATTGATAAGTCTGTCTGCGCTCACAGCGGTACGGCTACAGCAAATGGGGTGGCAAAGCGCGAGCTGACATAATGCAAGTCTGCGCAAGTTTTTGGAGACAGACTGGGAACGATCATGGGGGGTAAAAGTTTGATGGTACGACATGCTACCAAATAACACGCAGAGTCGAGGCCAACGCAAGCTGGCCCCGTGTGCAAATTTTTCGACAAAGATGCAGACCTACGGTAAAGCCGGCTCGTGTATGATGTTTTATTCAGCACCTGACATTAACCTCATTTGCATTTAGCTTCTTTATTGAGCCGTTCCAAGTACCTGGTTGAGACTTTTAAAGCATAACGTCGTCAGAAGTCAGATTAAAGATGGACCCAGTAGGCAGCAGCCATCATCACCATAAAAACTTTACCAAAATGATCCGAGGAGCTTACAGGCTTTTATTCGGAGTTTGAACACTTGATTTTGATTTTTGTCAGCAAGACACATCCTAATGACCAAGTTCTCTAAAAACGAGGCCATTTTTAGGGCAGTGTAATGGATCTCGCATTAGGGGCCAGCTGCACACAGAGTAACACCCTCCTACTCCCCGTGTGGAGAGTCACCCCCCCCTGCGTAAAACACATTATTCTTTGGGGGGTATTCTTCTTTGGGGGTGCAAACACACACACAACGCGTTCAGCCTGTGGGACATGAGGGAAGGAGGTAAAGCTAGACAGGGATGAGGGCCCCCCTCTTCAATCTGAGTCCCTAGGAGGGCCGGCCCAGCACCTGCTAACTCAGGGCAGTGCTCATCAGAAAAGCATTTAGCACACTCGCTAACTCCAGGCCATAATTAGGGTGGGTAATTATTTACAGGCGGCGCTGGGCAGAGCTGGCCTAGCATAAACAAACAGGCGGCTCGGAGTCACACGACAAACATCGTTAGCTCTCCGCTCGTTTTCGCCCAAATGGCAAAAACACTAGCAGCATGTACTCTCGCTCCCTGAGAGAAGAAAAAAAAACTTCTGGTCTAAAAAAGCTGTCGATCTCTTCCCAAACACATTTTAGAGAAGCACAACTATTGTAACATCTGCAGTCACACACACAAACACACACACACACACACACACATACACACACTCATGAATATGATAACGTGTGAAATGACAGATTTATTTGTGTGTGGCTCCAGGCTTTTATCTCTGGCACAGTTCATCAACTCCTCAGCACGAGGACTGCTAACCAACGTAGCGTCTGCACATGCTAATTACTGGACCATGGTTAGCTACAAACCGCACAATCTCTCCCAAACTATGATATCTATCATTTCCTTTTGGGTTCTTTTAGTACATTTATCTTTCACATCATAAATAAAGATGGCAAGTTGCACTTAAATGCTTAGAAGATGTTGTTTTTTTTTTGGTTACATGTTGCCAATTGTGTGTCATAGGAATCTGTGTAGTGTAAATACAAAGGTGAATTCAGTTTATGACACTGTTAGCTTGAGCAGATCAGGTTATCACTGACAGAAATAAAATTGACTTTTAGTATTGCCAAATAACGTTCGATTCCCAACCATTTAAAACATCTGTAGTTTCAGGCAAAATGGTATTTTATTTATCTAAAAAGCACCGTGTTTTTTTTTTTTTTATCCTGACAGAAATATCACTGTGTACAGAGTGAATACAAACAGTGCGCCTCGTGCTAACACTGAAGCAGAGTTAGCGCCCCAGTTTACAACGACGCGCTAGTAGCTGTCAGAAGTGAGTGGCATGTCAGACCATGATTAATCTGAACAATCTTCTGTATGGATGTTTCAGTTGTTGGTGGAGAATGGGAGGCTAATTCAAACAGAATGTGTAACGCTGTTTACTAAGCAGTGTCTCTTGTGTGTATTTAATTGCGCCAGCAGCGAGAAAGATGAAGAAAGTGAAGGAAGGAGAAAGAATGGGAGAGCTCCAGATGGCTCTGAAGCTCTGCTGAGAACTCGGTGGATTTTTTTTTTTTCCCCTGAAGTTTTAATTAGCCTCGAGAACATTTAAGGGGAAAGTCCTCTTAAACTTGCAGTGTTAAAGATGACTGAATGGTATTTACTTTTGGTGAACGTTAGTACCTAGTTAAGCTAGAGGCACACACTGAAATAGTTTTAGCAGTGGAAATTGGCTAAAAGGAACATTTATATTTATATCATTTATAATAAAAACGCCTAGCTAGTCGCAAACGATGCTTAAAAAAAAAATGTGGAGCCTTCGATTTTTTTGACCTCCATTTGTCCTTGTCGCTCGATGATTATAAAAAAAAGTCTATCAAGAGAATCTGAAGGAATTTGTGAATAATGTTCAGACTATAGAATATAACTGCCACATTGTGGTTTTAATGCTACTTACATGCCATTTGCTCACCCATTTACCCTTAATAACCACCAAGTAACCATAAGTTTAATAGCCTCCCACACCATCCTCCGATAAACCCTTTGGCAAAACTAGCAAAATATCCTGAAAACCATATGGTGTTGAGTTAAAAAAAAAAAAAAAAAAACATCTTTGAGAGGATGTCTAACATGACAGTCTAGCATACTACAATCATCAGCACATTTGAGAAAATCTTAAATGAATACGAGTGTCCGGATTTGCATTCCTCATTCCCGTAAGTATATATATGTAAGAAAGGTCTATTAGTTTCACTGTAGTTACTGAATTATTCATAGTACTTAATATGCTTTTAGCTGAATAACTGAATAATAAGCCGGGAGTTTAAGTTAATAGTGGAACAAATATAAACAATTTATAATACTGAGGGGAAAAAATGTAACAAATTGGATGCAGATCATTTCTTTCCTGCCTCATTTTTAAAAAAAAAATAGACTACTACATAATTGCAAGTCTGGTAGTAATGCAGCAATACTGAAAAACAACTCAATGAGCAATTTATTAACTGAGTTAGATCCTTATAAAGAATGATGTGGCGAACCCCAACACAAAGACCACGAGGCACCACATCTTTGTACTTTTCTGCGTTGATTCTTTTTATCTGTAGACCCACACACACACACACACACACACACACACACACACACGCTCGCTCACTCGCTCACTCACTCAGGCCATCACATACTAATTGAAACAAGTTTATTTTGTCCTCTACAAAGCGTTTAAGGCCGTTATCCTAAATGCCGTGGCCGTGGCTTTGTTCTCTTCTCAAACACAATTAGAAGATAATATATAAATATATACATACTGCAAATGACATGCATATAACAGCTTCATTTGAAGCCTGCGCAGGTCATTAGTAACCCAACAGGGCGCTGCAGAGCCGCCGGTCCCTCTCTGCCTGCCCGACCAGTGGAGATTTATTTGATATTAACTCCCTAATGGCTTAACTCCTTTTCTGGTAAAATATGCACCAAAGTCCGTGGCTAACACCGCCATTCAGCTGAATGCTTATTTATTCACTAAACGAGGATCTAATGTTCAATGTTCCTTGGACACCAAGGTAGTGCCGGGGGAGGTCGGATTTCCCCCCACAGCTATATACATCATTTATTTTACACATAGCCTCGGTATCGCACACTGGGCAGCGAGGGCAACGAAAACGACTTTTATGAAAATCCGAAGCAGTGAGTCGGCGAGCGCATTAAGAGTTTTGGCGTAGGGTGAGCTGTGAGCCGGAGCCATCCGAGAGGCCATTGAGGAGATCGTCTCGCCGGCTCCGATACTTGACGCCTCATAGCCAGGGAGAGACAGTTTCATAGCGCAGGGGGTTTGAAGATTTTGAACTCTTAGCCCAAGTGCTTTATGATTTTTTTTTTTATTTTTTTCTGTTGTTTTCATCAGCATGCGATTGATATTCTAATAGAAAGAAAACTTGGAAAACATTGGTGAACATTAAAGCAAACATAACCTATTAATCATGCATTCTGATCCTTCATTTAGCTACTGTTGGGTGAAGCTGCTAGCAGTGAAAACATTAAGATACGGCTAAGATTTGATGATATATTAATTTGTGCCATCTTTGTAAGATGCGGTTAGTGGGGTAGTAGCAACTTGGTGAGTAGTGATTTGCCAGTTTTTCTGCCCTTGGCTTTGTAACTGTGTGGATACAAAGCTTGGCACCATATTCCCATATTTACCACATTGACACTTCAAGCATATATATATATATATATATATATATATATATATATATATATATATATATATATATATATAGAGAGAGAGAGAGAGAGAGAGAGAGAGAGAGAGAGTATACATATACTCTTGATACAAAGCATGCCATTATTTTTGACAGTGAAAATCTTCCTGACACACACTAATTCATAATATATAGGCTGAAAATGGAAAAAAAAGGAAAGGGGAAAAAAACATATTATTGTGAAAGCAAAGTCAATATATTGCTACGGTATCTCAATTTATTGTTCCTTTGTCTAAAAGTTCATTTACACAATGATCCCCTATCCCCAAATGTAGTCGATCAATCAAAACATTTCTGGTGTCAGGCGTGTGCTTCTTTATTGTTAGGTTTGAGCTATGAACATAGCAAGTAATGTAATAGTATTCCACACAAAATCATTTGGTATCCACTTTTTAAGTCAACTGGGTTTAAAGACACAATATGGCTTACTGTAATCAATAAAAAAAAATAATTAAACTGTACATTTATAAGGACAGTCTTCATGGGCAACTAGATTTTCTTTTATTTTGAACAGTTAAGCATAACGCTCCAAGAGAGGCTCCTCAAATTTTCAACTGTCCAGTTTCTGTGAGTCTGAATCAACTTTTGCAGACAGGAATGGATCCTACCTCATCCTCATCCACCTCACGGTTTTATGTGTAGTGTGTTTTGTGATGCTTTTCTGCATGCCATGGTTGTAATGAGTGATTATTTGAATTACCTTCCTGTCAGATTTAACTATTTTGGCCATTCTTCTGTGATATCTTTTCTCAAAAAGGCCTTCAGAACCACCTGAATGGTTGTTTACTTTTTGTTGTACTATTTTTTGTTAACTTGAGACTGCCGACGGAGATTAGCAGGTTTAAAACAGTCTGGCATCAAGAAAATCACTTAGATGAGAAGCACTTGACCTGCATAATTTTGTGCACTGTGCTGCTGGTCAATTCTATAATCGCCCTTAAGAGCAAGTGTACAGATATTCCTAATAAAGTGGCCATAGATTCTTTCCCTAATATCATTTTAAGGATGATATCGGACAATGATGTCCATCAATTATGACTTGTCGTGGTAGGTGTCAACAGATTCTGGTTATAACAGACAAATGTTCATGCTGCACTTGCTGGACATGTTCAGAGTCACTCTGCAGGGCCTTCAATATGATGATGTTAGGGATGGAGTAAGTGAAAAGACAGGGATGCGGTACATAAGATGCAACTGTAGAGAATGAGTTGTAGTAGATAAGGGCTACTGGTGCCCCTTAGGGGCGATTGGGAGGGGGGGTGGTAATGGGGAGAGACAGACTGGAACTCAGCCAACTGCACGATTCACTAAGCTCCCACCAGGGGAGGGAAAAGAAGAGAGAGGCCGTGTGTGTGTGTGTGTGTGTGTATGTGTGTGTGTGTGAGAGTGTGACTGGGTGTGAGGGAGAGAGAAAGTCTAAATATGTGTGTGTGTGTGTGTGTGTGTGTGTGTATATATATATATATATATGTGTGTGTGTGTGTGTGTGTGTGTGTGTGTGGGCATGTTTTTGTATCTTGGTGGGGACGAATTGTCCCCACAAGGTTAGGAAGATTTGACAGTTTTGACTTGGGGATATGTGGCTGGTCCCCAAATAGGGAACCCCTTCACCCCCCCCTCCAAAAAAAAATCCATATATTAGAAAAAAAAAATCTTAAAAGTTTTACATTTGTTGTGTTGTATTTAGGGTTATAACTAAGTATAGCACTAATTACTTTATTTACTACATTAATAATTTGTGTATCTGTGTATGTTTAAGTGTGCTTGGGGGGGTAATTATTTCTAATTCCAAATAGAGTTAGAGTATACGTATTTAATAATATTCTCAGTAAAATATATAGATGTTTTTTTTTTTATACAAACATGAGTTTGTGTGTGTATGTGCCTGTTTTTATATATGTATATGGTACAGTTTTCTCTTTGAGTATGTATGTGTATGTGTGTATGTGTGTGTGTGTGTGTGTGTGTCTGTGCATGTGTGTGTGTGTGTGTGTGGTTCTGTGTGAGTGGCTCAGTGCTGACAGGTAGAGATGAATGAATGTGTTTGTCTGCTTTAAACACATAGACCAGGGGGCACACATGGGATGGACTCGGCTGTGAAAAACCTACAGCTGTCCACTCACATCATATCCCCCGCTGCAGGAACCGAATTTATCACAAGAACTTATAGAGTTTGTTCAAAAAAGGGCTGCCACGTATGAGAGAATATTATATTGCGAGATGTCACGACTGTGTGAATGATATTAACTTGCCTTTGTAATAAAAAAAAATTCAGTTGTATATTTCTCATACTTTTCAGCTCACAATTACGAGTTAATATCACTAAGTGTGCCTTTTTTGGATCTCGTAATTGCGAGCTATTTTCACGCATCTGTGACTTTTTAATTTTGCAATTGCGAGCTAATATCTCTAGATTGTGACATTTTCTCCCATAAAAATGAATTATTTCCAACAACTTGGAAGTTTCTCAGGATTGTGATTTAATATCACTCATTTTTTTTTTATCTCATATTTGTGACTTATCTCACAAATGTGAGTTATTACCATTCGGTTGTGATCTCGTAAAAACGAGATATTCATGCAACTTTAAATTTCTCTCAAGATTGTCAGTTAATGCCACTTAGGTTTAATATAATTCAAGCTGAAATGTTATTTTTGGTGGGAGATGAATAGGGTCTAGCATACCTGCTTGGCAAAGAGAAGGAGGATGTCACAGTATTTGGCAATTACGAGATAAAAAGCGCAAGATAATATTATCTCGTGATTCCATGGGATTTTAGAATAAATGCCTGAATGATCATTGTGATATTCTTCATGTCAGGATGCATATGGTTTAAAAATGGGCTTTCAAAATGGATGGAAGATTCATGGCCTTTTAACACGGAGTTAAAACCTGATCAGTTTAAGCCATGTCCTTATGGAGGATTAAAAGTGATCACGATGTTAATCGGTATCGATAAATCATGAAGTGGCTGTGAACTCCATTTCCCAACAGGACCACTCTAATTGATTTAAATGCCTCGTGATCACTTACCGAGGGGTCTCTGCCATTATTATTGTGTCTCTGATTGCGGTTTTCTTCACGTCCTCTTCCAAAATGAGAGCTGCAGTCTTTTGCCCAGAGCTGCAAAAATAATTATTAGCATCTTTGGAACAAACAGACGAACAACCCCCCCATACACACACACACACACACACACACACACACACAAATGCAAGCACCCACACACACACACACACATGCGCGCACACGCACTTCGCCTCGCGGCCCCAGAGCAGACCCCCCTCTTTGCGCGCTCATCTCCCACTTTCCTTTTTTGCCACGTTCAGCCCTTTAATTTATGCAAAATTAATTGATATATCTTTTATAATTGATGTGCTGTAAAATTAACGAGTAATTTATGTAATTAGTCCATTAAGGATAATTCCAAGCATATGCTCGATATGCCCAGAAGGTGCGCTTTACAAGTAGTTATTTGTCCAGGAGTTGAATGGGGAAAAAAGAGAGAGAGTGGGGGAAAAAAAAAGTCTAATTAATTTCTTTATGCGTATCAGCAGCGTGGCGTCTACTTAACACGGCGCTTTGTGGGGAAGAAGGTTTAATATTGATCTAAAAAAAACGACAACAAACAACAACATCACGGAGGAACGCGCCCGCGTCAGCCTCGCCGGGCCTCACCGTGACACTTGAACATGCGGCGTGTGTCAGTGATGTGCAGCCTCAGATGCGTGCTTTACACTCTCCTTCACTGTCAAGGGACAACACAACCGAGGTACCACAGTGGCTGTTGCTTTTTTTATTTATTTAATACATTTAGTCCGTGAGGTTTCTCGCGGCAACAAAAAAGATCACGTTCAGTGAGAAATAATTACTTCGAGCCCACAGTATTAAGGCTGACACTCCCACAACATAATAAAGGAGCTGTTCAGGGAAACATCACCTTCACACAAATTCCCCGTTTACCTCCAAGCCATATGTTTGGTGTCCAATTTCTGCTGCTTGGTTTTGCACTGGTAGCCAACAGTTAACGGAAACCAATGACTACCAGTTTGCATCAGGAAAACTGCACTTATCAGATTTATTTGGTAAGCATAAATAAACAAGGCATAAACACTTTTGTTTTCTAAAGTAGCCAGTGTGTATTTAAGTTACTAGATTTTATTTGTATTCATATAAATGAGCTTTGCTTCAAAATGGCCTCCGATGATATACGCATACTTTATTAAATAAACAAAATAGAAATGAATTAGGGGCTGATAAGCTTCACAGCTCCAAAGTCACCTGGTCGATGAGTTACTGAGTTACTGTGTCCATGTGGTATTCCTCTGAGTTCTCCAGTCTCGATCCGCCTCCCAAAAACATCGGCTGATCTAAATCTACCTGAGGTGTGTGAGTGTGTGATGGACTAGCATTCCCATCCAGAGTATATTCCCACATCATGCCCAGTGTCCCTGGGACTGGCTCTGGATCCACTATTACCCTGACCAGGATAATGGGGTTAATGATGAATGAATAAGCAAATGAAAATCTATTATAATGCACAATGACTACAGCATCTGATTTACATCATGCTAACTGGTTCTCATGTTTTTATTACTGCTAGTTAATGTTGTTAATCTTGTAGCTCTGTCTATTGAAAGTAAAACTACAGCAGAAACTAGAAGCGGACATCTAGCTTGTCTTGGATGATGACATCAATTTAAATTTAAGTTGCAAATGTTTTGCCATGACTTAATCTTATCAATTGTTATGTACATGTAATAGTAGCTATACTAAGCCACGACAAAATTTCCCATAGCCATCAGTTACAAACAATACATCTGTTCCAATTAGAACAACTATAACAACAGAAGCACTAAGACAGTCATTGTAACATAGATGTTGTGAACGATACGCCAAAAAGTTTGCCACGCTATCAACACTGTTATATTGTAATATTGCAGTATTTAGTCTGGAGAATGAAGTTAGTAAATCTGCTAATAACCTTTAGGCATCTAAAGATATGATCTACTTTGGAAGCGTTTAGAAGCTGAATACATTTAACCTAATCTTAAAACAAGACATTTGTTCAATTCAAAAGCTATTATATAATAGTTATATTTAACAGAAATTGAACTTGAACTTAAAATGCCATGTCGTGTACACATTCACCCAGTGTTCCCTGCTACCTGAGGTTAGTTAGCTAACCTCATAATAGTAATATTCTTGTTAATTTTTTACATTTTCAGAGACCAGTCTCTGTGCCGACATTACTGGCGTCCATGCTGGTTCTGTCTATTATCAACAACAATGCCTTATTTTCAGGTCTGATGGATGGATGGATGGATGGATGGATGGATGGATGGATGGATGGATGGATGGATGGTGTATGATGGGACAGTTTAGCACCCAGAGTGTCCACAGTTAATTTAATTTGCCTATGTACACATCACCTGGGCCTTTTTATGGTACTATATTTTTTCACATCGATCAGTTTTGTATGTTCATATATCGTCTACTGTCAAAAACCATGGGTTAATCGGATCATCTTATGCTGGTGAAATCAGCCTTTTGCTGAAAACCTGAAATTATAATTTCATGTTTTAGGATGTGCCTTCAATTGATTTGAAACATGTGATTTGAGATATGTGAATAAGGCTAATACAGAAAATCAGATCCAGTCAAAAAAAGTAAATAAAGCACCATACACTGATGCGCTTTCAGAAACAAGGGCATGTCTTTTCTTGCTGCTGGTGTGATGCTGTACCTTTTGTACCTTTTGCATGCATCTTTCTACAGGATATGTAGATATATGTGTATATTTAGTGAAAAAGATTTAAAGTGCACAATTGCACTATAGCTATTCATTTCAAGTAAAGGTTGAACGGTACACTATACAAAACGTGAACTCTTGACGGTACTATGTCAGCGGCAAGGAATAGTACAGTTTAGTGCCCTTTTTTTCCTGAGAGTGTATTCAATAAGAGCTTTCCACATGTTTCTAGATGTGCCTTCATTTTTTAAGTGAGAATTATACTTGGATGCATGGATACATCTGTCTGTTTTTGACAGGATGGGAAACAATAGTTGTCTGTAATGTTGCCTTGCTATATTGACTCCTGAATGTGTTTTTAATATGTATTTTTCTTCTGGAAATGTAGAAATAGTGATCGTTTATAAGTAAAAAATACATTTTAAAAGTGCAAAACATGTGGCACCATGCCAATAGCAAGGAAATGTGAGTGCATTTAGATAAGAACTCCTAAAAGGTTTCTCTACTAACCCTTATATTTTTGCTCTCACCTTAAAATGTAGATATAGTAAGCATTTAAATTGATTTGAGCCAAATGACAGGACCCTAATTACCTTTCAGATCAAACCCTTAGAAGATTTCCGTTCTGCTGAGATTGTATTCATTAAAAGCTCAGAAACGGTTGACCTCACAAGTTTCAATCTGACAAATGGACAAGGATGGGAATGCAATGACAATGTTTTTGCACGGAGGGAAAAAAAAGCATGTTGATCCAGGCAAAGTGACTAAAGAACCATCTTGAGGATGAATGCACATTTTGGATGTGGGTCTCTTAAAAAAAAAAAAAAAAAAAAAAAAAAAAACTTTTTACATTTCCAGTGTCTTATTTGTAAACACATAGACAGGTGCTAAAGGTTATTATTCAGCATCTTAACCGAATCTGTTGACAGTTAGGTGTCGATCTCGTTAGGGCACTTGTTCACCCATGACCCTTTAAGCTGCTGAAGGACTGAAACCACTTTCAGGATCATAATGAGAGAGATCTGCTGGAATTAATTGACACCACTTTGAATATTCATCACATAATCTAAGCGGTGCGCTTTTAATTATAGCCTATCGCTGGACTTCTCTCTCAGGAAGGTAAATCACGGAAGGCCTAATTAATGTAATGTATTCCCCGACCCGCGGGGACGCGCCGAGGCGCCGCGCCGCTGTGGTCCGAAGTGCGCCGGCGCTTTTGTTACGCTGTTTACCGGAACCAGGGCTCAGAAGATTGTTCTGATTATTACCTTTGTACAAGTCGAATACATAGGATGCTCAAACACAACTAACAGGTCTTTCAATCTTTCACCTTTTTAGCAAAGCGCATGTGAACCCAGGGACGCGGGGACGCGCACACCAGCCTGTGCTTGTATTTTCTTGTGTGTTTTTTTTTTTTTTTTTTTTTTTTTTTGTAAGGAATTTTCTCAAATTCTTTATGATGAGCGACTTGCTGCTACTACTACTACTACAAAAATTAATTTACTAGTTCAGTGTAATGTTTAATTCATTTAGTTTGGCCTCTATAACTAGAGTTTAACGACTGACCGTGAAACTTTATAGACACCCCCATTATTTCACTGACATAATTGAGGCTACATGTTGGATCTGATTAACTGTTAATTTTATTGCACAATATAATTGTATTAATTTTTGGGGGGGTTTGTTTGGGTTTGGCAAATTTTGTTACGTCTCCTGTCAGACGTACATGGTTTTGCTCATAAGACTCTAAACACACAGAAAAGGTTATAATAAGATATCAATATTACAAACACTTCTATGTCTATATTTTACATTGACATTTTTTTTTTTTTTTTTAAAGATCAGGCGATTAAAAACGTAAAGAGTGTCTCAAAATCACCCTGATTTTACTAGAAAGCCCACATGATTAGTACATGATTCATTTTGATATTTAAAAGAAATTATACAAGGGTTTAACATTTTTTTTTTATTATTGTTGCATTTTCCGAATCTCTGACAATCTTATGCTATGTATATTTAATGCAATGTTAGTATATGTTTTACCCCCTTCAAAAAACTGTTTAGTTATACTCTTCACGCCATGATTTAACCCGAGGCACATTAACATTATTAGACTCGTGATTTGCCGGCGCGCTTAATAACGCCCTCCGATTGGCACAGATGAAGTTGCCTATAAGTGCATATAAATTTGGTTCCTCCCTCTATTTCCCCCCCTTGACTCTCAGGGGGTCGGAACCTCCAATATTCTTACGAAAAGGGTCGTGGAGCGACGAGCGCATAAAAGTCGGGCTGTGGTGATGCTGCAGCTCGGCGTTAGTGCAGCTCTGGTCACTTGGCACGCTCTGAGAGAGGACGCATGAACCCATGGCGCACAAGGTAACTTTACAAAGTCTTTCAAATAGCGACCGTGTGCGTCATCTTTTTCTTGGCTTTTAACACGCGGCTTTTAAATTAGTCTGATCGATATTTTATTTTATTTTTTACATTTTTTTTTTACACGTTGGTTGATCTGATTTTGTGATTGAAACCAGAAATAGATTTAGGAGCAAAAAACAGGCCAGACATAGATGCACTGGACATGATGATGGATGTCTTTTTTTTCCAACGGAAAGATTTCTCAGAATAGATTACTCACTGACATTGCTTAGCTCAGCTTGCTTAGCTCAGATATTTTGAAAAGAAACACAAGATCAGCCAAAGCCATGCCTCGGCCAGGCAAGAACTCCTACAGTGACCAGAAACCTCCTTACTCCTACATCTCTCTGACTGCCATGGCCATCCAGAACTCCTCAGAGAAGATGCTCCCCCTCAGCGACATCTACAAATTCATCATGGACCGCTTTCCGTACTACCGTGAGAACACACAGCGCTGGCAGAACTCACTCCGTCACAATCTCTCCTTCAACGACTGCTTCATCAAGATCCCACGCCGCCCTGACCAGCCTGGCAAGGGCAGTTTCTGGGCACTGCATCCGGACTGTGGCGACATGTTCGAGAACGGCAGCTTCCTGCGTCGCCGCAAGCGCTTCAAGGTGCTCCGTATGGAGCACAGCGCGTGCAAGAGTGCCCCTATCCTTCACCCGTACCACCCTCATGCCCAGCACCATCACCCTCATCATGCGCACCAGCACGCAAACAAGCTTAGTATGGGCCATCCTGACTACCTGGGCACTGTAGGGCGTCTGTCCCATTTCCAGAGCTACGCACTCGGGGGTGGGCAGAGCGGAGGCTTCAAACACCCATTTGCCATCGAGAGCCTGATCGGACGAGACTACAAGGGGGTGATGGCGGGTGGGCTGCCCATCGCCTCCGTCATGCACCACCTGGGTTACTCAGTACCCAGTGTGGTCAACTCTGTGTGGCCACATGTAGGTGTGCTCTCTGAATCGTCCCCTGTCTCATCTGAGTACCCGCCGTTTGGAGTGGCGGTCAAGGGGCTGTACCACCACACAGGAAGCCCTAACATGCCTGCCGTGCCTGTTCCTATTAAGCCCACACCGACACTAGGTGCTGTGCCATCTCTGACAGGCCTGGCACCAGGTGCAGCTCAGCACTGCTCTCGGATGGACAGAGAAGCGACAGATCTGATGGAGGACAAAACCGGAGCTCTTCATCCTTCTCTTCTGCAGTCCTGAAGAGAAAGCGACACAGTAAGAGTGTCGTGATGTGAGGGTATGTACTGCTGCATGCTTTGGACGCTATTCCATACAAGTAACCACAAGAGACTGATAACGATCTCATGGAGTGTGACATTTTGTTTTCTTTCATCGTGAACTTAGATGCTTTTTAGGTGCTGATAACTGCATTGTATTTATCTCTCTCCCTCAGTCTCTCCCTCTCTCTCTCTCCCTTCTGTATAAAATACATACTGTTTCTTTTGCATATTGCACTTCTCTTGCAAAACTTAGGTAGGCTGTTTGCAGGTAGGCTCTATATGTGTAGTAACAATCACGATTAAACACGACAAAACTTTGTCAGTGTTCACCGAGGATTTTTTTGTATCATTTATAAATTGAAGGAGCCGGATTTAGGCTGTAACATTTGACTCTGCTTTTCCTTCGACTCCCTGTTGACTGTATAAATGACTTTTGTATTCTGTAAATCTGTGCTACCGAATTGTATAAAGTCAAATCAATTTAATGCATATTGAATAATATTTGTACACATTATAGCATGCCTGGCATGCATGGTTGCCTTTGTAAAGACGCTCTTCTGGAATGCACTGTGTTGGGAAGAAATGCTGTCATTAAATGAACCCAAAGTCAAAATGTGAAATTTCTGTTTTAACAACAACAACAAAAAAAAAAAAAACACAAGGAAAGATGTTGAAATGTTTTATTGTACAGAAATGTTAACTGTTATGATGTGCTTACAAACACGTGAGGACTATTTTAACCAGGTCCTCACTCATTATAATATGGTTTTCTTCCTACAAACAGCCTTAATTCCACAGCTAAATTGAATTGCCTAATATATGGGGAATGGTATATTTGTAATATATTTAATTATTTATCGTGGTGAAACTGGAATAGATAAGGAACTCAAATGAGATGTTTTGGGGATATCAGTATTCTCCTGAAGTATTTATAATAATGCCTTTTTTTCTAAAATAAATATAATTTCATTTACTGTTGACTCCTTTCTATTTTTTTTGTCATATACCCCGAGCCTGGGTGCAGTTATTCCTCCTTTCTGTGTGCTGAAAATGTTAAAACACGCTGCTGTCAAACCAGATATCAAAGCAGCATGAATGCAGATGTCTGAGAATTCCCGTGCATGCCTTTTTAAAGGATAGTTCATGACAGTTCTATTTTTTTGTGTTATATTTAGGATAGGATATTTATCCTTGGATAGAATCATTTTCATAAATAATTCTCTGCATATTTAAATGGAAAATAATGATTTTGTTTTGTTTTCATATATTAACATAGCAGCTTTTATGTATATATTAATATTTAATTTAATTTCAGCAATTTACATTTCTTAATAGTGCCTTCAGATCACCTCAGATTAAGATCAGGTCAGAAAAAAAACCTGTTGCTTCTAATCTCTTTTGTTTTTTCATAAAGAGAAATCACCCAATCGTCCATCAACACTATGGTCCCTTTTTGGTCACCGATACGTCATAAAATCATTCGAATATACCCGCAGTTACATTTCTCAAAAGCAAGCGACGCAGAATCCTAGTCAAGTGCAGACAGAAATGCGACAAGACTTTGTTTTTTTCACAACTGGACCAGAAACAAGTGCTAGTCAGTAGTGGAGAGAGCAAGGGAAAACACCACCAGTGAAAAGGTCGAAGCATTTACAAGGTTTGGTGCGAGAGCTGTTTATTATCTACCAGAGCTACACACACTTCATAAAATGATTCATTCTGTTCTGTTTATCCTTTTACTGAGATTTTAATCCAGGTTTACTGCACAGTCACGTTCTTATTCTGCACAGAAACTTCGTCGAGGACTGATTATCAGTCACTATAGACGCTGCAAAGGAATAGGCCTTTTAAAAATAAAGCTAATTAACAAAAATAAAACAGGATGTGCGCTAATAAAACACATAGCCTAGTTGCTAATAGTAGAATGGATAACTAAGAATTGACTGCAAGGATATTTTACTTAAATGTATCAAACATCAAACTTAATATTATTAGGAATTTATAACAGGCTGTTTTAACTGATCTTGAATTAGTTGTTTTGGTTAGCTATCAGATTACCGTGAATGTATTACCAAGAAATACTATGACCAGCTAGTTAGCTTCATTAATTTTGGACTACAATTCAATACTAAGTTGATTTAATCTTAAGGTTTAGCAGAATAACATTTATTTTAGTATTTTTGGAAATTATAATGACATTCCGCTGCTTCATAAACTAGTGACTAGCGCTTTGTAAGCTAGCATATTTTTTTAAATATACTTTTTTTTTTTCATACAATCACAGCTTTTCACGATGTCCTCCTGATTTCCACAAGTTTAGTGTCATTTTATTCCTACACATTTGTAAATGATGATTGCTGGCAATGATTTTCATGAAAATGAAATCTGCACTTGAGCTGTGGGAAATTCTATGAATTTTCAAACGATATAAGTATATGTTGCGAAGATCATACATATACGCATAAATACGTGCGGAAATGGCTGTTCGGACCTGTTTGAAGGATTATAAATATGTATGTATCAATAAAATCTTGGAATGGGATTCGCATCGTTTTTTTTTTTTTAAAGAAAATTTGTTTTAAAGGTTTACATACAGAAATAATATTATTTTTCATCACCGCTTAGCCAGTGTAACACATACAGCAGTCAAGGATTGAACTTCCTTTAAAGATCACAAGACTACTTGTATGTGTATGGAAGGGTTGTGTGTGTGTGTGTGTGTGTGTGTGTGTGTGTGTGTGTGTGTTCACTGGCTGGCTGATGACTGCTGGTGAGGACTCAGGGCCACAAGGTTGAGCACCTCTATGACTTCAAAAGCCGCTGTTTGATAAAGTCGTTTTGTCTCCATCGTCTTGACATAATTTCAGCTTTGAAGCTCACAAGCTGGTCCTCTCCAGAGCACAAAAGCTGCCAGTCTGGAAGCCATTGAGAGTGTGACTGTTTAGCATGGCAAAGGCACACTCGTACACCTACACGCACACCCTCACACACACACATGCTCACACCAGGAGTATACCCAACCTGCCTGCTGAACAAATAATTTAGATGCACAAGTGGCCGAGTGAGGCGAAAACTACACCCACAGTGACCAGCTTAGTCAATATTGATGAGGATGAACCTCATATCTATCTATCTATCTATCTATCTATCTATCTATCTATCTATCTATCTATCTATCTATCTATCTATCTATCTATCTATCTATCTATCTATCCTCAAATGCTCCATCTTGCTTGTTCATACTTGTTATCATAACATATGATGTTATCCAAATCAATACATTCCATACAGTATATAGAAAATATTTATATATATCTCATTAAAGAGCAAATGTATATAGCAGAACAAAGGTTTTCCTAAAATCAAATATTTGATCATATCGCAAAAGTGTTATGACTTGGCAGAGTGGATGATCAGACCGAGAAAGCATTTCTTCTTTTCATTTTTGCATATAAAACCTTTTCAATAGTAATTATCTGAAATAGATGACGAATGGAGATAAGGTCATGGTGAAGTTGGTGCTCCGACGACTGTTGACAGGATGAATCGGATATGAGATATTATTTTTAATTACGCCGACTTCGACAGGGTGGAGGTGACACGTTGTACGCGCTTGTCTTAATGATCAGAAAGACCCTTCGTTCATAATGAGCAGCTTAATTCATTAGGTTCCTCATCATCGGTAACAGCGCAGCAACTTAGTACAGCATTATATTCCGTCAGCCAGGCAGTAAATTTGGTGCAGATTGGTAATATTGCAACAGATATTATCTTAATTGCTTAAAACACATAATTGCACTGATAGATTCCTTGTTTAATTCGACTGCTTTCTGAAATTAGGCTTGCACCGATGGTTAAAGCTGTGCTCCGAGATCCGAATGCAGTGATGTAGTTCGGCCTGGAACCATAAACCAATACATATCTCATTTTTGTATTACAGTGAGCTTAATAGTAGTAACACACTTTGAGGAGAACAGCTATGGTAACAAGCAACTGCTAAAACCCTTTGCTGTGGCGGTTAAATGGGATTGAGCCTGTGTATTCTTGGAATAAACATATAAAATAAGCATGAGGAGTGTGATAATGGTTCAAAAAAGGTTTTAGCTAATCTTAAATAAATGGTTTTAGTTAGCCGTCAAATTTGTCTCACCAAGCACACGGCCAGTTAGTCTCAGCTAGCTCGATTTATTATCTTTCGGTTTAATCCAACTGTTTACTATGTAACCTTTCTAACTGAGAACTTCATTGCAACGTTTGATTAAGTAAAAAACGTACTGTTAGTAAACCATTGCTTTGCAAATCTTAGTTCCTGTATTACAGTGAAGTCAGCTGCATAGATTTAACACACTAATACTCTCTGGGAGAATTTTAAAGCTCTGAATCTAAGGTGTCTAAAAGAGGAAATGTAAATGTAGTGTGGGTTTGAGCCATTACACTGTGAAAATAAACATTCCTAAATAATAATAAAGTGTGCATGAAAAATATTTTGCCACAAATAGACTCCTCTGTAAATGTCCCAGAATATTCTTCCTCTTAGAAAACTGCTCACAGAAACTGAAAGGTCTTCAGGACTTCTTTCCAGTCTTCAGCTGTCCAATTTTAGTGACCCTGTGCCCACTGTAGCCTCAGATTCCTGTTCCTGGCTGACAAAAGTGGAACCCAATGTGCTCTTCCATTGTTGAAGCCCATTCACCTTCATGGTTTGGCATGTTGAACATTCTGAGATGCTCAGCATGATCGTAAGGATTACTTATTTGACTTATCACAGCTTTCCTTTCAGCTCAAGTCACTTTGATCGCTATCATCGAATATTAATTATTAATTGTATTAATTGTTTTTTAAGCAATCTCCTAGTTCTTTCTAGCGGTGCATGGCGTCTCATCTCACAATTCTGGTTGTTGTATGGCTGTTTGGCATAAAAATATACAGTTAATTTGAGAAATATAATAGATAGATAGCAATAGATTATTATCAAATTAATGATATTATTATTATTATTATTATTATTATTATTATTATTAATAATAATAATAATAATAAAGTAATGGAACTTCATGATTACCATTTATACTACAGAATGTTGTATTTAACAATTAATGTATTGTATTTGTAATTAATGTGATGATGCAAAAAGCATTGCTAATATATAAATGTGTTGTTTTTTTTTCAAGAAACATAAAAATAAATATGGAACATTCTTACATGTACTACATTTTATGTCAGGATTGTAATGCAGAATTTGGTCCTGAAGGGCAATTTTGCCTTTAAAAATTATATTTCTTCCATAAAATGTATAATAAAATGAATAGGCTTCATATGCAAATATACAGCTTATAAGTTAAGTAGCTCTTATTTTGTCACATATGCATATTACTGCACAGTAAAAATCTTTCTTTGCATAACCCATGGGGCGGGAAGGGGGGGGGTATGGGGGCCTTGCTTAAGGGCCCAGCGGTGGCAGCTTGGCAGTTCTGGGGCTTGAACCCTTATCAACAACCCAGAGCCTTAACCACTTGAGCTACCAATGGCCAATGTGCTATACTTGTATCTCTAAAGATTTGCAAAAGTCTATAATTTAAAGCAAACAGGAAACGTAGTATGCTAACTCACTGATATTCTATATAACATGTGCCTTGAAGATACGATCTTGAGAGTTACCTACTTCTACCTGTTAATTTCAGGGCCCCTACTATCAATTTATTTAACCTAACACACCTGAAATAATCGATGAAGGTCTGCAGGAGTAGAGAAGATGTGAGGGAGTGAATATCATGGAAAATTTGTAAATGTGCTGCCAATCTTGTCAAATATCTCAGGATTTTAATTCTAGACACCGTGTTAAATCTGAACTTCAATGCCATAATGTTAAACATTTGTTAGGTTCCTGTCTTGTTTTCCACGTCATCCTCGAAGCTATTTTGTGATATCAGCCAGGAACGGGTGTGTGATTCATGCACAGCAGCCGTTCCCTCTACAGCCAGCATCTGGTAGATCTCAGCCAAGGCCCATGGACATCTCCTCTCATTGGTGAGCTCCGTTCCTGGCCATGTGTCTCCTGCCTGCTCACTTTAACACTGTCCGAGCCAGCACCAATAAAAACCTCATCCAGCCTGCATTAGCTGAAGATGAAGAGAGGTCACATGGACAATAGATGAGGTTACAATAATTCTCACTCTCTGCACTTTGGACTAATGAAATAGTCTTCATTCTGTGCACTGAACAAGGTCTTCTACTTCCACAACTTCTACTTTAATGGCATTCAATATAGTCGATTATTAGAGATTAGGCTACTTCTTGTGATTGCTTTTTATGAATTATTAAAGTAAAGTAATGAGTACCTTTTTGGCAGGGCTCGCTTCAGTAGATTCAAAGTCTCCTTCCGAGGTAAAACCTTGTCTTTTAGACCTGGTCAGAATTTTGAGACCGTTTGAGATCATCTGCATTTCTTTATTGGAACATTGTCCAAACTGAACTTTAAATAATAACCTTCACAACTCATCTGGATTTGTGACTAACAAGGAAACTGAGCCATCATTTATTAATGGAAATGTTTGCACACATTTGTGCCATGCTCATCTTTCACGGACACCGGTTCTGAGCGTTTGAAGGTGCACACACGACTCATTTTGTGATAATTGCCTATTTGACAGCGGTTAACAGAAAGGTCCCTTGCAGCTTCCTCTGCACATTCATCTCTCCATTAGAGCAAGCACTTGGGGTTTTATTGCACTAATTAAAACGGTCTTTATTTTTGCTCAGTGCTGCCCTCAACCAAACGTGTGCCGCCTCCTGCAGTGTGTGTGCATAAGTGTGTGTGTGTGTACGGGTAGATGCGTTGGGTGTGGGAGACACTGCTTATATCCTATATATGTTAATTATGATTATCTTTGATTAAACAGTACAATTCCAGACTACTAATTCTTTTACCATTAGACTCAACGACTCTGATAATGATGTCATTTAGTGCGATGAACAGAAGAAGCTTGTGCTTGCCATCTTGTGTCAATTTCTCCGATGTTAATCTTATTCAAGCTACAGAAATACAAAATTATATAACTAAAAAAAATAAATAATACAATTTTACTCATTTTTGAAATTTCTACTATGGAGCGAACAATAAGCAATATGTAACTATTTCATTTTTTATTTATTTCTATTTGTGTGAAGGACATCTGTGAAGGACATGTCATAATGCAAAAAGGTCACAAGCATAACATTACATTTTCCTTAGAAATGTGCAAAGAAACAAGAAAATACACCCTTTTTTAATGTCCATGAACTTTGTGTTTGGTTAAATCTCTAATAATTATTTATGCATATGAGGTTTAATATGTATAATCTCAACCAAGAACACACTGTGACATGCCTAACATTGATAAACAGCTATGTATACATAAATATGAATGAATATTTGTCAGTGTTCTCCCTAAAAGATCGATTAATTATTCAAACATCATATCTATACTGTTAAAAAAGCACTGATAGATGAAGTATTAGACATCTCATGATACAATAATGCAACATACTTGAATTCCCTTGCAATATGTTTAAATAAACTGCAACAAGAACATCAACAAACTATCATGTAAACATTTAATGTTGTCTTATGAGAGATTTATTTCAAAATACTGTATCATTTATCCTCATCTCTGCTATTAGTAATACACTATATTACATCTATCTATCTACATCAAACATCTATCTATCTATCTATCTATCTATCTATCTATCTATCTATCTATCTATCTATCTATCTATCTATCTATCTATCTATCTATCTATCTATCTATCTATCTATCTATCTATCTATCTATCCATCTATCTATCTATCCTGGTCAGGGTCATGTGGTTCTAGAGCCTATACAGAACATTGGACACAACCCTGGATGGGATGGCACTCCAACCCAGGGCAATGTGCACACACATTCACACACACACACACACACACACACACACACACACACACACACACACACACACACACACACACACACTCATTTATACTTAGGGCCAATTTAGCGATTGAACCACAGGAATATGTTTGGGGGGAAAGGATACAAAACATACAAAACAATGAAGACACTGGAGCTCAGAATCAGTCCCAGAACCCAGGAGCTGTGAGGCAGTGATGTTTTCTGCTGGTAAAACACTTTTATTTCAGCATTCTACTCTTTGACCATCAAAATAAAGTTCAGCACATAGGGTTTCATGATGAAAACATAATTTTTCAGTATTGCTTTATAATGCTAGTAGCTCAGTGAGTGGCTTGATGATTACACCAAGCACTGAAGCCCTTCCCAGGCTAGAGTTCTTCTCCAGCACCTTCACCCTGAGAGCAAAGTTCCTCAGCCTTTTCTCCTCTCCGTCTGGCTCTGTAAAGAAGAAGTCCTCATTAAACATGGGGTTGCGGCAGTTCCTGATGATAGCGCTGTGCTGCCGCTGCAGCTTGCCCGGACTCAGGCTCAAGGTGAGACCACAGTGCAGCGGTCGGGGGTCACCGGGTTCACGCAAGTCCTCTACGGAGATCACCCGAATTCGAATGGTGGACAGATCTCCATCCATGTTGGCACGAGAAGCAGAGAGACGAATGCAGCCCCTGCGGGGAAGGAGGAGGATGTACTCATTGTGGAGGCGTTCCTGACAGTGTAGCATGTCCAGTGGGAATTGAAGAGGCGGTGCTAAAGTTGAAGCAGCTTGAGCAACATAGCTATCTCTTGTCATCTGTGTTTCTGTGTTTTTGGACCACAGTAAATCATCTTTAAGAAGAGATTCTTTTGATGAATGTGTCTCAAGTTTGCTCCTGATGGGAAGTGGTGAGCTGTGAGGGGAGGAGTCAGCAGAAGAACTGGTGTCACTCTCTACGCTGCCCACTTTCAGAAGTGTTATGGAGGGCAGTTTGGGCACCACCCTGTTGGTTACCCGCTCGAGTGTGTAGCTGGAAAATGCTGAGTGAAACAATGACTCCTTACGCCGAGTGTTTGGACTCTCGAAAAATCCAGACTCATAGTTTTTAAGTGAAAAAGGAATTGGCTTTATGTGGCCCCTCATGGCCACCGTGGTGCCCTTGTTTTGATCTGTCTTTAACACTTTAGTAGTTGTGTCAGAATTTGTTTGAGTGGTCTGACTGCCGTTGGGTCCATTTTCATCGAAGCAGTGTGAATCGATGCCCTCCAATGCAACTAGAGAGCGTCTACTCAGCTTGGGAGGCAGGAAGAAGTCAGGAATTTTTTCTGGTGTCAGGACATTGCTGTGGAGTTTGTTGAGAAGGTTTGCCTTGGCTGAGATCTCATCTGAGGTTTTACCCACAAGTCGGCTTATCTCCACTGGAAAGTTCTCGGCACTTTCTTGGACTTTTCGAAGGATCCACATTATTTCTACCTTAAAAAAAACCCCAACTTGTCAATGAATGAAATTTTAGGCACCGATGAAGCCCGTAAAATGAGTGACAAAACATGTTCAGTATCCTTCCAGTTGACCTGAATTGGTTTGTTAGGCATTTAGAATTATCTTATACATATGATTTTCCAACATTGTCTCACACAAATTTGTAGCATCTCATATAAAAAAGACTACATTACCAATGCCCATTAAAATTTGTATCAATATAAAGTATTAGTAAGGATTTCATCTCTGGCTCTTACCTTGTTGAAGGAACTTTATAACCAAGTGGATATTATCTTCCCTGGTTCACTGTAACTGTGGCTTACTGTGGATGTATTTATGTTCTAGGAACAATGAACACACCTCAGTGTTAGATCCATCACAGCCAATCATGGTAAGATATCCCACCCAATATCCTGCCTCCTCTGTCGATTTTTTTTGCACCTTTTTTGATCTACCTCCATTAAGAACAGATCACAGACCAGCTTTCCCCTGCTATATGGCTAAACTAGGTCATTATGGGAAAAATCAAACCTGATCTCAGATCACGCAGACATCTGAGTGACATCAAACGTGGTCTAACCGTATGGCTCTTTGACTCTTCTTGTTAAAGGCCATCACTGACCTCATTCATGACCTTCAAAGAGCTTATGGTACGAGCATATTCACCACCTGTTGAGCTTGAACCCTGAGCTGTAGGGCTTAATGCTAATCTGAGGACAGTTTTTGAATTTGCCTTTTAGTGACTGAAGTAGAGGATACTGAGCTCACATCAAACGGGAAGGCTCTAGTACTTTCGTTGTGTAGGTCAGCTATTGTGAGAGCCGTTGTGAGAGCTTGACACTTTCAGGCTGTTAGCAGCAAGAGGCAGAGTAGAATTGTGATCTTATTAGACATCATTTAGTGGAGTCAAAACTTCAGGAAGGAAGCAGTGTTTATATACTCTGAGCGTGGGGTGGAGAAGTGCATTCATGATGAATTTGTGCGATCTGTTAGACACGAGAAACCTTCATTTTTCTTTCTGTACATTACTGTACATGGAAAATTCATTCCTTTGCTTTTTCTTTGCTACTGGAAGGACATGTAAGTGGTTCGAAACCCAGTTGGGTCCTTTAACCATCATCTGTTCCACTCAATTGTAAGTCACATTGGAAAGTATTTAGGAAATAAGTAAATCTAAATGTGAAGTGCTGTGATTCTTGCTCTGAGAGAAGCTGGGAGAAATAGGGCTCAAAGTTGACTTGATATACACTATATTGCCAAAGGTTTTGGGACAACGCACCAAATCATTGAATTCAGGCATTGTTTTTCAGGGTTTGGGCTTGACCCTTAGTTCCAGTAAAAGGAACTCTTAATGCTTCAGCATACCAAGACATTTTGGACAATTTCATGCTCCCAACTTTGGGGATGACCCCTTCCTGTTCCAACATGACTGCACACCAGTGCACAAAGCAAGGTCCATAAAGACATGGATGAGTGAGTTTGGTGTGGAGGAACTTGACTGGCCTGCACAGAGTCCTGACTCAACCCGACAGAACATCTTGGGGATGAATTAGAGCGGAGACTGCGAGCCAGGCCAAAACCGTGACGTCTGCCTTTACATGCACATGAATGTAATATGGAGTTGTCCTGCCCTTTACAGCTATAACAGCTTCAACTCTTCTGTGAAGGCTTTCCACAAGGTTTAGGAGTGTGTTTATGGGAATTTTTGACCATTCGTCTAGAACCCCTGAAAAACAACACCTGAATTCAATGATTTAGAGGGTTGTCCCAAACCTTTTGGCAATATAGTGTATCTTGATGTTGGGAAACAACAATTCAGAGGGTGCAAAGATCTAGATACTCATCTATCCTGTTAGAGTCCTTGATCCAGTTTGTTTAATTATCAACTAGGTTTTAAACAAAGAACTTTTACAGATCAATGTTCACATGGAGCTCATTATATTAACGTGTCCAGTGACCTTTCCTGGCCTTAGTGTGCATGCTCCCTAGTCATACGATCTTCCGCAAACAGCTGTTTCCTTTTTCGGCAACACACAGCAAATAACACACACTAAATATTTATCTGGAAGCCACAATGTGTAGAAATGCAGGCGAAAACACACCCTGGAGCCTTAACATGTTTTCAGTAAATAAAAAAAAATAAAAATAGGTGACATCATAAAAAGTTGAATCATTTTGCTTGAGCAATCTCTAGTATATAATTTATTATTAGACAACTTTTAAGGTGTAAGGATTAAATTAATATTAGTCTGTATAACAAGAGCACCATCTTCTCGACCATGGTTTGTCCTTGACGTAGTAAATGAGGTTTAATTACAGGGAATGTTGAAGTTAAGATGAAATAGATTAAAAGAGATATTGGGAATATCTTTGATAATAATAAATAAAGGGAGAAGTTGAATTAGGAATAAAAAAGAAATACTTCTTAATTCTTTGAGACATTTGTATTGCTAACATTGGCTTTCTAAAAGTATTATATAATGCATATGACTAGCCTACTATAGATTATTACATATTATTGCATTTAAAAGCTTATTTAAACCTGCATATATAAATGAATTTAGGTTTAATTAATAATGCCTTGACTGGATCGCGATGACAGGAAGGCTATGTCAGTAATACGTCAATAACAGGTCAAATCATCACTCTTTACATCCATGGTGAACAGAAAAGCATCTCAAAATGGACAACATGTTGAACTTTGAGGCAGATCAGCAGAAGACCACAAAGTGTTTCATTTCTTTAAGACAAAAACAGAAATCTGAGGCTGAAGTGACCACAGGCTCACAGAAACTGGACAGATGACAAATTCAAAACGTACAGATCTTTGTGGGGACGAGATAATCTGCTTTTTTCTTGTAATTAAACTTCTCATTTTCATTCAAATGTTTTTAAAACAATTTTGAAGCATGTTCAATTCAACAGGAATTGCCAGGCGGTTCCAATATTCACAACTAGAGAGCAGTATAACACTAGAGTCCTTATTTAGCTCCATGAGCATTGTTTTTTTTCCACCTGTAGATACAATGTCCCCGCCTCCTTTACTAACGCATACTATGAGCGTCGACGATAGACAGATTACTTGTAAACCAATCATAATGCAGAACGCTGAGCGGTATCAGCCAATCCTAAAACAGGAGGCGGTGCTTATCTGAATACGGGTAGAGGAAAAATCTCTGCTGCGTTGAGTGGAGCCGGCTGTCGTGTCCGGCGGAATAAACTAAAGGGATGTGGACAAAGCTGTGCGACAGCCATTTGACATGCTGTTGAGTCTTGTTTAAGACACTGTGGTGAGTATTTAACACATTATAACACAAAATCTAGATAGAAACAAACTGTATTTTAGATATCATTTTACTCAGGCACATTTGTGTTACTTAACCGAGCAGTAATCTGATTAACGGTAATTACAATAATACGTATGATCTATATATATATATATATATATATATATATATATATATATATATATATATATATATAGAGGAGTATATAAGCGGATCTATTCATTTCTTTCTGGTAGTTACTTCTGAAGTGGATTATTTTGGAAAGTCAAGCTGACAGTCAAGTGACAGTCAAGCTGATATACTGATCTTTAGGTTCATCAAGTTATAGAAATAATCAACTCTTTTCTGGGGAAAGTATCTTCTACACGCTGAGACAGTCGCAAGAAGTCTCCAGGTGACGTCACCAACTCATTTGCATATTCATTATATTGTCTTGATTATTTGCATATCGAATATTTGTCGCTTGAAGTTTCTTCAGTATAGAAAATAAAACAGTTGGTTCTAAAATTATAGAAAAATGATAGTTGATTAAAGTTTTGTTTTTCGGTTGTGGTTTATTGTTTATCTATGAGATAAGCTAGTACATGTTATCACTTACGCTATCACAGCTTCAGCTATAAGCTTCCCCTATAGTCTTTCCCTTGCCAGGCTTTTTCTCCTACATTTCTTAAGGTTAATAAGATGGAAAAAATAATGCAGCTTGTTTTTAGGAAACCAGAAATCATAAACTCTTCTGTCTTGAAGAAATTTCCTGTGGTGGAAAAGTTGACAGTTACATAGTGTTGAACTGGAGACATCTTCCATGTTTAATCAACCTTAATAAAATTTAATTCCAATGATAAATTAAATAACAATACATTTGGATCAACTATAAAAGCTTCCATGTGTCTGTTCTAAACTGTTTGGTGTTAAAAAATCAACACCATTAAGTATACTGTATATAGACTACATATACAGCTTGATATACACCCTGACACTACTGTCCAACCTTTTTTTTTTTGACCAATCAGATTTGAGGATTCAACAGCTACTACAATATCATAGTTTATAATAATAATCTAATAATTTATGTCTTAAAAAACAGAAAAACAAAAATGTTTGGTCATGGCACCAGAAATGAACTATTTGTTCATTACAAAATTAATGAGTTATTGAGAATAATGGTGATTATGGATTGTTTGTTGGGGAAAATGGTGATCTGCGATTGGTCATTGGGTACAATGGTGATCCTTGATTGGTTGTTGGGAACAGTAGTGATCTGTGATTGGTTGTTGGGAACAGTAGTGTTCTGTGATTGGTTGTTAGGAACAGTAGTGATCTATGATTGGTTGTTGGGAACAGTAGTGATCTGTGATTGGTTGTTGGGAACAGTAGTGTTCTGTGATTGGTTGTTAGGAACAGTAGTGATCTATGATTGGTTGTTGGGAACAGTAGTGATCTGTGATTGGTTGTTGGGAACAGTAGTGATCTGTGATTGGTTGTTGGGAACAGTAGTGATCTGTGATTGGTTGTTGGGAACAGTAGTGTTCTGTGATTGGTTGTTAGGAACAGTAGTGATCTGTGATTGGTTGTTTGGAACTGTAGTGATCTGTGATTGGTTGTTGGGAACAGTAGTGATCTGTGATTGGTTGTTTGGAACTGTAGTGATCTGTGATTGGTTGTTGGGAACAGTAGTGATCTGTGATTGGTTGTTGGGAACAGTAGTGATCTGTGATTGGTTGTTTGGAACTGTAGTGATCTGCGATTGGTTGTTGGGAACAGTAGTGATCTGTGATTGGTTGTTGGGAACAGTAGTGATCTGTGATTGGTTGTTTGGAACTGTAGTGATCTGTGATTGGTTGTTTGGAAAATTGGTGCTCTATGATTGGTTGTTGGGAACAGTAGTGATCTGTGATTGGTTGTTTGGAACTGTAGCGATCTGTGATTGGTTGTTTGGAAAATTGGTGCTCTATGACTGGTTGTTAGTAACAGTAGTTATCTGTGATTGGTTGTTGGGAACAGTAGTGATCTGTGATTGGTTGTTAGGAACAGTAGTGATCTGTGATTGGTTGTTGGGAACAGTAGTGTTCTGTGATTGGTTGTTAGGAACAGTAGTGATCTGTGATTGGTTGTTTGGAACTGTAGTGATCTGTGATTGGTTGTTGGGAACAGTAGTGATCTGTGATTGGTTGTTGGGAACAGTAGTGATCTGTGATTGGTTGTTTGGAACTGTAGTGATCTGTGATTGGTTGTTGGGAACAGTAGTGATCTGTGATTGGTTGTTGGGAACAGTAGTGATCAGTGATTGGTTGTTTGGAACTGTAGTGATCTGCGATTGGTTGTTGGGAACAGTAGTGATCTGTGATTGGTTGTTGGGAACAGTAGTGATCTGTGATTGGTTGTTTGGAACTGTAGTGATCTGTGATTGGTTGTTTGGAAAATTGGTGCTCTATGATTGGTTGTTGGGAACAGTAGTGATCTGTGATTGGTTGTTTGGAACTGTAGCAATCTGTGATTGGTTGTTTGGAAAATTGGTGCTCTATGACTGGTTGTTAGTAACAGTAGTTATCTGTGATTGGTTGTTGGGAACAGTAGTGATCTGTGATTGGTTGTTAGGAACAGTAGTGATCTGTGATTGGTTGTTGGGAACAGTAGTGATCTGTGATTGCTGGTTCGTACGAGTAGTGATCTGTGATTGGTTGTTGGGAACAGTAGTGATCTGTGATTGGTTGTTAGGAACAGTAGTGATCTGTGATTGGTTGTTGGGAACAGTAGTGATCTGTGATTGGTTGTTAGGAACAGTAGTAATCTGTGATTGGTTGTTGGTACGAGTAGTGATCTGTGATTGGTTGTTGGGAACAGTAGTGATCTATGATTGGTGGTTCGTATGAGTAGTGATCTGTGATTGGTTGTTGGGAACAGTAGTGATCTGTGATTGGTTGTTGGGAAAATAGTGAGCTGTGATTGGCTGCTGTCTATAATTGTGATAAGTGAATGGTTGTTTGAAACTATAATGTTCATACAACAATAACTAAGTCAAGCTTTAGGTAGTGAGTCGACTGAACTTGATCTCTCAACTTTAGCCAGCAGCAGTAATATGAATTTGAGAGCCAGTCACTAATGTGTGCCCAAAAAGACACAAACTTTGTCGCTTGTCTCCTTTCTGAAATAATGTGGACTAAAAAGTCAGCAAATCTAACGACAGGGTCACTAAGTTGGTAACACTGGCTATTTCATGACAGTCAGCTAACATAAAGCTGAGAATACATAAATTATGCTTGACAATTGCTTCAGTTTTACTGGTTAGACAACACATAGTTGTTCGTGTGTTTATCCACACGCAGCAGTCTGTGAATCACAATATGTGCTCTGTGGTAGAACGACACATCAGCTCTGCCACTGTCAGATTAGTGCAGCAGATCTTCTCCCACTCCCCGGGGCTGTGGTAGGAATCACACTCAAATGGCTCCTTGTTCAGATTCCCCAGAGCCACCGGGAAATTAACCCTCTCACCTCCCACCCCCCAAACTTTTTTCTTAATCAATAATCTAAGATAATAAGATACATCTCATCTTCATTGTCGTCGAAAACGTTTTTGTAACTTCTTTCACATTTTTGTATCTTCTTACTACATTGCCATCCAAACACACCCCAAATTCCATCCTCTAGGTTTCATCTGCCGAAGTGCAGATATGAACTAGATGTTATGTGAATAGTTTTATATTTCCATTTCAGTGCCGTTCGGAGTATGTACACTGAAATGGACATGTATTCACAGGAAAGATGTTTGGTGACACAGACTCAGTTTACACATTGTTTCATGTGTCTTTAGGATCAGGTTTCTAACTGGAGATATATGGGGGTTTCCCATATAAAAATAAAAGTGTTATTACACCCAAGTCACAGTTTCCATTCACTCAAACCACTTTAGGAAGTGGACTTGGATACATTTTAGTCATGGTATATAAATGTGAATGCATCCATCCCTCCAAGCCACATTTGTCCACCAAAACCCCTCCCAATACATGACACGCGTAGTAACAAAATCCACTGTGAAGTTTGTGTTTGAATGTCATGAGCAGATTTGCATAGTACCAAACAAATTGGATTTCAATCTGTCCGTACAAGGATAGGATCTCCATTAATTACAAGCTACTTTATTATTTTTAGCCTCAATGTGAAGCTAAAGGATCTTCGGAGAACATGCATCACTTTTTGATGTGGAAATGTACCTAATTGTATGTTTTGACCAAACTTAACTCTTTCAGGTCCATGTTTTTTGGGCTTAAGTTTGGAACTTGTCCCAAGGTGCGTCTCAAATCACATACTAGTATAAATAGTGTGAATTGAGTGCTCAGACTGAAAATTCCAACAAGTCAAAGTGCACTTCGTCATAGCATCGCTTACATAGTGGAAGAGGGGCGGGGATAATGGGTGCTGACGCTGGATGAGAAAAAAAATTCAAGATGGCTGACAACACTCAGGTGAAGAAGACGTGTGCTAGATGTCATTTTCCGTTAACTGTGAAACAGCTTATACTGACAGTGCATAGTGTAAGTGTGTAGTCTGTAGTATGTCATTTGGGACACAGCTCCAGTTTCTACAGACTTCAGTTTGCCAAGTTGGACGCAGAGGTACAGAAAGTTCAGAAAGTAACTCAGCAATTTTCATTTAACAGATTATACATACTGAATGATTCAGTCACTATATTTGTCTGAGGTACGTTTATTAGTATATTACAAGCGTGTTAGATATGAACTCTATGAATTCTAAATAAATGCAGTTTCTTTCACTTCCAGGTAGAAGACTGGATGAGAAGCTGCTCTTGGCTTTATCATATGGCCGACTTAGAGGTTTCCTGAAGTTCTGCTCCTCTAAACTTATCATGTATCATGATACACAATGGAAGGAATTCAGCTTAAAGTGATAGCTTATGATTACAAGACAAGCCCCTCGTGGACGCTAAAGGCTATTTTTGGTGATGAGAGAAGCTGAGACGACGCAGCAGGAGAAAAGGACACAATTATAGACTTCTATCCTTAGACACTTTAGACAGAACATGGACTGAAGACTTACATCCTGACCTGCCTGAAGAGATCTTCGTGCTTTGTTTTTTTTGACATCTTTCTCCAGTATTTAAAGAAGGCTTTTTGAACCAGCTTGCAGGAATGGGTCCGTTCACGTCTCCTTTTCAAAACTTGCTGTGCATGTTGCTGGGCATCTCCTTCACAGTTTGGTTCACTTTGCTGCTGGTGTTCATCATCGTGCCCGCTATATTCGGCCTGTCCTTCGGCATCCGGCGGCTCTACATGAACGGCCTGCTCAAGGTGTTTGAGGTGAGTGCTGAGATGTTCCAGGAAACTGGATGAATTAAGGGTAAAATACCACAGTTTGTAATTGAAAGGGAGAGTGGTGTCAGTTGTGACAGGAGTTTGCCTGCAAAAGACAGTAGGCATGTGGCATATTGTTAACTGACCCCTGTCACAACTGACCCCATTTTCCCCTTCAATCGCAAACTGTGGTACTGTTGTCAAATTTTGAGCTGTAAATTTCTCTATTTCTGGAAACCATTTTGAATTGAGTTCATTCTGTATCTTTTGCATCTAGAGAATCTGTTATTAAGTTTGTCCTTGTGACGCAATTTGTATTGTTACTCATTATTAAATCCTTTAGAAGTGGGTTAGACATGTTGCTGTTTTTTTTGTATTTCAAACTCCGTTATATTTGAATCACAGGAGTGAGTGATTCCAAATTTTGAAGATTTTAGCTAGTGTTAGTATGCTAATTTTCTGAGACGTGAAAATAACCATTGCATCTTTATAAACTGCTGCTGATTCAACACAGTCGGAGGAAAGGACTACTGCATCTGCCCTCTTTTACATACATGAAATTACAGATGCCCCGATCGGTTAGTGTTCTTCTGATTCACAGGAGGGAGAGTAAATCTGTTACTTCTTCAGGATCGAAACTCGTGATCTCCAGGCGATATCGCGAATAGGCAGAGGGGGTGTATTAACCAGCGAGATGTAGTCTTTGTCTTTGAATGAATTGGAATAAATCTATGAGAAGCTGATTGAATGAGTTGAGATTTATTTGAGGGTTTTTTCCCCCTGCAACTCTTTACAGTTGCACCACTCTGGAGCCAAACAGACAGTCCATCCCTGTATTATGTAATGTTCTTTCACAAGAAGCACGCAAGAACATTTTTCTACTACAGAGAATGCCTGAATATTACACCTTCTTGCTTTAGAAATAGAATTACATGTAATAACAATGACATTTTTAACGTTTACAGATTTAGGGCTGAATTTATAGGGAATATTTGGCTGACATCCATTACTGGTTAAGGACATTATCCTCAAAACCAAAGGAACAAACCACTGTGTAAATTTCCCAAACCATTACTTTAATTTGGCGTTCAGAGACGCTACCCAACAGCTTGTGACTAGTAAGTAGCCATTGGGGAAACATCTTTCTACAAATTGAAAGAAAGTCAGATCGTTTTTCAGAGACGGATAGTTAGATGTAAAAAAATGAAACCGAAAACGCAGATGGAAGGAATGACTGGGAAAAAGGGGCCTCTCTAGTAATGCTGCTGACAATTTTAGCAGGCCTGGTATTCTCTCTCTCTCTCTCTCTCTCTCTCTCTCTCTCTCTCTCTCTCTCTCTCTCTCTCTCTCTCTCACACTCACTCACACTAGACACCCACATTTGACTGTTGCATAAGAAAGTGTGCCTTTACGCAATTACTTGTGCAAGTCTTTTTTCTGTCTGTTCCTGTCTATGAAAGATTAACATCAAACCAAACTAAAAAAAAATGATTTTGTACATAGAAAGGAAAGAAAAATACAAAAGACGAAGTACAGCAACTCGTCCATGGTCCGTTACACGGGGCATTCTTTTTACCCTGTATAGCTAGTGTCTCTGTAACCAGTCTAGAATTACACTACTGAAATACAGCACTCTGAACAGTTTGTCCTCCTATCAAATCGTAAAATGATAAACGATCCAACGTGTGTGTGTGTGTGTGTGTGTAAAAGCTTAGAACATCAGCTGGAATCCATGAACGGGACAAAAGTATTTTTCAGAACTTAATTAAATTAAATAGATAGTAATAGTATTTGTGTTGTTAAACTTATACTTAGGGAATAAAGGGGGAAAAAATCTAATTCAACAAAAATCTGTGCTTGTGGCAATTAGATCCACTTCCAGACCACTCACTAGTTCCAAAAATGAGCTCATACTGTTGTGGAAAGTTCTCTCACACACACATTTCTGGTATTATTGTCCTTGATATATCGTATGAATGAATGACCTATTTTATTGGCAGTGTGTGTACACAGTGATACAAAACAACAAAATGGGATTAGCAGCTCTTAAGACGCCTAATATTAAAGACAATGAGTAAATAAATACACCGATCAGGCATAACATTATGAGCAGTGAGAGGTGAAGTGACTAGCACTGATTATCTCCTCATCATGGCACCTGTTAGTGGGTGGGATATATTAGGCAGCAAGTCAACATTTTGTCCTCAAAGTTGATGTGTTAGAAGCAGGAAAAAGCATAAAGATTTGAGCGAGTTTGACAAGGGCCAAATTGTGATAGCTAGACCACTGGATCAGAGCATCTCCAAAACTGCAGCTCTTGTGAGGTGTTCCCGGTCTGCAGTGGTCAGTATCTATCAAAAGTGTTGCAAGGAAGGAACAGTGGTGAACCAGCGACAGGGTCATGGGCGGCCAAGGCTCATTGATGCATGTGGGTATTGAAGGTTGGCCCGTGTGATCCGATCCAACAGACGAGCTACTGTTGTTCAAATTGCTGAAGAAGTTAATGCTGGTTCTGATAGAAAGGTATCAGAATACACACTGCATCGCAGTTTGTTGCGTATGGGGCTGCATAGCCACAGACCAGTCAGGGTGCCCATGCTGACCTCTGTGCATCGGGATCTGCTCCTTTACGTCCTTTAAGTATCCTTTAATTCCAGGACTTAAAGGATCTGCTGCTAACATCTTGGTGCGAGACACCACACCACACCTTCAGGGATCTAGTGGAGTCCATGCCTTGATGGGTCAGGGCTGTTTTGGCAGCAAAAAGGGGGACAAGCACAATATTAGGCAGGTGGTCATAATGTTATGCCTGCTCGTTGTAGTTAGTAATAGGTAGAAACCAAAATAATAGTAAAGACAGTATAAACAATATAAACAGTAGTGCAGTGACATCATAGTTTTATAAGTGATATAGTGCAAGAAGGAGGGCCTTGTAACTGTCTCAGTATTGCACGTATGTTCATGAGTTGAAAACAATGTTCACAGTATATGAATGTACAGTTTTAACAGTGTAAACATTATAGATGTTTTTATCGGTCGTAACAACAACATAAAATGTAGTGCAGCGTGTTATATAATTATAAAGTGAGACAGTGCAAAAGGCAGTACCTTATACAACAGTATTGCACGTGTGTCCAGCTAATGCTACATCTAAACCTGTCCCTGACCCTAACCTCAAAAACCAACAGGAAAGAAAGATTTTGCCTCTTTTAGTATAAAAAAAAAAAAGATTTCAATCATGGGAATCAGCCAACTGTACCCACAAGGCCAGAACTGTGAGATATTCCTAAACACACACACACACAAACGTCTTCCTAGTCATTAAGGTGCATCACAATCACAACATGAAGCAAAATAATAATTAATAATATGATGTTTTTTTCTTCGACTTTCTTTGACCAGCGTTGAATTCATAGACACTTCAGACTGACATTCTGTACTTGTAAACTGACATAAGACAGGGTGCATTGATCCAACAAGCATTCTTGATAACTGTATAGGTTTAAAGTTTTTAAAGGTCAGAGCATTTTATTGGTCATTAAAGTGAATAATAATAACAATAATAATAATATAACCTAATATTTGTCAACAGATTAAGGTTACAGGGTGAAGAGGTGAAAAAGGTACAGGAGTTTAAGTACTTGGGGTCAACAGTCCAGAGTAATGGAGAGTGTGGGAAAGAGGTAAAGAAGCGAGTGCAGGCAGGTTGGAATGGGTGGAGAAAGGTGTCGGGAGTTCTGTGTGATAGGAAAATATCAGCGAGAATTCAATTCAATTCAATTCAATTTTATTTGTATAGCGCTTTTAACAAAGAGCATTGTCTCAAAGCAGCTTTACAGAACATAAGAAACAATAAACATACAAACAAACAGTCCTAGATGTTAGACAAAATTTTCCCTAGTGAGCAAGCCTGAGGTGACTCAGGCGACTGTGGCAAGGAAAAACTCCCTTAGATGGAATTAGGAAGAAACCTTGAGAGGAACCAGACTCAAAAGGGAACCCATCCTCATCTGGGTGACACCGGAGAGTGTGATATGAACAATGTCCTTTCTGCATTAGTTGTGTGATGCAGATACAGCATGTGTAGAATGTTGTGTGTAAAATGTCCACATGGTCATTTCATAGTCATAGTCATAGAGAATCAAGGGGAAGGTGTACAGGACAGTGGTGAGACCGGCCATGCTGTATGGTTTAGAGACAGTGTCACTGAGGAAGAGACAGGAGTCAGAGCTAGAGGTAACAGAGCTGAAGATGTTGAGGTTCTCTCTGGGAGTGACAAGATTGGACAGGATTAGGAACGAGTACATCAGAGGGACAGCTCATGTTGGACGTTTGGTGGACAAAGTTAGGGAGGCCAGATTAAGATGGTTTGGACATGTTCAGAGGAGGGACAGTGAGTATATTGGTAGGAGAATGTTGGACATGGAGCTGCCAGGCAGGAGGCAAAGAGGAAGGCCAAAGAGGAGGTATATGGATGGAATTAATGAGGATATGAAGCTAGTGGGTGTAAGTGTTGAGGATGCAGAAGATAGGGATAGGTGGAGAGAGATGATTTGCTGTGGCGACCCCTGAAGGGAAAAGCCGAAAGAAGAAGATGATTTGTCAACAGATTCACTTGCAATAAATGTTTCACACTCAAAGGTGCTAATACTTTTGCACACAACAGTTTAAAGTCCTGATTGTTGTGTTTTTCAGTGGGCCACAATGCGGATTGAGAGAGGAGTCAAGGAGAAAAATCATCTTGTGTATAAACCCTATACAAACGGTGAGTTTCCTGTGTTTGTCTTTGGCGGATCTTTAGCTGTTTTTATTTGTTTATGCGCTTCCTGTTCATTGGGGTACGTGTTAATCCGCTTGCATTGGTTGTGTGTGTGTAGTGTTGGTTTTGGTGGTGTATCTTCACTGGTGTTTGTCGTCCGTCCACTTAGAGACAGCTAAGCTGAAATGTGCTCACTATTGTGGGCTTAATATAACGTACACAGATCCATCACATAGAAATGAAAAAATGGCTTATTTTAGATTAATAATGCTAGCATTATTAGCCATTATTAGGACTTGCTGAGGTAAATATGATTCAGTGTGAGTTTTGAGACCAAATTGAGCTTGTGGTTTTTGTTCTCAAAGCACCAACAATTACATTTAGTGGCTGATTGATGCAGTTGTGTTGGTGTTTTTATGGCCGAGAATTTTTAGACCTAATTGTTCAGGATGCAGATATATTAGATTACTTAAGTACTTCAAGCAATCATAGAATACAGAAGAAACACACTTTTGTAGAGAAATTTTTTTAACAAGTTATATTACTGACTTGATTTTGTTAAAATGGTCATTTGAGACATCGTGATTTAATTTATTAAAACTTATTCACAACTAGTGGCAATTTACATAGCTAATCCACTTACCAGCATATATAGGGAAGGTTTAAAAAAGTACAGTATGGTGTCCCACAACGCTTTAGTGAGGTTTAGTGAGGCCCTGTGTTGAACTCATTTTAAATTCATCGCCATAGATGTTCATTTTGTCAAAATAATATCAGCTTCAGTTAACGATTTGTAATTATCAGGTTAAAGTCTTCAAACTAATCTAGCCATGGGGGTCACAGTCCAGTGACTTCTGTGCCGGTTCCAAGCCCGGATAAATAGAGAGGGTTGCGTCAGGAAGGGCATTGTCAGTACTCTGAATTTCATACCGGATTGGTCGAGGCCCGGGTTAACGACCACCATCGGCGCAGTTGACCTACAGGGCGCTGGTGGAAATTGGGCTACTGTTGGTCGAAGAAGTAGAGGAGGGAGGAGAGTGTGCAGACAGAGAGAGAAAAGGAAAGGTAAGAGTGTAGGACTGAGAATAGGGACATTTGGGGGACAAAGTTAGGGAATTAAGATTAAGATGGTTTGGACATGTTCAGAGGAGGGAGAGTGAGTATATTGGTAGGAGAATGTTGGACATGGAGCTGCCAGGCAGGAGGCAAAGAGGAAGGCCAAAGAGGAGGTATATGGATGGAATTAATGAGGATATGAAGCTAGTGGGTGCAAGTGTTGAGGATGCAGAAGATAGGGATAGGTGGAGAGAGATGATTCGCTGTGGCGACCCCTGAAGGGAAAAGCCGAAAGAAGAAGAAGAAGGTTAAAGTCTTCATACTGCTTTTGAATTAAATGAAGCTTACTTCTTTGCCATTTTGATAAAACATCTAAAATATCTTTGAAAATCATTTCTTTTTCAGGCATAATAGCCAAAGAGCCCACTTCTCTGGAGGAGGAGCTGAAAGAAATCCGACGTGTCGGCAGCAGTTGTGACCTGAATGGCTCCTCCTCCTCTACCGCAGGCTCCTCCCCTTCCTCCTCAGAGTTTGCTGTGTCGGATATCTTTTATTTCTGCCGGCGTGGCATCGAGAGCATCGTGGATGATGAAGTGACCAAATGCTTCTCTGCCGAGGAGCTTGAGTCCTGGAACCTGCTGACACGCAGCAACTACAACTTCAGACACATCAGCACACGTCTCACAGCGCTCTGGGGGCTCGGGCTCATCATCCGCTACTGCATCCTGCTGCCTCTCAGGTGATGCACCGAGAGAGAGAGAGAGAGAGAGAGAGAGAGAGAGAGAGAGAGAGAGAGAGAGAGAATTTGTGTGGGAGGAGGACAGCCAGACTGCAACAATAAAGACAACAGCAACCATATAAAATCAACATTCAGCAACAAGCAACAAAAATAATAATACACAACAGAAATAACATCACCTACAGCAGCAATACCAAAAACAAAAATAAAATCAAACACAATATTTAACAAAAATAATTATAAACAGAAAAAAAATAGCTAAAAAACAACCATATTCAATAACAAACAACAAAAGCAAAAACAGTAATAATAAGAACAGCAACAACAAGAACAATAAACAACAAACAGCTTCAACACCAACAACAGCAATAGTACAACAAAAACAACAAACAAAAACACTATTCAGAACAAAAAGAATAATAAACAACAGCTACAGCAATAGTACAACAGCAGTAATGATATCAAAAACAACAATTGTACACCGATCAGGCATAACATTATGACCACCTGCCTAATATTGTGTTGTCCCCCTTTTCCTGCCAAACAGCCCTGACCCGTCATGCACTGTGTATTCTAACACCTTTCTATCAGAACCAGCATTAACTTCTTCAGCAATTTGAGCAACAGTAGCTCGTCTGTTAGATCGGACCACACGGGCCAGTCTTCACTCCTCACATGCATCAGTGAGCCTTGGCTGCCCATGACCTGTCACGGGTTCACCACTGTTCCTTCCTTTTAGCACTTTTGATAGATACTGACCACTGCAGACCGGGAACACCCCACAAGAGCTGCAGTTTTGGAGATGCTCTGATCCAGTTGTCTAGCCATCACAATTTGGCCCTTGTCAAACTCGCTCAAATCCTTACACTTGCCCATTTTTTTGCTTCTAACACATCAACTTTGAGGAGAAAATGTTCACTTGCTGCCTAATATATCCCACCCACTAACAGGTGCCATGATGAGGAGATAATCAGTGTTACTCACTTCACCTGTCACTGCTCATAATGTTATGCCTATAATTATTAGCATACACTAAGTCCTGGCGATTTCCACAAGGCATGTTGTCCCATAATTATATTGATATTATCATATTATTACACTATTAGTAAGCGTGCTTTATGTTTTTCAGCCAGCAAAATACCGATAAACAGTCATGTATAACTGTGTCGTTACATTTACACTCAACACACCCTTCACACCTTGGGCTATCAAGATGGAATATTCAAATCATTCACGTATATGGTGTCGCTTCTATGAGCTAGAAACTGCTTTCTGTCATTTTCATAAACAGATACAAATCACGCACAGGTTTGTTGCTTCTGAAGTGTGTAGATGTGTCAAATACAACATTCAGTACGTTTTATTTGTCACATATACAACAACACACAGTAAGACGTAGTGAAATGCTTTTTGATTATCGAGTGAACACTTACAGTGGTGTGAAAAAGTGTTGGCTCCCTTCCTGATTTCTTATTTTTTTGCATGTTTGTCACACTTTAATGTTTCAGATAATCAGACACATTTGAATATTAGTCAAAGATAACACAAGTAAACACATCATGCAGTTTTTAAATGAAGGTTTTTATTATTAAGGGAAAACAAAATCCAAAACTACATGGCCCTGTGTGAAAAAGTGTTTGCCCCCTAAGCCTAATAACTGGTTGGGCCACCCTTAGCAGCAACAACTGCAATCAAGCGTTTTCCATAACTTGCAATGAGTCTGTTACAGCGCTGTGGAGAAATTTTGGCCCACTCATCTTTGCAGAATTGTTGTAATTCAGCCACATTGGAGGGTTTTCGAGCATGAACCACCTTTTTAAGGTCATGCCACAGCATCTCAATCGGATTGAGGTCAGGACTTTGACTAGGCCACTCCAAAGTCTTCATTTTGTTTTTCTTCAGCCATTCAGAGGTGGACTTGCTGGTGTGTTTTGGATCATTGTCCTGCTGCAGAACCCAAGTTCACTTCAGCTTGAGGTCACAAACAGATGGCCGGACATTCTCCTTCAGGATTTTTTGGTAGACAGCAGAATTCATGGTTCAAAACAGCCCCAGACCATCACACTACCACCACCATATTTTACTGTTGGTGTGATGTTCTTTTTCTGAAATACGGTGTTACTTTTACGCCAGACGTAATGGGACACAGATCTTCCAAAAAGTTCAATTTTTGTCTCGTCAGTCCACAGAGTATTTTCCCAAAAGTCTTGGGGATCATCAAGATGTTTTCTGGCAAAACTGAGACGAGCCTTTATGTTCTTTTTGCTCAGCAGCGATTTTCATCTTGGAACTCTGCCATGCAAACCATTTTTGCCCAGTCTCTTTCTTATGGTGGAGTCATGAACACTCACCTTAACTGAGGCAAGTGAGGCCTGCAGTTCTTTGGATGTTGTTGTGGGGTCTTTTGTGACCTCCTGGATGAGTTGTCGCTGCACTCTTGGGGTAATTTTGGTCGGCCGGCCACTCCTGGGAAGGTTCTCCACTGTTCCATGTTTTCTCCATTTGTAGATAATGGCTCTCACTGTGGTTCGCGGCAGTCCCAAAGCTTTAGAAATGACTTTATAACCTTTTCCAGACTGATAGATCTCAATTACTTTCTTTCTCATTTGTTTTTGAATTTCTTTGGATCTCGGCATGATGTCTAGCTTTTGAGGATCTTTTGGTCTACTTCACTTTGTCAGGCAGGTCCTATTTAAGTGAGTTCTTGATTGTGAACAGGTGTGGCACTAATCAGGTCTGGGTGTGGCTAGAGAAATTGAACTCAGGTGTGATAAACCACAGTTATGTTTTAACGGGGGGGGGGGGGGGGGGCAAATACTTTTTCACACAGGGCCATGTAGTTTGGGATTTTGTTTTCCCTTAATAATAAAAACCTTCATTAAAAAACTGCATGATGTGTTTACTTGTGTTATCTTTGACTAATATTTAAATGTGTTTGATTATCTGAAACATTAAAGTGTGACAAACATGCAAAAAAATCAGGAAGGGAGCCAACACTTTTTCACAACACTGTAGCTGAAGTGAAACTCCTCTGGAGCTTGTTGCACTTTGACGAATTTAACTCCAGGCTAATTCTGCTGCTCCTCTTGTGCCTTGTGAGAGGCATCGGTGAGATTAGAAGCTGCCTGGGCAGTGACCTTAACCCACATTCCCTGATATACACTCTAGTAGCTATAAAAAGAATTTCACTTTACTATGTGTTATGTGTTTAAGTGAATATTAAACAACCCTTGTGCGCTCGGTTACTGATTTGATGGTGATTTTTCAGGTTGACGCTCGCCGTCACAGGCGTGACTCTGTTGGTCGTCCTCACCACTTTAGTCGGATTTCTTCCCAATGGGAGGTAAAAATAAAACGTTATAATGAATTATAACACAAATAATACATTTATTTATGTTTTTTTTATTACTTATTTATGATGAAAGTGGCATATCCTCATATCTGTTAACAATAGGTTTAACACCTGTGTGTGTTTGTGTAGGATGAAGAATTTTCTTAGTGAGAAAGTGCATTTGATGTGTTATCGAGTTTGTGTAAGAGGGCTTACTGCCATCATCACTTACCATCACAGGTAAGACCACACATAAACTCCCTTTAAGGGATTTACACTAAATTTAATTTCTGTTGGTTTAAATCCTTCATTTATGATGAGCACTTTTTTATCTTATGTAATTACATGTCCTAGCTCTGTGTGCATATGGTGAAATTGTATAATATGACTGTATGTGATTTCACTGTAATCAGTACCTACTCTGTTTGATTTGGTACCTACTACATTCAATTAAATTCCAACTTCATTCGATTCAGTTTTAACTCCATTCGATTCAGTACCTTCTGCATTCGATTCAGTTTCTACTGCATTTGATTCGGTACCCACTGCATTCGATTCAGTAAGTTCTGCATTAGATTCCGTACATACTACATTTGACTCGATATCTTCTGCATTCGATTCAGTATCTTCTGCATTCCATTCGTTACCTACTGCATTCTATTCGATAACTTCTGCATTCGATTCGTTACCTACTGCATTCGATTTGGCACATACTGCATTCGATTTGGCACCTACTGCATTCAATTCGGTAACTCCTGAATTCGATTCGTTACCTACTGCATTTGATTTGGCACCCACTGCAATCGATTCAGTAACTCCTGCATTCAATTCGGTAACTCCTGCAATCGATTCAGTAACTCCTGCATTCGATTCGGTAACGTCTGCATTCAATTCGGTAACTCTTGCATTGGATTCCGTACCTATTGCATTTGATTCGGTAACTTCTGCATTCGATTTGGTACCTACTACATTCAATTAAATTCCAACTTCATCCGATTCAGTTTCAACTCCATTCAATTCAGTACCTTCTGCATTCAATTCAGTTTCTACTGCATTTGATTCGGTACCCACTGCATTTGATTCCGTACGTACACATTTGACTCGGTATCTTCTGCATTCGATTCAGTAAGTTCTGCATTTGACTCGGTAACTTCTGCATTAGATTCGGTAACTTCTGCATGCGATTCGGTAACTTCTGCATTTGATTCGATACTTACTGCATTAGATTCAGTACCTACTCTTCAGCTGTTTATACAGTGCATACTGATCAGCATATGTATGTAGTGTGAATACATTTGGACGACATTTTGGCATTCTTACGTGCCCAGATTAAGGTCAGATTAACCACAAAACAGTCTTTTCTTGTTTAAACCTTCAACAAGTTAACAATTTATTCCGGTATAAATTGTTCCATAAAGAACAGCATTTATCATCAATAGCGCTTACACTTACTTAACACTACTCTTCTTCACTAGTCCTGTTGCTTTATGGGATAGTGCAGTGTCCATTGCCTCAGTACTGCAAAATCTGGGCAGCAGCAGTAGATCATTTCAGTTTCTTTTTACTGTTTTCAGACATACTACTCCTTTGGCATACTTCTTTTCACCTACCATATAATACAGTAGTAAGGATATTCAGATGCAGCTTCCACGTCTAAGCTAATTGGGTCCTGACAGTGTTGTTTTTTTTTTTTTAATTGAAAATGATTCAGCTCATCTGGGATTGGATTAGGGTCCATGCAGCAGCGGATGTCTCTGTTCTAAATGATCGCTTTTATTGACTTGAATCCGATTCCAGCTGACTGATTTATTGAGCTATATGTGACCTCACCACCCACCATTATTATAGAAATCTGCCCACAAATACACGCACGACTGTGTCTTCAAGAAACATGTTCCATCTACACCTTTAAGAGATGAGGCATATTTGAAAACTTGTTGTTCATGACAGTAAAAGCTGTTGTTGCCCTGTAGTAACAGATCTATGAATCTATACTGGCGAAGAGACACAACTGCAGTGTAGAGGAATAGACTGTTTAGCAGCTTGTGTTAGCATGTAAGCTATGAGAGGAATTCTCTACCAGACACCGGGTTCATCACAGCTGTTTATTTACAGCATATAGTGACTGTGTTTTTTTTTTTTTTTTTGGTTTCCTGCTGTCTGGGTCATTCTTCTCATCTGTTCTTGCGACCTTTGTCTGAGTTGAATAGATCAAATTTGGGAACTGCAGCGATTCCATTTCTTTACAGTCGTAAAATGACTTTCGTAGCTTTGCTGTAATTATTAATGCAGACTGTTTTTAATGTGTGTGTGTGTGTGTGTGCATTATTCAGTGAGAATAAGCCTAAGAACGGAGGAATCTGTGTTGCCAACCACACGTCACCCATTGACGTCCTCATACTAGCCAGTGACGGCTGTTATGCAATGGTAAGCGTGTGTGTGCGTGTGTTTGTGTGTGGTGTAATTTTTTGAATGGTGTAATACCCAGATGTAGTAATACAGTAGTTTGTGTGTCTAAGGTGGGACAGATCCATGGCGGTCTAATGGGCGTCATTCAGAGGTCCATGGTGAAGGCTTGTCCACACATCTGGTTTGAGCGCTCTGAAGTCAAAGACCGCCATCTTGTGGCCAAAAGGTAACACTGCAGCACAACTGCTGCCTTTAGATTGCTGCCAGTTTGTTCACACTGGATTGTCTGAATAAAGTGAATAGTTTTAGTTAAGCATATTCTTATACGAATGCATTCAGCTTTAACAGCAGTCTTGTACTGATACAGAAGCACTGACGCAATAGGCACTAGGTCCCTGAGTCACTGGGGCACAGGGGCAATGTGGCAATAATGTAGGAGTTTGACACTGAGGAATTACAGCACAACTGCGGTCTGACTTTCTGACACTTTTCTGATTCTGTTGCACTGTCTACACAATAGTTTATTTAAAGGACACAGATCACTGGTGTAAAACATGGCCTACAGTTTGAGAGTATGTGAGTCCATACCTGAAAATACAGTACCTCAGTACCTGAGGATCAAAATGCTTCAGTGCCACAGTACATACAGTACCTCAGTCCAAAAGTACACTACAGCCTCAGTGGCCTCAGGGATATATTGCCACAGTATCTCAATGTCACAGTGGCAAAGTGACACCGTACCTCAGTGCCACATGTAGTAACAGATCTATGAATCTATACTGGCGAAGAGACACAACTGTGCAGTGTAGAGAAATAGACTGTTTAGCAGCTTGTGCTAGCAAGCAAGCTATGAGAGGAATTCTCTACCAGACACAAGTTCCTCAGTGCCAGAGTGCCTCAAAAGTACACTACTGCCTCAGTGGTGCAATGTCACCATGCATCAGTGCCACAGCACCTTAGTGCCTTGGTCTCTCAGTTCAACAGTACCCTAGTGCCTCAGTGACAAATTACCTCACTGCCAGAGTGCCATAGTGCCTCAGAGCCAGAGATCACAGTGCCAGAGCGCCAAATTACCCGAAACCCTCAGTGCCAGAGTGCCACAGTACCTCAATGCCACACTGCCTCAATGTCGGAGTACCACAGTTCCACAGAGCATCAGTATCATGGTGCCTGAGTAAAACAAAAAGTGCCAGATTACCTGAGAGCCCCCAAAAATGCCCCAGGGGTGCCACAGTGCTTCAGACTTCCACATACCCCAGTGCTCCAATATGAGTGCCATAAGTGCAAAAAGTGACTAAAAGGTTTAGTGCATCACAAAAAATTCTTCATTAGTGCAGATGTGTAAATCATGGAAATGTGAGCCAATAGAAAACTACTTTAACTCTGCCAAGATCAAATCCCAGATTCATGTATCTCTTTCTGTTCACACTGCCTTTTTAAACTATTGCTGAGAATAGATATCCCCAGTCCTCACAGTTCCTTTAAGAGACCGCTGTGTTATGTTGCTTTATCCGTGGTACCAACCTCTTCTCTACTGTCAGGGGTGTATAAATATAAAACCCGGGTGCGGGTTTTCATTCCAATCTCATCCGAAACCAGCTGTTTTTGGTTGGAATGAAAACCTGCTCCCACACCAGAACCTTCTGGATAAGATTAGACACCCGTGGTGTAAGGATTGTAGTAAATAGATGCGACCTAGGCAACGTGCATGAAAGCAGACAGCTTGTTATGTTTTCACTGTGTATGTAGCTTTTATACAAATCGATCCAATTTCACTGCAGGTTGAGCGACCATGTCAAGGACAAAAGCAAACTTCCAATCCTCATCTTTCCTGAGGGTGAGTGTCTCAGGACACCTTTTCATGCACTTTATACAATAGTTTGCTGCATTTGTTATATTTTGTTCACAGGCACCTGCATCAACAACACGTCCGTGATGATGTTTAAGAAAGGAAGCTTTGAAATTGCTTCAACAATCTACCCGGTGGCCATCAAGGTTTGCAGATGTCTCTATTATAATAATAATAATAATAATAATAATAATAATAATAGTGGGCACGGTGGCTTGGTGGTTAGCACGTTTGCCTCACACCTCCAGGGTTGGGGGTTTGATTCCCGCCTCCGCTGTGTGTGTGTGGAGTTTGCATGTTCTCCCCGTGCCTCGGGGGTTTCCTCTGGGTACTCCGGTTTCTTCCTCCGGTCCAAAGACATGCATTGTTGGTTGATTGGCATCTCTAAATTGTCCGTAGTGTGTGATTGTGTGTGTGATTGTGTGAGTGAATGAGAGTGTGTGTGTGCCCTGCGATGGGTTGGCACTCCGTCCAGGGTGTATCCTGCCTTGATGCCCAATGACGCCTGAGATAGGCACAGGCTCCCTATGACCCGAGTATAGATCGGATAAGCGGTAGACAATGAATGAATAATAATAATAATAATAATGATAACAATAACACTGCAAGTTATTAGTCAGTCATCTCATCCAGTTGGAAAAGATTCTTTTAGGATATTGGTATTGCTTTCTGCAGTATGACCCTCGCTTCGGGGATGCCTTCTGGAACAGCAGCAAGTTTGGCATGGTGAATTATCTCCTCCACATGATGAGCAGCTGGGCCATTGTCTGCAGCGTGTGGTACCTCCCACCCATGAGGCGACAGGTGAGCAACACCATGCACAGATTCAGGACAGACTAACTTGCATGGCAAACCCACTCTTTGCATCACTGCTTTCGGGACGCAAATCAGTTCCTAGAGCATGACTTCATCCACCGCAGATTGGAAGCTGAGGTCAAGCTTTGCATGAGACCATGCAAATGTGTCTGCTGGTGTTAATGCTTCTTCAAATCAACAGACAGAAAACATAAGCAAATCTATAGCCACGGCAGCCAAATCGTCAGGAAGGAGCATCACTGTCCCGTGTGTCCTATTAAATGGAAAAATCTAGCTTTCTTTTTTTGCTGGTTAATTCCTAATCAGTTGAACTAAATGACTCATGTGCTGTCTTTGGTACCATAATTTAAGTTCTTGTTGTCATGCTGGGGTTCAAGCACACATGCAGGCTGTGAGGACACAAGAACAAAAGAATCTTATTAACAAAAATTTAAAGAAAATACAAAACATGGCAAAAGGCAGGTCAGGAACAAAACCGGCTCAGGATACTAAACTTGGCTAAACACAAACCTATAGCTAGGCTAATACAAAACAAAAGAAAGTTTCAGGCATAACGAAGACCAGATCAAGATTTGAAGTATATCAGGTATATCACCCAGGAGGATAGGTGAGGTCATCGACAAAGACACACTAAACACTTAAACGGTGTTTACACTTCACAAAGACTGTGTCACACACAAGGGTTTACATAAGCACACAAATAAGAAACAGAACTGAGTTCAATACTGTGAGTTCAATAAGGACACATGCAGGAAACAGGAAATGACATCACAGGGATAGACAAGACATGAATCAAAACAAAGACACGTGGCAAAGTAAATAAAGAACAAGGCAGAAAATAAACATGAGCTTGTTTTGTGCATACATTATTTCCATATTTATTCTAGTTCAATATACACTGATCAGGCATAACATTATGAGCAGTATCAGGTGGAGTGAGTAACACTGATTATCTCCTCATCATGGCACCTGTTAGTGGGTGGGATATATTAGGCAGCAAGTGAACATTTTGTCCTCAAAGTTGATGTGTTAGAAGCAGGAAAAATGGGCAAGTGTAAGGATTTGAGCGAGTTTGACAAGGGCCAAATTGCGATGGCTAGACCACTGGATCAGAGCATCTCCATAACTGCAGCTCTTGTGGGGTGTTCCCGGTCTGCAGTGGTCAGTATCTATCAAAAGTGCTCCAAGGAAGGAACAGTGGTGAACCGGCGACAGGGTCATGGGTGGCCAAGGCTCATCGATGCACGTGGGGAGCGAAGACTGGCCCGTGTGATCCGATCCAACAGACGAGCTACTGTTGCTCAAATTGCTGAAGAAGTTAATGCTGGTTCTGATAGAAAGGTGTCAGAATACACAGAGCATGACGGGTCAGGGCTGTTTTGGCAGCAAATGGGGGATCAACACAATATTAGGCAGGTGGTCATAATGTTATGCCTGATCAGTGTATAAAAATGAACAAATGTTACAGTATAATTAGGATGTTTTCCGTAGCTAAATTTCGACAGCATTTCCACTGGACCAGTGTCAGAGCTGCCGCTCAATCACCTTCTGACCTTCAGATTTGTGAATTGCACAGTGCTGTTGTATAAAATTTACAGTTTTTTTAAGGGTTTTATACAGGTTATTCTTTATTGAGAACCCTGAACAAATCACGTCGACCTGTTAATGGAAAAAGGATCAGAGTTTAGTGTGAGTTTCTGTGTTTACAGGAACAAATGTCTAAACTTGTGACAGGTCTGACATGGTGAGGACGTGGTGATGTTGCTGGCAGGCTACTGAAAATCTGGATGTTTTTTCTTTTCTATACAGTGTTGTTTTTACACACAGCACTGGTTTTGATTCTGCTTCACTGAAACTGTCAGGGTGGAGGATAAGAGAAGACAAGTAGTGGTATTTTTTCTACAGAAGTAGTAATTCAATGGAAAATGTTAGTCATACCGCAGCGTGTGAGTGTGTGAACTCCCGCGACCCTGAAAGCAGACGGAAGTCTCTTTTTCAAACTGTCACACAACCGAGCCTTGAACACCTGACACCTTCTAAATGTCTCAAATGTTTTAAGCTCGGCCTTGTGCGTTTGTGTTAACAGGAAGACGAGAACGCCGTGCAGTTCGCTAACCGAGTTAAAGCAGCTATCGCCAGACAGGGCGGCCTGGTGGACCTGCTGTGGTAAATAAACGCTAGCTTCAGAAATCTTCACTTCTCATCAAAACACACACACACACGCGGACATGGAGAATATATGGGTGGTTGTTTTGTTAACAACGACAAAAAAAAGCCATCATTTTTATAAAGCTAAAATGGGATTTATGTACAAAAATGAAATATCTAAATATTTTATTTAAATATCTAAATATCTTATATATATATATATATATATATATATATATATATATATATATATATAAGAGTAGAAGTCTTGTGCAAGTGTATCACACACATGCTTTTTATGTCTATGCCATTAATATTCCTTTTTATGGTATTTATTCCTTCATACATTTCATTCGGCCACATTTTATTGACACATTTTTTGTGAATTTTAAAGAACATCACAGAAACCTGTACAGTGCATCTAAAAAAATGTATACACCTGATGAAAAAAATGAAGCCAAGATAAAATCATGTCAGATATTTTTCCACCTTTAATGTGATGCAGCAACCAACAAATTGTAAGTAAATGCAAATAGAAAGATTTAGAGGAATAAAAACAGTTGCACAAGGGTGATCTAATACGTCATAGCAGTCTGTTAGAGCATCACAGGGTAAAAGTCCAAATAGCACATCCCCTGTGACCCGGTGTAGGATACAGTGGTACAAGAAATGGACAGATAGATGGATGAATGAATGAATTACGGCTAATCTTCTCTAAAAGCATCCTCTCCAATTTTTCATCTTTTTGACAACTTTCTCCTGAGTATCGATCTATTTATTTATTTAATTATTTTTTCGCACTGTGTTTCCTCTTCAGGGACGGTGGCTTAAAGCGTGAAAAAGTGAAAGACACCTTTAAAGAAGAGCAACAGAAGCTCTACAGCAAGATTTTGGTGGGAACACATGAAGACCGCAGTCGATCCTGAGGAATAAAAAAAAAACCCAGAGGAATGAAAGATGACTGAGGTGACTGGACAGGAAAGAAATTGAGTCTTTGAATCTATAAAAAAAAAAAAAAAAAAAGCATCAGGATCGCGTTGTGAGCCACGTCTTGCGTCTGTTGGTGGGAGAAGGATTTGATTTTCAGCAGTCACTTCCTTCGCTTATTATGTTTGAGTCAACAACCGCAACGTGATGTCGAGGTTTAATTTAATAACCTAGCCACTTGGTAAGGTCTCGAAGCGTACATTCTCGACGGCAAACTGATTGCTATCAACATTCTCAAAAACAACAGTGTACAGAGTTGTTTTTTGTTTTTTTAAAGCTTTGTGAATCTTTTTTTAATCGTATTTGCATATTATTATTATTATTATACTTCTTTAAGTTACAGTCAGGATTTTTTTTTTAAGTTTATCTCTGCTGTGTGAATACATGGATTCTGCAGATGCTTCCAGGAAAAAAAAACCTACTCAAATAGGTCAATTTTAGCTAATGCAAATATTATAATATTATAATATACACCACAGTGCTGCAGAATGCTCAGTTCTGATTGGTCAGAATTCATTTGTGTTGAATTACTACAGCAGCCATGATGGACGTTACAGCTACAAAGCAACTCGCAGGTTTATTTCATATTAATGTGCTTGTTTTAATACCTCATCGTTTCTATAGTAACAGCTCATTCACAGGGACTTGGATGACGGACTTCTTTTGGCATTGATATGGGGACGTTTTCTAAAGAGGTGTTTGTTTAACATTTACAGATGAAGTCTCCGGTATCAGTCAGTATTGTTTTCCATCATAGGTCAAAAAATAGCGATCATGAAAAGCTGTGTGTTTTGGCTTAGTACACATACACAACAGGTGCAGTGTGTAGACATTAGACTGAAAATTGCTGACTTGTCCTTGTAAAACTCTGGACTGTTGTACCCTATCAATAAAAGGCTTGGCAGCAAGTTCAAGAAGGCAGACGCCCTCTCGCAAATCGAGGAAATGCAATGCAAGTACATGCTTTAAATTCTAGATTCACTGAGAACTAGAAATAGTCAGTGTTCAGGTCAGATTCAGGTTGGGCACATACACCGATCAGGCATAACATTATGAGCACTGAGAGGTGAATAACACTGATTATCTCCTCATCATGGCACCTGTTAGTGGGTGATAGATAGATAGATAGATAGATAGATAGATAGATAGATAGATAGATAGATACTTTATCGATCCCATTAGGGAAATTCTTAGGCAGCAAGTGAGCATTTTGTCCTCAAAGTTGATGTGTTAGAAACAGGAAAAATGGGTAAGTGTAAGGATTTCAGCGAGTTTGACAAGGGCCAGATTGTGATGGCTAGACGACTGGATCAGAGCATCTCCAAAACTGCAGCTCTTGTGCGGTGTTCCCGGTCTGCAGTGGTCAGTATCTATCAAAGGTAGATATGGACAGCCAAGGCTCATTGATGCACATGGGGAGTGAAGGCTGGCCCGTGTGATCTGATCCAGCAGATAAGCTACTGTTGCTCAAATTGCTGAAGAAGTTAATGCTGATTCTGATAGAAAGGTGTCTGAATACTCAGTGCATGACGGGTCAGGGCTGTTTTGGCAGCAAAAGGGGGACCAACACAATATTCGGCGGGTGGTCATAATGTTATGCCTGGTCAGTGTATGTCAAAAAACAAGTCCTGATGCCCTGATGATGTTTTCTGAGATGGCATGATGTCCTCGCACATATAAGCACTTCAGCTAATGGGTCCAGATTAGATTATTCTACTTGTTCCAACACTATCAAATGTTCCCCAACTGCTTAATTTTTTTTTTATTTATGTGCCCCTAATCTAAAGTGCACTTATTTATATGTAGTAAAGCCTCAACCACATGATAGTGTCGAGTTCAGCTCAATGAATAGGGCAGAACGAAGATCTCTGTGAAGCAGCATGTGGAGAGGTCTAGTGATCGTCTGAGGCGGCGCTGATTTTAAGAAAATTTTGTACATTGAAAATATGCTTGATCCTAACAGATGACGTTAGGAAGGAAAGTGTAGGACACGCAAGTCGTCTGTCTACTGGATGCGAGTCAGTGTAAAGACTCTGGCCTCGTGTACGTTGCAGGCGAGTGTATTTTTGGGTCGACTGCTTTATTTGCATCAGTGCTGGTGGTGAGTTGACTTCTGCCAGGCTGAATCCTTCTCTCAAGTCAACTCTTAAATCTCTACCACCCATTCCTCCTTCTGTCATGTCTATGGATGAAATTGGTTAATAAAAAATGTACAAAGTTTACACGAGTCTGTCATATGAATATCAAAACTGTTTCTCTGACCATATCACCATCTGAAAGGTTTACATTAATGTAACAGCTTATTCATATGAACCTGAATGGTTCCAGTTTCAAAAACATATCTAGCTGTTGATATGAATTGATTTTCTTTGTGGAGATGTTTCTTTTGCAACACGCAAACATTGCTGAACATGACTAGTACATACTAATACTTATGCTTTATATTGTATGTCTTTCTTAACATGGTAGTCCATTTAACCTCTGCATTTACTTCTTTCTTAGTAGAATAGAATATTGTACTATTAAAACATGATGTAGAGTGTTTATATTTCAATCTCCTTTGTACGTTTAAAATAACTTTGACAGCTACTGAATGATAAAGCCACACTGTGAAAACTCGACATCCCCAAATCGCACTATTTTAAGCTTCCTGCTATCTTAAATTTAAAATAATATATACACCGATCAGGCATAACATTATGAGCAGTGACAGGTGAAGTGAGTAACACTGATTATCTCCTCATCATGGCACCTGTTAGTGGGTGGGATATATTAGGCAGCAAGTGAACATTTTGTCCTCAAAGTTGATAGAAGCAGGAAAAATGGGCAAGCGTAAGGATTTGAGCGAGTTTGTGATGGCTAGATTGTGATGGCTAGACGAGATTGCTCAAGAATTTTAATGCTGGTTCTGATAGAAAGGTGTCAGAATACACAGTGTCTGACCGGTTAGGGCTGTTTTGGAAGCAAAACGGGAACCACCACAATATTAGTCAGGTGGTCATAATGTTATGCCTGGTTGGTGTATTTACAGTGTTTGTTATTTAAAAAATATATGCAAACCTGATGTAAAAATTATTTGACTGTATTTTCAATTCAGATTTTGTATATTAAGCAAAGCTGTACTCATGGAAGGAAGTGTTATAGTCCTTGTTGGATGCCATAGTAACATACATTTGCAAATATGAGAATGAATGAGAAAGAGAAGTCTTGCATGTCCTACAGAAATACTGAAAATTGGACTAACCAGAATGTTTAAATGAACGAATGCATGAATGCTAGTACTAATTTTTTGCAGTTTCCATCAAAAAGGGAGTCAAACTTCGGTGAATATGAAACTGAGCAGATCTGCAATGAACTCGACGTTGCTCAGAGATGAGAACATTAGCAGAGTTCATTTCCATGATTCACCATTTTACCCCCCATTGTCTTAAGCTCAAGCTATTCCTGGCAAACCGCCAAAGCAAATTATCTTATGAATATGTGCATTTCAATTTTTTTTTTTGTCACAGCCTTACAATAAAGAAGCACATCTGGTCATATACACACACTAGACTATGCTGAAAAAAATCTAGCCATGAGGGTCACAGTCCAGTGACTTCTGTGCCGGTCCCAAGCCCGGATAAATAGAGAGGGTTGCGTCAGGAAGGGCATCCGGCGTAAAACATTGCCAAATTTAACCATGCGAATCGTCAGTACTCTGAATTTCATACCGGATCGGTCGAGGCCCGGGTTAACAACAACCGCCATCGGCGCCGTTGACCTACAGGGCGCCGGTGGAAATTGGGCTACTGTTGGTCGAAGAAGTAGAGGAGGGAGGAGAGTGCGCAGACAGAGAGGGAAGAGGAAAGGTAAGAGTGTAGGACTGAGAATAGGAACTCTGAATGTTGGTACTATGACAGGGAAAGGTAGAGAGCTGGCTGATGTGATGTAGAGAAGGAAGGTGGATATACTGTGTGTACAGGAGACCAGGTGGAAGGGTAGCAAGGCTCGTAGTATAGGAGCAGGATTCAAGCTGTTTTATTATGGTGTGGATAGTAAGAGAAATGGGGTAGGTGTGGTCCTGAAGGAGGAGTTTGTGAGGAATGTCCTGGAGGTGAAGAGAGTGTCAGACAGGGTGATGAGTCTGAAGTTAGAGATTGAAGGGGTGATGTTGAATGTTGTTAGTGGTTATGCCCCACAGGTAGGTTGTGAGTTGGAGGAGAAAGAGAGATTCTGGAGTGAATTAGATGAGGTGATGGAGAGTATTCCCACGGGTGAGAGAGTGGTGATAGGAGCGGATTTTAATGGACATGTTGGTGAGGGGAACACAGGTGATGAGGAGGTGATGGGCAAGTTTGGAGTTAAGGAAAGGAACCTTGAAGGACAGATGGTAGTGGACTTTGCTAAGAGGATGGACATGGGTGTGGTTAACACTTATTTTCAGAAGAGGGAGGAGCATAGAGTGACTTACAAGAGTGGAGGTAGGAGCACACAGGTAGACTACATCCTATGTAGAAGAGGCAATCTGAAAGAGATTAGTGACTGTAAAGTGGTAGTGGGAGAGAGTGTAGCCAGACAGCATAGGATGGTGGTGTGTAGGATGACTCTGATGGTCTGTAAGAAGAAGAGGTCAGAGATAGAGAAGAAAACCAAGTGGTGGAAAAGGAGGAATGTTGTGAGGAATTTAGACAGAAGTTGAGGCAGGCTCTGGGTGGTCAGGTAGTGCTGCCAGATGACTGGGAAACTACAGCAGAAGTGATCAGGGAGACAGGGAGAAAGGTGCTGGGTGTGTCATCTGGAAGGAGGAAAGAAGATAAGGAGACTTGGTGGTGGAATGAGGAAGTTCAGGATAGTATCCAGAGGAAGAGGTTAGCCAAGAAGAAGTGGGACATGGACAGGACTGAAGAGAATATACAGGAATACAAGGAGTTACAGCGCAGAGTGAAGAGGGAGGTGTCTAAGGCCAAGCAGAAGGCATATGACGAGTTGTACACTAGGTTAGACACTAGAGAAGGAGAGAAGGACTTGTACAGGTTAGCTAGGCAGAGGGATCGAGATGGGAAGGATGTGCAGCAAGTTAGAGTTATTAAGGATAGAGATGGAAGGGTGCTCACAAGCGAGGAGAGTGTACAGAGGAGATGGAAGGAGTACTTTGAGGAGCTGATGAATGAGGAAAATGAGAGGGAAAAAAGAGTAGAAGGGGTGAACTCTGTGGAACAGAAAGTAGATAAGATTAGAAAGGATGAAGTCAGGAAGGCTTTGAAGAGGATGAAAAGTGGGAAGGCAGTTGGTCCTGATGACATCCCGGTGGAGGTCTGGAAGTGTCTGGGAGAGGCAGCAGTGGAATTTTTAGCTAGTTTGTTCAACAGGGTTTTAGAGAGTGAGAGGATGCCTGAGGAATGGAGAAGAAGTGTGTTAGTGCCGATCTTTAAGAATAAGGGTGACGTGCAGAGTTGCAGTAACTATAGGGGGATAAAGTTGATGAGCCATACAATGAAGGTATGGGAAAGAGTAGTGGAAGCTAGGTTAAGGAAGGTTGTGAAAATTTGTGAGCAGCAGTATGGCTTCATGCCCAGAAAGAGCACAACAGATGCAATTTTTGCTCTGAGAATTTTGATGGAGAAGTATAGGGATGGTCAGAGGGAGTTGCACTGTGTGTTTGTAGACTTGGAGAAAGCGTATGACAGGGTGCCAAGAGAAGAGCTGTGGTACTGTATGAGGAAGTCAGGAGTAGCGGAGAAGTATGTCAGAGTGGTGCAGGACATGTATGAGAGGAGCAGGACAGTGGTGAGGTGTGCTGTAGGTCAGACAGAGGAGTTCAATGTGGAGGTGGGACTGCATCAGGGATCGGCTCTGAGCCCCTTCCTGTTTGCTATAGTGATGGACCAGTTGTCAGAGGAGGTCAGACAGGAGTCTCCTTGGACAATGATGTTTGCAGATGACATTGTGATCTGTAGTGAGAGCAGGGAGCAGGTGGAGGAAAACCTGGAGAGGTGGAGGTTTGCGCTGGAGAGAAGAGGGATGAAAGTCAGTCGTAGTAAGACTGAGTACATGTGTGTGAATGAAAGGGAGGGAAGTGGAACAGTAAGGTTACAGGGTGAAGAGGTGAAGAAGGTACAGGAGTTTAAGTACTTGGGGTCAACAGTCCAGAGTAATGGAGAGTGTGGGAAAGAGGTAAAGAAGCGAGTGCAGGCAGGTTGGAATGGGTGGAGAAAGGTGTCGGGAGTTCTGTGTGATCAGAAAATATCAGCGAGAATCAAGGGGAAGGTGTACAGGACAGTGGTGAGACCGGCCATGCTGTATGGTTTAGAGACAGTGTCACTGAGGAAGAGACAGGAGTCAGAGCTAGAGGTAGCAGAGCTGAAGATGTTGAGGTTCTCTTTGGGAGTGACAAGATTGGACAGGATTAGGAACGAGTACATCAGAGGGACAGCTCATGTTGGACGTTTGGGGGACAAAGTTAGGGAGGCCAGATTAAGATGGTTTGGACATGTTCAGAGGAGGGAGAGTGAGTATATTGGTAGGAGAATGTTGGACATGAAGCTGCCAGGCAGGAGGCAAAGAGGAAGGCCAAAGAGGAGGTATATGGATGTAATTAATGAGGATATGAAGCTAGTGGGTGCAAGGGTTGAGGATGCAGAAGATAGGGATAGGTGGAGAGAGATGATTCGCTGTGGCGACCCCTGAAGGGAGAAGCCGAAAGAAGAAGACTATGCTGAAAAACTGTATGAATAAAATGGAGGGAAATTGATCAAATTTAGTACAAAATGTTATTCATGCAGAGAAACTTATCTAATGATGCCTCGTCCTATTAAAAAAAACCCACAAGATCATCAAGCCGAACCAAAAGGGCTTTAATGTTTAAGGTGTATAATGTAAGTCTTAATAGTAATGCATGCGATTTTAAGGCTGCAACATTAACATTATAGAGCCATGTGTCAGGTTTATAACATTGTAATTGCTATTATATCAGCTATATCAAGTACATCTGTTACAAATGTATTTATCCTTATTGATAAAACACATCATGTAAATAATTTACAAGTTAATCCTACAATACAGCACATAAAGTGCATTGTACCAATCTTCATATGCATCCTTTGACAATAACAACTATGACAAGAGCAAGTAAAGGATAAAATGTACAAATGAAAGAAAGTATGAAAGAACAAACAACAATGCCAGTAATATTACTTTTACTACTATTATTATTACTAGTATAACTAATAATAATAATAATAATAATATCACAGTCTAGTCCTTGTTTCCTTTATAGTGTATATTAAATCCTATAGAAGATATACACTGTACTTCCAGTACACAGCCGAGTAGGCGGGGTTAAAGAGACTCCTGGTTGTTCGTGGGCGGGGATTAAGGCCGTTTGCATGCCGCACAATGGGCGGGGCTTGTAAACTTTTTGGTGCCTGTACAGTACGTACACTACGTTTCGGGGCGGGGTTAAACACTGTAGACAGCACCGTAGTGGGCGTGTCTTACCGATTTTACGAGCGATAAACAGAAAGACGCTCGATGTGATACAGTGCTGTAAATACTGCTGCAGTGTGTTGTGTTGATGCCGGTAAGAACCTTTAATCTAGTTAACATGATAGCAGGAGGAAGACTCCAAACGTCGCTGTGTCAAGTGGACTTGAAGAAGACTTGAAATGTTGAGCGACTTCAGTTAAACCGGAGTATTACTCACATCATGAGGCATGTCGCTTTGAATTTCGATATGAACTAAGTGCTGAAGATAAGATAGAGCAGCCTAGTTTATCCCGAACTGGTTTTCAGCTGTTTCTTTTGCCGATCTGCTTGAGAAAGGCACCTGCAAGAAGGATCCATCTGTCAGAAGAGTTTTCTATCCCGGACTAGTTTACCTGGAACTGGATAACGATGGGGACACTCACGGACGTTTTACTAGTCACTGCAAATGTTGGCTCGTTATTTGACAATGTGAGTATGCAAACTATTACCCTTAGCTAACGTCTTGTTTTAGGTTCTTCTATATTTATTTATTTATGTTAAATTCTTACGACACAGAGGATAAAGCTTGAATTTTAACATTGTGCCAACTGAAAGCAATTGAGGTTACCAAGCGACACTGAGAACAACCGTTATATTGTACAATTTATAACGCAAGTAATGCCACTTATGTTAATTAGCTCTTTCTGGGAACATCAGGGAATTGCAAAAAAAAAAAAAACCCCAGACAAACCACCATCCTTATGTTGTAATTCAGGTTTCGACATCTTCACGATATTAACAGCTCGGCTTTGAATTCTTGCGCAGTTTAGATGATTTCCCCCATTTTTTTCGCTGCTAGGGTGCTGAAATGCTGCACCAGAGATGTCATCATAGCCTCCTAAATATTAGCTCAAAATAGTACTCGAGATTATAGGGGCGGACTGTTTTTACATACTGCTTAGTACGGTAGTATGCGCCTTTTGGCCACAGCCGCTTCACCAGGCCTTGCGGAGTTTTTTCGAATCCCCGGGCTAGAGTAGCGCGCTGCCGCGGGCTCGAAGCGCGCTGCCACCGGATTGGCTGAGAGAGTTTACCGCAAGCGTCGTGACAGGAAACCCAGCAAGCAGCCTATCAACAATCGCGTGTTTGTGTTTAAATGAAACAGGAAATCGACCGTCAACTCTGAGACGTTTTAAAAGAACTTCATCCATTTCAGTGTTAGCAGATATATAAATAAATAAATAAAGTTCAGTTAAAACGTTTTTTTTCCCCCCATCAGCTATAAATAAACGTTTGGACATTTTAAACAGTTTACTTATAACGGTATAGCAGCCCGGCTTTTACAAGTTCAGCTAGACCAACCTACATACTAGCGCACTAAATAGTGTGTATAAGTAGTACTCAACCCATAATAACCTACTTAATTTCAGTAGTAGGAGTTTTTGGGGGTTTGAGCTGCGCATTCAAATAAATCCGGAAGTTGCCGGAAGTTGTGCCACGTTTAAAAGGCAGTGGCGCGAAAATGTCCACAAACAAACCGCCAACGCTGACAGACATTATGTTGGAAATCGTTGGTAGAATTATAGCTGAGTGAAAAGTGACATAATAACCATGAATATCATTTATAATGGTGCCTACCCAGTAAACATCCAGTTAGCTATTTGATCAAATGAGCTAGTCAATAGTATGCAGTACTGACTAGTCAGTAGTAGTACAGAGATGCCAAGTAACCTACAAGGAAATCAAAGTACCCCTGGAATCAGGAGTTTGCACGTTCAGAGGCAGGGCCTGAATTGAACCACTAATTCCGCAGGTTGCGAGGCAAACGTGATAAACACTAAACCACTGCACCCCTCACGCATCAAGTTCTGTAAACGAAACAAAAATTTATGAACCACCAACATCCCACATCAAAAAAGGCGACATCTCTACTCACTTGCCTGTCAGTGCTGGCGGTCCACATTTTTATTAATATTTTTTACAGATCCTGCTGTTTTGTATTTGGACCGGCTCAAGTTACAAAGTTTCATGTAAACCTAGTAGGGAAAAAAATGATCAGAAAAGCAGGAGTTTCTATTTTTTTCTCAGTCATGTTGCCTGTCAATCTTGAAAGATCTGCCTCTTGTATACGAGTCCAGGTGTTCAAGCTGAGTTTGGACATTTGCATTAGTTTTGTGGGATTGGTTTTGGTTTCAACATCCTAGCATCCAGAATTACTGACTACACTTCAGGCATATCAGGCATAACAATCAGGCATAACATTTGACAAGGGCCAAATTGTGATGGCTACACCACTGGATCAGAGCAGCTCTTGTGGGGTGTTCCCAGTCTGCAGTGGTCAATATCTCTCAAAAGTGGTCCAAGGAAGGAACAGTGGTGAACCCGTGACAGGGTCATGGGCGGCCAAGGCTCATTGTTGCACGTGGGGAGCGAAGGCTGGCCCGTGTGGTCCGATCTGGTTCTTATTATTCTTATTATTACTGACGCACAACCCGCTAAACTCGCGGCGAGAAAGTTTTTAAAGTTTGGGATCATTTCAAACTAAAACAGACAGAAAACTCCGTACAGTGTGATTAGTGTAAGGTTGAACTTGTTTACCACAACAGTACAAGTTCGACACTTCAATATCTCATTCCAACACACACAGTCCCCGCTTTAAGTTCACGGAGTCGACACAAGCTTCGCACTTAGCTTAAATCAATATGATTGCTAGTTGAAATTAAGGCCCGTATAAATGTATGTGGATTGTGGCTACATGTAGTGACTGTTTAAGACCGTAAATCAATATGGTGGCTAGTTATGATGTCCCTAATTTAGCTCGGTTTTGTGAAAGCCTAAGCGTCATTCATGTTGATAGCCTCACTCTCTATGTGTATAGACTCTTGTTCTTGTTCCAAGTTACCTCTTACAAAAGCCACAAAGTCTTCCAGGAAGACAGTAAAGGCTTATGTCCTGCTTGAGCTGTAGTTAGACTGAAACATCAAAGTTAAGTTGCACAACATTAATGCAATATTATTATTACTACTACTATTTTGTTTTAGGTTGTACCATGTTTACCTTTTTTCAAGTAATAAAGTTTTTTCATTTATATATTTGTATTTGCGTTTTGAATGTCAATTAAATGCGCTAAATGGGTTTAGATTTTATTTCCATTTCTCTAACTAGGAAACAACTTGGCTGTACGTTTTAAGAGACAAATCTTATTTTCTCTTACATATTTAGTACTCCTCTTTAATAAAGAAAAAGTACATCTTATCCGATTACTCGATTAACCGATGGAATAATCGGTAGAATATTCGATTACTAAAATAATCGATAGCTGCAGCCCTAGTCAGGATGTTGCCTTCATTATATCTGCTTGTACAACAGTGGAAATCTGGCCATGCATCCAGCTTGTAGTGGCCATATTTGGCACAGAGAGTAAATGTTTTGGTCAATTGTGACTATAAACAGATGAATATCTTTTCTCAGAACCATTTCACTCTCTCCTCTTGACTTTTTTTGTAGCAGGTCAGTGCTGACGTGCTGACTGTGAAAACAAATTTCCAAAAATGGTGGGGTAACAGCTATGACAGGATCGGTGAGAATCCTGAGGTGCTATCTGTCTTACCTCAGAAAAGTTAGGAAATATTTAGGTGTGACCTGATTGTAACAAACCGTATTCTGCTGTTGAAATTATTAAGGTTCACACATAAAGAACTAGTGATAGTCTGAAGATAAAAAGCAGGTTTTTTTGTGTAGATCAGTTATACTTTTGAGGACATCTTTTTCGTCTTTCTTCCTACTGTGGCTTATTGAAGCTAATCTTTTTTTTCCTCTCTCCCTCTCTCTCTCTCTCTCTCTCTCTCTCTCTCTCTCTCTCCCCCCATACACACACACACACACACACACACAAACATGTCCTGCTCAGCCAGAATCCATGAAAACTATTTTAAGTATCTCTCAAATATCAGCTTTTTATGGATCCACATCCAGCAAAGGCAAAGGCAAATGATGCAGCATAATTTTGGGGAATTCTCCTGAGACTGGAGATGAAGGACAGAGTTTCCACTGGCCTCATTATTCATCCAGACTCAAGGAGTGAATGAGTGAAGCCATTTTCTTCTAAACTGCTTTGAGACACAATGACATGGGAGAATGCTTCTATACTCAGGCTTTTGATTCGTTCGTTTTGCTCCAGATCTGAAGTTAATATCAAGTGCATCTTGTCTTTGAATTTGAGTCAGCGTATAGAAACAGCTTTCTATTTCTATTAGCTACCCTTTGCCCACGATCTCAGATTTCCGCCTGGAGAACCTTGCGTACCTCTGTTCAGTACAGTCTGGTACTTTATTGGAGTAATGAATGAGCTGCTTGCACTTGCTTTCTGGTAAACGACTTCGACATTCTGCACCAATATGCTGTGCTGGAGTCTGGAGGCGATGATGGAATCGAAAGACCTCAGAGACGATAACATCAAACTATGCTACCAATTAAAAAGAGATTACAGGATTGTGTAACTCTTCTAGGGAATTGCAGTTTAACGATTTCCTTTACAATGGTTCGATAATGAAACAAGGAAATTGCTTTATGAGTTAATCTGAGGTAATTGCCGCAATGGAAAAACAAGATGGTGTCACTGAAAGTGGTTTTGCTGGCAATGCCGAGTGATATGTCCTGCCCATGCAGTAGACCAGTGCTGACTCACACGCATGCAAATAGTTTATGCAAAGCCCAGTGTGTATAATATGGTGGGTCGAGGTAGAACTTTATTAACATAAAACCAGTAAACCATTTTGTTTAAATCTCCCTGAGTGCACGATCGCTTGCACCATAATAAGAGAGCCAGGGCCTTTGGAGAAAATAAAACAGCCCCACAATGTACATATAACCTCCACCATACTTAACAGTGATGATTTGCTTCTGTATATCCTTCCTTCTTTTTGCACCTTGAGTTTTTGTTGCTAGAAAGCATGTGGTCACAGGAACCGGTTTGACTCATATCTACATGCCCTAACTCTCTTAGATGTACGGAAAAGACCACAAAATGCGTCGACACATCCGATTCCTCGATCACTGCAGCCATTTTTCCTTCTCTTACCATCCTCTTCACTGAGCATGGGGTAAAATACACTTCTTTGGTTCATTACAGCTTTGCTTGGGTTAAGTTTTGCCCAAATAGTGGATATGAGCATTTTTAGTCATTTAGCTAGTTATAGACTAGAAGCCTTTTGTTTCATTTCATTTATGGATTCTCTAATCTAATCTCTAAGGAAACGTGGCCTCTGTTTCACCTCAGATATTTACGTCGGTGAAACAGGAAGTCGTGGTTGACCGGTTCTACGGACAAGATTTTCAATCAAACAGATTTATGTCAATTATTTCTTCAATTTAGCATGATTTTTTCCATCTTTACCATTAATTGTGGCAAGAATTCTGAAGCTGGCTGTAACCCCTGAGCTACCAACTAATTTAACTAAGTTAATTAGTTGAGCTATTCAACTAATTTAAAATCAAAGCATATATATTATGTACCATTTTTATTCAATTAAAATTAATGAACATTTCCGAAACTATTTGTCATGCGTCGGTAGAATGTCAGACTCACAAGCAGCTTGTGGAAATACTTTTCTTCAGAAAACTGGTCTACACCACTTTTGTCTTTAAGACCAGTCTAGCGGTTACTGATATGGAAGATATGTAACCCAAGTACTCAAAACTGACGTAGGCGAGCAGGCCCTGGTTTTTATGTTAAAACACGTCACACACATTCTCTACTCACGTACTTTGGATAGCTTTGATTTTTGCTCTGCTTTTGTCTCATGTACTTACCTGACATGGCTTTCGATCCAGGTTTCTACAGGCTTCAGGGTTTTGCTGCTCTTCATTCAAGATTCGTTCAAATTCAGGATTCATTTGAAGGAACTGAATGCTGAAAGTGTTGGAAAGGCTGATGATCATTGTCTCATCATCAACAACAACAGCCATAAAAAAACAATAATAATATTATTACTAATCTTCATTGACTCGATATTAATTGACAGATAATATACGGTTTTTATGTATCATTTAATATGATTATGGTGCAGTAATGTATTTAATTACATCATTTTGTTATAATTATGTACTTATATACGTTATTAATAGTGCTTTGAAAATCACATGTCTGAATTTAAAACTTTCTTAAAGTGACTTTTTTTTTTATCTGGCAGAGCAAGGACAGAGCTTAAAAACTTAATGATAAACGATCAGTGCTTGGATGGCTGTATGACCTTTCATAGAGCAGAAAGAAGTGCAAGATAGTTTATAAGAAAAACTGATGAAGCCACAAATAACCACACACACACACACACAGCAACAAAGAGAAAACCCAGTGAAGCAACAAGATAGCGGAACTGAACCTCACAATATAGTCGTGAAGTTATATATTGTTTAAAAAATGATTTCTGTCATCATTTCTCTGTATCATAATGTTTCTGTATTCAAATCAATGCTTTACCTGTCCCCTGTCTCACTGTAATTACTGAGTAATGTTCTGTAAGATGAATCACTGTGACACCAGAACCCTCTCGTCCACAGCTTGGTGAAATCCAGAACGAATGGCTCCGGGAGTTCTACACAGTGAGTTCGGCCGCTCTCACCTTTCTAGTAGCGTTGTTTTCTTTTTGCTGTTTAATTTATCACACATCATGATCAGTCTCGCTCTGTCAAACAGGAATATAGAAAATACTGAACGTGCACAAAGCAATATAAATGATCTGTGTGTGTGTGTGTGTGTGTGTGTGTGTGTGAGCAGACTGTGGAAACTTGCAAGCCCCGCTTCGTCGCCCTGCACTTCCAGGAAGTTGGAGGAAAGGGCTACAATGCCAACATGGCCCATGCTGAAAATTTCTTCTGGTAGGTTGGAATAAAAACATTCTTGACAAATTGAAGGCTTTATGTAAAAATAAAAATAGGAAAGCAATCAAATACGTTGGCCTGTTATCCTGACGTGGATTATATTTCTGTAACATCATGCCTTGATGCGATTTAGTCCTCTTAAACCCAAGCAATTTGCAGACAATTTTTCATCTATTAAAGAACGTCATGAACGTCATACTTTATAGTCACCTTTAATGTTGTGTAATGACTTTCCTGTTTTCACTTCCATTATCCTGCTCTTAACACCATTAGTTTTTCATTCTGTTGAACTGCATTTAAAAAAAAAAAAAAAAAGCCTCTTTTGTCACATATACGTTTTTCACAGCTTAGCATAAGCCGAAAGCATTTAGCCGGCTTTTCTGACTTTTACATGTCGGAAAACTTATTGACAGTTGCAAAGCTCTGGCACTGGAGACTCCTTCCAAAAATGCTATATATAATGCTAAATAAATGTTGAGTTTCACATCAATGAGTGTATGATTTTCTTTTTTAAAATGACACCATATGTTTTAGATTACATGCAACATTCACAAATACTGATCCCTTCCATGACCTGTTACTATAGAAACAATAACAAAAAAAGTGCAATGTAAAAAAAAAAATGCTTCATTTTGCTGCAGCTTTTTCAAAATTTGTGACACAACTTGCAGTTTTTTTTTCTGGAAAACATGATTCTCCTACCTGTGAAGACACTTAAATAATGACTTTCTATGATCGCTGTACTCATGTTTGATGCATGTGAACGGAAAAAGGCTTTAGCTTTTGTTGTGATGACATCACATGACCTGTCTTGGCTCAGATCTGTGGAAAATCTTGTAAGCAATCAAGCGAACAAGAACACACAGCTTGTCATGTCCTTGTTTGCTTGATTTCTTTTTTAAACCTTATTTTACTTTATGCAATCGCAAAAATCCTGAAATCCTGGAGGGACTGCTATAATGGTTCATGAATGATGGTGATATGACATGTTTCCATTTAGGGTCATGACCTCAGAACCAGAAATACTTCATAGTGGCTCTCACAGTTTGTGTTTCTGTTTTGTTTTGTTTTTTTATAATTCCTTTTTTTAGCTCGTGTCCAACATTGAGCATTGCATAATTAAAAAAAAAAAAAAAAAAAAAAATAGACTTAGTATTTCCTGGTTACACAATTGCATGTTTTGTCCATATACAGTACACAGTTACAGAAAGTTTTATAATATTAATTTGTAATTAATATATATTAAAATCTAATATAGAAGTGATTTATAATTTCATATATATATATATATATATATACAGCGATCAGCTATAACATTATGAGCAGTGACAGGTGAAGTGAGTAACACTGATGATCTCCTCATCATGGCACCTGTTAGTGGGTGGGATATATTAGGCAGCAAGTGAACATTTTGTCCTCAAAGTTGATGTGTTAGAAGCAGGAAAAATGGGCAAGCGTAAGGATTTGAGTGAGTTTGACAAGGGCCAGATTGTGATGGCTAGACCACTGGATCAGAGCATCTCCAAAACTGCAGCTCTTGTGGGGTGTTCCCGGTCTGCAGTGGTCAGTAAGTATATTTTAAGTCCTGTAAGTCTTTTAAATCCTGTATGTATCCTTTAAGTCCTTTAAGGCCCCCATGGAGGCCCCACATTGACAACTTACAGGACTGAAAGGTACCACAGCACACCTTCAGGGATCTAGTGGAGTCCATGCCTCGACGGGTCAGGGCTGCTTTGGCAGCAAAACGAGGACCAATACAATATTAAATATTAGGCAGGTGGTCATAATGATAAGGCTGATCGGTGTATATATTAGTCAGTGTGTGTGTGTAAAGCTGCTCTCTTAGAATGTCCATTGTCCATTGTTAAAAGCACTATAAAACTGAATTGAATCAAACTGATACGTGATGTTTATTTCCACTACACTGTTATTTTTCCTTCCATTCCAGGACCATTGTGTCCAGCTCGGAGATGTCAGACTTTGACCGAGCGTGCGTCTACATAGACAGCGACTTCATGACAGAAGACAATTTCACGGTGAGGGCTGTTCAGTCAGGGTGACAACCACTAGGTGGAGCACTGCCCCAACAGTCCAGGGGTGTGTGTGTGTGTGAGTGTGTGTGTGTGTGTGTGTGTGTGTGTGTGTGGAGTTAGAAATATGTGTTCCTGTTCTGTTGTTTTTAACCATAAGGCTTCAGAATATGTATCACATACTACTAACACCTGTGTGTTATCTGTGTGTATCCGTTATGCCTTTGTCCCGATTCAGCTCTGTTTCAGTGAGCACCAGGGTTTCCTCCTCACATGAGCTGGATCTAAAAAACACAGCTGACTGAATGAGTGAATGATATATATACAGTTCTGTAGTGGATAAGTCCAGTTTGCCAGATTAAACATTTCCTCCTGAGTGTCTGGATATTTTTATAGACCGCTATAGAATCTGGGGATCTCAGCCACACACACACACACACACAGACATCTGTGTAAAGTGGAAAGGTCTGTGCACCTTAAAATGGCTTCAGGTTCCTGCCTACATTGTGTGTGATTGATAGAATGCACAACGAGCGATAAAAAACTTTCTTTTTCATTTAAGTCACACAGTTTTTTCTCTATACTGATGTGAGGTTTTCACAAAAAGAGTATCAGACAACATAACACACAGAAGCAGTTTTTCACTCCACATTCTCAAAGCACATAAAATGGAAACACACCCTGCCTCCTTTCCTCTGGTTAACCAGTAATGCATGGCCTGTATTTAGATACTGGAACATGATTGGCTCGTATATTTTATTTTAGTAATCATGCTGTATTCAACTTACATCAGAAGTGAGAAGTAGGCGCTTCGAATGATGTCGTGAATGACCAGTCAAGCTGCAAAGAAGGAAGAAATAGGAAGCCTCCATGTCAGTAGGCATGTCCCAAATCACATGCTTATGCACTCTTCTATGTCATTTTGTAGTATCAATAGTGTGACTAGTCTGTTCACACAGAAAATTCAAACAAGTTCACAAAAAAAAAAGAAAAATCCAGTTGGATACTTCACGCACTTATGTAGCAGAAAAGGGGTGGGGCTACCAGCTGCTGATGCTGGATAAGAACAAATCTTCAAGATGGCTGCAACATGCCGGTGGACAAGTCATCTTACAAATGTCTTTTAATTAGCCGCATGTTGTGCGATTTATTTTTCAACACTCTGCTAAAGCTAGAGATTTCGTATCACACGCGTTTCATGTTCTATTTCTGACGATACTATCCCTCTAAAATTCATACACCTGGCGCTAGAGTAGACCTGAGTAGTATGAGTTCCTGAGTAGGTATTAGGTAGGTTGAGGGGAAGTTTTCTCTGCTTTTTTCCTGGTCAAAGGTCAAGAATAGTCAGGAACGTTAGCAAGAAAGCTCCTTTTCCTTATCCGAAAACTCACTGACTGTTTTAAAGCTCTGACTCTGGAGACTTCTTCGCTAAATGTTAAAACAAGGCCTCCTAATAGAATATTGCATTGTATTTAAAAAAAAAGGATGTTTTTCTATGTTAAATAATAGACTCCGCTTGTAATCAAATTAAGATGTAGCTCATGACAACAGTCACGATGACAGACGAAAGTTTTCATGAGAGCCACAGCTCATCTGTGTGTTTAACATTGCTGTGTATGAAGTAGCTAAGCATTATGTATGAAGTTAACTGGCATAGGAGTGTAACAGTAATAATTGAAGGTCATTTGGAAATCCTTTACCGAATTAGCTTTGTATATTGGATTTTAGAGAGAAATTCAAACACACAATTTTCAGCACTAAAAGGGACACATTGAGAGAAAACATGACATTAGAGAGAGTGGCAGGATATTAACCCTAAACCCACCCAGGTGAGGAGCTATAGACCTTTCGTGTGTGTGCTTGTGTGTGTGTGTGTGAGTTTGTGCTTGTCCCGGCAGCTGATGGACTGGTTTAATGTGCAGGAGTGGCCAGGCAGCAGGCCGAGTCAATACGTTTAAGTCCAGATTAAAACTATTGATCAGTATCTTCAGTCTGGCCATGATAAATAAACCTGGGGAGGTGGGAGGGGGGGCCGGGGTGTTGAACAGCTGTGACTGTGTATGTTACCCCTTTACCACATGCTCATCTATCTATCTGCCTATCTGTCTATCTTTCTATCTATCTATCTATCTATTAATTAAATAGATTAAATAGATATGCAATTAAATAGTATAGTGTTCTTGTGTGTATATATATATACATATATATATAAAATATATATATATATATATATATATATATATTATATATATATATATATATTTTTTTTTTTTCACACACATACATACACCCACACACACTAACACCCCAAAAACGAGCTCTTGTGCACAGTCTCAACACCTATCTTCATCAATCAGGTCAGTGCAGCATTTAATAAAAAATTATTGACTTACAAGTGATTTTTTATCAAAACACAATTTGTACTGCTGCAAGCCTCCTCATACACACACACACAAATACACACACACCACACACACGCTACTGCCCAGGAAAGCGATGATCTACAACCTCTAGAAAACTAATAACAAATCAATAAAGGTGGCGTGAGAGAAATGAGAATGCAGAGACGTGTGGAACGGGGACACGGCTCTGCGAGTGTGACCTTGTTTTCAGAAATACAGCTGGATTTCTTTCTCTTTGTTTCCCATCTGTAATTGGTGGGACACATTTTCCACAAATATTTGAGATTGTTATTATTATTATTATTATTATTATTATTTTGTATATTCCGTTACATAAGAATGCTTTCGATCATTTTTAAATTAAAACAATGATAGAAGAGGATAAGTTTAGGTCCTTAGAAGACTTCCTTGTTTGTGTGAGATAAGATTTTATTTGGATACCTAGGTGTGTCTGTAGCCTGACAGTTTTTATGCATAATACACACATTAAACACTGTCACTGAGGTACTCCACGACTAATTTCTCTATAGTCATGGGATTCAACGTTTTTAAGGTCAAATAAAGGCTAGGAGCAATAATACACTTCAGCTGAATAATACTGAAAATAAAACTAGCCCCTTTCTAAAGCCATGAGTCCAAACCATGTGCACGCTTGCTGCCTAAGCTGGAAAACAACATAATGGTAGTTTAAGAGGCGAAGATTTCAGAGACAACTTATTTATTTTTTAGTTCCTGTTATCATGTACATCATGTACAGTCACTTCCTCAATAGCATTTCCTGTATTCTCTCTCAAGAAGCTAAGGACGCAAAAAAAAAAAATAAATCCTCATGTGACGCGTTGAGAAACATGGAAAGTGAACACTTCTCTGTCCTGAACTCTTTGCTCCTGCTGAGAAACTTAAGCTGCGTTCACACACACAGTGATTTTTATCGCTGTCAGTCTCCAGTCGCTGTATGATGAAGTCGTCAGTAGGAGTTCCTGCTACTGGTTGCCATGGTAATAACGTTTATGAGTAGGTGGGGCAACTAGCATTCCATATCAGTTGTCATGGCGTTACAATGAAACATTCTGGAGGGGGATTTGGCGTTTGTGTATACAATTCAGCAGTGTGTCTCTGCATCACATCGTATGAAATCGTCACTCCCATTGGGAGTTGCTGCATATTTGCATAAAGTGAAAGTTTTCTCAACTGGACACGCCCTCATCTAATTGACAGAGGTCACTGGTTCATGTCGCCAGCTCTCATTGAAAACGAATCTATGGTCACTTGTGAGTCGCTGTATGCGTGAATGTAATATCACTGACTGCTACAAAGCGCTGACATCGGACGCTCCTTCCATAAACGTTAAATAATTGCGTCCTATCAGCTGTGGTGTATTGAGCTTATTTTTATTTGGACCAGAGGACTGCGTCTCACTGCTTTATCAGTGACAGCTCTCGCATCAGAAGTCATGTACAGACTCACTGACATAATGTGTTTCAGTTCCAGTTACACCTGAACATTTATATATAAACTGTGGTTTAAATGGTTTTGCTTAAAGTACACCTGCTGTCATTGTTTTGATTATGTGACCAAATATTCAAGAGACTAAACCAGTATGACAATTTGGGTCTGTATGGAAAACCAAAGCAAAACAAATCCACAAGCACATACTCATAGGAAAATATATATATATATATATATATATATATATATATATATATATATATATATATATATATATATATATATATACATATACACACATACATAATGAGAGGTTAAAACTCAAAACTGGAAAAATCAGCACCTACAAGTTAAAAAAGCATTTATTTTTGTGATTCTCCTGGCTTCCTGTCTCTGGATCAACTCTCCCAGTGCAGTCCTGCCTCAGGGCCGGTCATCTGGAAAGCAGCGTCGTATTAAACAAGCATCGCTTTACTCACAAGATTTATTTCCTCCTCCTGGGGATGTCTTGTCACCCTTGCTGGAGCTCACTATGTGTGTGTGTGGGTGTTTAAGGGCTTGTCAGGTGTTGGTGCTGCAGCACCAAGTGGCCCAGAACGGCAGGTGATTTTTCTTCGGGCCTCGTGTTGGCCTGCGCAGAGCCAAGCGTGTTTAATCGCTGTGTGATTGTTTTAATTTTCTGTCTGTATTGATCTCGGCGGGACGCGATTGATGAGCGAGCGCAGGAGCGGCCAGCTAGTACATTAAACCCACTCACGGCTACGGCACTGCCGAGTTCGTGGGTGCAAGGGTGCGCATATTTATGGGTATCTATACGTAGTTGTGTCTGAGTGTGTGTTTTCTTTTATGGTTTATTTTTTCTCAGGTTAGCATTCAATGTTTTTACGTTGTGAGTCGTGCGAACAACGTACTCAAAATACCTGTGCCTTTAATGTCGATAGTTCATGATTTATAAAGCAGACTGAAGATCACTACAACTTAGAAAGGCTTATATTGTCTTCTAGATGCATTTATTAAACATATATTAAACAACATGCTCATCTTCCTCTCTCTGTATGTGTCCACAGGCCCTCGGAAGTATCTACTTCATCCACAAATCTCTGGAAAACATCCTGCAATACGATTTCAGTGGTGAGGCTTTTTAAAAAAAAACATTTTTTTACATAGTTGTGTTTCAATTATCTCATGCTCAGCCTCGCTAATATCAGATTACTGGTCTGAAATGTCCTCTTCTTGTATTGTATTAAATCTCTGTAATGAAGTCTGGGCTTTTATTTATTGGGTGGACGAACAGCCAAAATGATTCCATACTGACTTCCACCAAATAGGCCTCATGTGCTACATTAATTGTGCACTAGCTCACGATACGTTATTATATTGTTAGCTACTCATTTTTAGACGTAAATAAGGTGTCAGTTGTCCGTTGTACTTGTCCATTGTGAGCTAGGTACATTTAGGATTTGAAGATTTGAGGTATGCGAACGCTGACATCTGACATCCTGCGATGAAACCAAACACACACACACACACGTTATTATATAGTTATTTTCATGGCTATACTTTTTTTTTTATCAATGTAAGAATTCCAGTGTACATGGAAACACTGGTATTTGTGTGGATATGGAATTAATATTTCTTAATATCCTCAAAAAAATTGTTTAAATGTTTCTTTTAAAAGCATAGCATGAATTAATTTAAAAAAATTACCTCCGATTTAAACATTTTTTTTTAAATTATTGCTTATTGCCTTGTACCGCTATCACGCCATAAAGTGCAGATAAAGGTTGAGCAATTTAAACATGCTTCTTCCATTCATGCTATTCATTAGCGCAAACATTCACCAGAAGCTGGAACACTTCACACAAAGCCTTTCTGTATCCTGCAGGTCTTTATCTTTCAGCTAATACGGTCCAACACAAAAGCGTTTTAGATTGTAGGGTCCAGCAATCGTCCCGGTTTATCATTTCATATGTTGTTGTTATTAGAGCTGTATTGTGCCAATTACACGATTACGAGAACTTGTGTTTGCCCTTTCACTTTGTCCAAAGCAACTCATTTTAGATGTTATTTCAAGAATAAAACATGACACGGCATGCTGTTGGAGCGAACTAAGCACTGACCCTGGAGACTCCTTCCAAACCTATTGAGACCTCAAATATGGGAGAAGAATTCACATGGTGAAAATAAATCTAAAAAGGGCTTCACACTACACTTAACCCCGGGTTATCATCATTCTAAACCCTGCTTTTAACCCTGGGTAGAGGAACTTTTCACACTGGTGTGTATGGAACCCCAAAATGGTTCTTCAAAATGGTTCTTCATAAATTTATCCGGAGTTTACAATGACCCAGGGTTTAAGAACATGAATGTGGGTTAAAACCTCAGTGAAAGGTTCTTCTGTTAGTGTGAAATAAGTCTAAATATTCCAGTTAAATTTTTAGAACTTTAGACATAGGTATAAAGTCTTGTTAAGAAGTTGAATTATCTTGAACTCTAAGACTGTGTGTAATTTATTCGAGCGCTGCCTAAGGATTTTTTTCCGAGTTAAAAGTGCGACCGCCGTAAATGCCAACAGCTTATTTCCATTAGGCCGTGATTCATTTCTAATCACTCAGTCTGGACCTGCACAACAAAATGCTCTTAAATTCCCCATTCTCATTTACTTCTGCCGCTCTCGAGTCTCGTTTTCCTGGGCGCACATTCCCGTCATGCCATCCCGTGAATAAGTCTTAAAGAAGAAGCCTAATAGAAGAGCCATAAAGCTCTGTGTGCTGGCGCATTCACTTCCCCGTGTAATGACTGCCGTATGAATCTCAGCGTACGCCGTAGGGGAGTGAGCTTAACATTAGCACATTGATTTTGCATTTGCATTGCATGTCTTGCTCTTTTTCTCTCTCTCACTCGTTTAATCCCCCTACCTCTTTTTTTTTTTTTTTTTTTTTTGGATTTCTTAGCAAAGGAGTTCAGATCGGTGTCAGGACGCAACAAATACGCCGGCTCGCTGTACGGAGTCACGACAGTGGAGAAGGAGAAATTCCAGAGGAACTTTTGGCCAGATGTGAGTTTAAGGAACATTCTGGTAGATAGAATTAACATAAAAGCCAGAGACAAAAGGTGCACTAATAGTATAGTATACCGATGAGAAGCAGCCAAAGATCCAAATAAACATTATTTAACATGAAGCTTTACATTAAGGATTCCAGAATATGGCGTTTATATGAAATTTGTGTGGTGGCCTCTGGATATCACTGGGAATGACTGGTTAAAATGGTCTGATGGAGATTGCAAGAAGACCAGGGGTGTGTCTCAGTCAGCTCCCTAGCTCAGTGAATCAGTATTTCATATACACTCTTTAAAATAATTGGTTCTCTGTTAAGGTATATGGGTATGTACAGCGGATCATTTGGTCCGCATGCTTAGATTTGGCACAGGTTTTATGGATGCCCTTCCTGACGCAACCCTCCCATTTAATCTGCGCTTAGGACAGGCAGTGAGGATATCAAACCAGGGCTGTGGCAATGAGAGCGCGGGATCCTGCCTCTGGACCACCAGGAAGCGTATATGGGACTGTGAAGAATCATTAAAAAAAGAACCACTGCATAAAAGGTTCTTCCTAGTGGAAAAAGGTTCTTAAGACAATAATACAATGAAGTTGCTTTCGGCTGCTCCCTGTTCGGGGTCGCCACAGCGGACCAACTGGTCCGCACAACAACTTGGCAGATGTTTTACGCCGGATGTCCTTCCTGACGCAACCCTCCCATTTTTCCGGGCTTGGGACCGGCACTGTATCCAGTGGCTGGGGTTGGGGCATTGGCTGGGACTCGAACCCGGGCCTTCCGCATGATAGGCGAGAAACCTACCACTGAGCCACCAATGCCCCTTAAGACAATAATACAATACTACGTTAATAATACTTTCTGGCACTTAGACAAAAGGGTTATTTTAAGATTCCTTAAGTGAGAGGTTCCTTGAGGAACTACTTTGTCATCACTGAGAAAACCTTTTATTTTCAAGAGTGTACACAAGTTTAGGGGAACTGCTAATGATGCTAGTTTACTACATGACTAACACTGATGACTTTCTGACGTTATTTTATTTCTTATTGTTCTGTTACATAGCCTTGCAAAATATCTAGTGCATTTGTTTAAAAGTCCTGAAACACTTAAAAGTTAGAGTAAGTAATCCACTGAGAGCTACAACAATGCTACTTATATTTGAACACAACCTTGGCTGAAAGTTCACCTGACTTTTTTCCCCCCTCAAGCTAAGAGGCTTCAGAAAATATTACGTCATTTCCAGTAACAGAACAGAGTGAGCATTGATGTTCCCTGTGTTTTTGTGGGATTTTAATAGAGAGTGAACGCATTAGTGCACTAGAAGGATTTTGTGATTGAGACAGTCCTTTAAATGGACTCACTTTTTTGCACTATTGATGGTAACCTGAGTTTAAAATGCTTAACACTTCACAGGCAAAATATTTCAGATCAGAACATTTTGAGACAGTTTTCCATAATGTAGTAGAATTTTCCCAGGCTCCCTCACATATTTAGCCAGTGAGTCAGTTGGCAGACGATATTGTGCAAGAAAATTTGGCTTAACCTCAAAGTTAGTATCACACGTAAACGCGACACGCCCCTGTTGCCTACGCCGAACTCCAAATGTTATAATCTACAAATATTCCTGAATACCAATTTCTGTATATCTTTTCCTTCTTTTTCAGAGAAAGTGGTCAAGAAAAGGATACATGAGGACACGGTGGATGATTCACAACCAGTATGTCAACATGAACACACACACATTCACACACACACATTCACACACAGATACTGTCTTTCCCTTTAAGTGTTCTCTGTTTTCTTCCTCCCACTCTCTTGGGTGTATGTGTGTGTCAAGAATGTGTGCATGCCTGCGTGTCCCCTCACCTTACATCCGCTCTGAAAAACAAAAGCTGTGTGCGTGTGTGTGTGCGTGTGTGTGTGTCTTGTGTAGCTTGTCAGTGAGTATGATTGGTGCTAATATCAGATGGGCATTAATAGAGCCGTTGTGGCAGCAGGTGTGTAGAAAGTGTGTATGAGGGTGAAATGATAAATGAGTTGAGTTACCCTAGCTGCACTGACCACACACACACACACACACACACACACATACAGATTCATCCCCCTAACAGCTAATGAGCTATAGCAGCCAGCATGAGTGACAGCACTGATAGAGAGACTGCACACACACCCACTCACACACACACAGCTCTAGACACCCCCTCTTGATGGCTAATGAGATCCAGCTGCCATATTAAACAACACAATAGACGAAAGCTTAAACACACCTGTGCAGTCGACTCCTGACACACTGAGAAGTGCGACGAGTGCAAAGATCAAACCGTGAAGGGAAAAAGAGAGCTTGTAATTCATATTTGAAAATATTTCTAAATAATTGTGAGGTTAAACAGATGGTGACTAACAAGGCTTTAATATGTACCTCTTACCTGGGATGATGTACAGTGACTTGCATAAGTATTCACCCCGCTTGAATTTTTCCCTATTTAGTAGTAGTTTTTTATTTCCTTATGTAGTCTTTTGTAGAAGTGAATACTAAAGCAATCATAACTTTTTGTATAACTTAGCATCTCGCACTTCCTCAACCTCAGCTATATCGCTCCAGTTCATATTTCGTCTTAGCTAGTGATGGGCATTGGACCGTTTTGTTTTTTTCCTGTAAGTGTCTTTGCTTGCACCTGCAAACTTAATATATAACATTTAAAATAAAAACAAACTAGTAGCCTAATTTAAACCAAATCAAGCTGACCAGGGATGAATGATTGAATGTTTTGCATGTTAATGTTAACATTGTCTTTGTTTGTCCCACTCACTCGTGCCCCACAAATAGAATATCAATGCTCACCTTTTAAGTTTTCTTAAAAAATATAGTACTATTGGTATCTGTTTGGAATTTACACCGGTCAGCCTTAACATTATGAACAGTGACAGGTGAAGTGAGTAATACTGATGATCTCCTCATCATGGCACCTGTTAGTGGGTGGGATATATTAGGCAGCAAGTGAACATTTTGTCCTCAAAGTTGATGTGTTAGAAGCGTGTAAGGATTTGAGCGAATTTGACAAGGACCAGATTGTGATGGCTAGACCACTGGATCAGAGCATCTCCAAAGCTCCAAAAGCTCTTGTGAGGTGTTCCTGGTCTGCAGTGGTCAGTATCTATCAAAAGTGGTCCAAGGAAGGAACAGTGGTGAACCGGTAACAGGGTCATGGGCGGCCAAGGCTGAGTGATGCATGTGGGGAGCGAAGGCTGGCCCGTGTGATCCGATCCAACAGACGAGCTACTGTTGCTCAAACTGCTGAAGAAGTTAATGCTGGTTCTGATAGAAAGGTGTCAGAATACACAGTGCATGACGGGTCAGGGCTGTTTAGGCAGCAAAAGGAGGACCAACACAATATTAGACAGGTGGTCATAATGTTATGCCTGGTCGGTGTATAATGTATTTGTATTTGGTTACATCTCTATAGCAAAGACAACCTGCATTTTTTTATTTCTGTGTGTGTGTGTAGGGGTGTGGACTTGGTGAACGTGCACCTTTTTCACGACGCTTCAAACGTCGTAGCCTGCAAATCCAGTCCCTCGGTGTATTCCACATACCGACAGACAGCTCTCCGATACGTCATCAGCAGGTCAGCCATCATCACTGTGACATTACAACACTTGCAACATCTGTAATACAGAAACTCAATCAGACATTCAGGATTTAGGAAATGTAGTCTTAGTACATTGTATCTAATGTGTGTATTTGATAATCAGGATATCTGATGACTTCAGCCCACTACCGTTCTTCCTGTTTGGAGATTTTAACTTCCGTCTCGATACACTAAGTCTGGTACAGGTATGGTACAGGACAGACACACTTCCATGATGGTATGATGGTGTGTTAATATTTCTTCATTTTTTCGATGTGCGTTTCTGTATTCAGGACCTCTCCACGTCTGCAGAAGTACAGATGGTGAAGGAGGACAGCACTAACGAAGTGGAGAAAATCATCTACGAGGAGAAAGGCAACAACCACAAGGTGTGTTCGCGTGATTCATGGAATCACTCAGGTGCTATTAGATGCACAGCACATTATATGGCACTGGTACCATAGAGAATATGGCATCCTTGCTGCTCTGTACACTAACCTGCGCTGTACTGAGATGATTTATTGACTCTCGTTGTGTTCAACTAAACACTGTCCGGTTAGATTTATGACTCGGGAGACAATATTGACTTTTTTTCGCCAGCGGAGAAAATGCGTGTCTGCATTAAGATCGCTCCGGTTGAGGTGTGATTAATTTTACGTGCCAAACCAGTTGGACTTTAGTGTCTTGTTCTTGAAGTGTCTGGTATTAACCTCTGTCTTTTTTCCTTCCTCTTTTTCTCACTGTCTTTTCTCCCACTTGTTTAACACATTTTTCTTCCCATTTCTCTCTCTCTCTCTCTCTCTCTCTCTCTCTCTCTGTCTATCTCTCTGTCTCTTCTTTCCCCCAAACAGCAGGTGCTATTTCAAATAGAGACTAAGCGGTTTTTATACCTGCACCACAAGCTCTTCAGAGAGGACACGGGACGAGAGGTGAGCTTAAGCTTATTTGTTTACGTTATCTTTGTTCAGGCATCTTTAATCATGTACCTTAAGGACACGTTCACTCTTTTTAGTCCTTTTGCTGAATCCAAATCAGAGTGAAATTTATAAATAAATCAAAAAGTAAAAAACAAACAAACAAACAAACAAAAAACGTTCTCATCAAATGTATTTATTTGGTACATTTACAGTGTTAGGGAGAGGAAGATTGGTAGTGCTGGGCTTTAAACTCATGAGCTTCCAATCGCCATCTGAACCACTGTCCTACTACAGTACCTTTGCTAAGTGCATGTAGAAATCAGAAATCTTCCAAAAATGGACAACTTGGATGCAGTCGGTGCTAAAATTAATTCCTAAACAAACAAGTTGTTTAAATGTTTTTATTCATTGGTCCAAACATCGGGAGCGCATGGCATTCCTGCATGTTCCGTTCACTTCTGAGTCTGATCGTTTTCTCACTGCTATTCGATTCAGTCGCGCTTGAGTTCACGTGGAAGATTGGCTCGCTGTACTTTCATGTGCCTAAAGAACCGTGCCAAAGAGTAAAACGCACCAGGGTTTCACTCAAACAGACTATGTGAACTCTTTCATCTAGCTTCCTCTCATATTCCTGAAGGTTATAATAATGTAACACAACTCCTTCTCAACCCTCTCCAGCTCCTGGGGTACGACAGGGAGACAGCGGCCTTCCGAGACATCATCACAGAGGAGGAGATTCTGTTTCCCCCCAGGTGAGTTGTGTTTTCTTTTGGGCAAACTGTGAAGAATTTTATGAGTGTTCTCACTGGTTGCACACTCTATGCTTATATACACTGATCAGGCATAACGTTATGACCGCCTGCCTAATATTGTGTTGGTCTCCCTTTTGCTGCCAAAACAGCCCTGACCCGTCAAGGCATGGACTCCACTAGATCCCTGAAGGTGGCACCAAGATGTTAGCAGCAGATCCTTTAAGTCCTGTAAGTTGCGATGCAATCCTTTAAGTCCATGCAACTTACAGGACTTAAAGGATACCTATCGGATTTAAAAGACTTACAGTACTTACAGGATACTTTTGATAGATACTGACCACTGCAGACCGGGAACACCCCACAAGAGCTGAAGTTTTGGAGATGCTCTGATCCAGTGGTCTAGCCATCACAATTTGGTCCTTGTCAAACTCGCTCAAATGCTTACGCTTGCCCATTTTTCCTGCTTCTAACACATCAACTTTGAGGACAAAATGTTCACTTGCTGCCTAATATATCCCACCCACTAACAGGTGCCATGATGAGGAGATCATCAGTGTTATTCACTATATAATGTTATGCCTGATCGGTGTAAATGTTGTATTGTTTTTTTGCAGTTACCCCTACAGTGAAGAATACACTAAACCCACGCAGTACATGAACACACGGTGTCCATCCTGGTGCGATCGCATCCTCATGTCCCACAGCGCACAGGACGTCATCTACAGGGTGAGCACCACCGAACATCTCACCTTCTCCTACTAATTTATAGAACTGACACAGTGCTTGGGATCATCTTAATGGCAGGTGATGTGACAGGGATTAAAGCTACATTTCTGTTTATTTTTAATGAATAAAAATAAACTACTTGCTACTGTCAAGTCAAATGACATGAACATATCTGTGATACATCTATACCGTACAATTAGCACAAGCAGCGATTAGGGCAAGCAAAATAGTTTCAGTCTCAGGATCCCTGACCAAATAACATCTGATATATTTACACACTTTTCTGGCTGCAAGCTTTAGAGGCTGCAATCTGAGTGCACATTCACGCACGGACCATTTTGTGCACAGATTTTCAGCAGGAAAACAAGCCTTTCAAAAAATGAAAGACTCTTAAACTCTTCAATCTTTTGTCATTTACAGAGCAAGGATGGAGACAGCAATGTTGTATACAACGTCCTGGGCCAAAAGGTCTGCATGGGGGACCACAAGGTAACGCATTAGGAAATGAAAGCTCTGTGAAATCCATCAGCAGGATTAAACACCGCTGATATTTCCATCAACAGGGAAATGAATATTTAACACGAACACATCATTTGAGAGTTATGTGTTGCTGAGTATTTTGTTCTGTTATTTTGCAGCCTGTCTTCTTGTTCTTTGCACTGAAATCCAATGTCTAGTGAGATAGAACGTGAACCCATTAAAGGGTAAGTGATTCATCACACACGTTATCTGTTTACAAGACAGTTATATGTGGAAATTCTGACGCTCCTGTCATTTCTGGTACATTTCCTTATCATGTAATTAAACCGACGTGCTGTTTTTCCGGGAATCTTCCATTTTTGTCGCAGAAAGTAAAGCACTCGGTTTCAACCAGATAAATCAAACAGCAGCATGTTATTTCTAATCATCTTAGCAGCACTAATCTGGCAGAACCATCTGCCATTACTTTGAGTGCGTGAAATGTCAAAATTCATCAACGCATTCATTCATAAATAATACAGCGCACTTTTAGCTGTTGTGTTAAAGGTATAATAATATACAATATTCTTTATACCGTACATACAGATTGGGCATGCTGGATAAAAAGATGAAATTTATAATGAATCTGACATTTTCACTTACAATGATATTTCTGTTAAAAAGCTCTGAAATTAAAGTGTTTCAATAGTACTGGTGTTTATACATACACCAATCAGGCATAACATTATGACCAATTGCCTAATATTGTGCTGGTCCCCCTTTTGCTGCCAAAACAGCCCTGACCCGTCATGCACTGTATTCTGACACCTTTCTATCAGAACCAGCATTAACTTCTTCAGCAATTTGAGCAACAGTAGCTCGTCTGTTGGATCGGATCACACGGGTCAGCCTTCACTCTTCACATGCATCAGTGAGCCTTGGCTGCCCCTGACCCTGTCATCGGTTCACCACTGTTCCTTCCTTGGACCACTTTTGATAGATACTGACCACTGCAGACCGGGAACACCCCACAAGAGCTGCAGTTTTGGAGATGCTCTGATCCAGTGGTCTAGCCATCACAATTTGGCCCTCGTCAAACTCGCTCAAATCCTTACGCTTGCCCATTTTTCCTGCTTCTAACACATCAACTTTGAGAACAAAATGTTCACTTGCTGCCTAATATATCCCACCCACTAACAGGTGCCATGATGAGGAGATAATCAGTCTTATTCACTCCATCTCTCAGTGCTCATAACGGCTCGTTACAGCTGATCGGTGTATGAAACACAGATAACAAACCTGCACACATCTGTGTGTCTGTTTCTAGAAATATTGTTTATATTGTGAATAAATGGGAATTAAGGTTAGTTTTCTTTTGTTGCATATTTAACAGATCAGGAAAAAAAATCTAACCTTAAGAAAGATTTATATTACTATTATTCTTTGCATTATTTGCATTGTTAATACATTATTATTATTAGTAGTAGTAAATTCTTTATTATTATTATTATTATTATTATTATTGTTATTGCAATATTGTATAAGCAGGTTTAAACACTCAAAAATAAAATGAAAAGTAATTTAAATATTAAAATGACTAAATAAATGTAATCTGTTTTCTTCATTATAGTATTTATAGACTCTTTATATACAGTGTTTTAAAATATGTGCATTATTATTATTATTGTTATTATCATTATTGTTATTTCTTCTTCCTCTTTACGTAGGGTAACACCCAAATGCAAAATAAAATCTGTTTTTTTTTAAAGTGGTTCCTTCATCATCATGGTATTTACACCCGCTTTTCTGTGCAGACAGATGCTCATTAGAGTATAATGCGTGTTCTCTAGTTCAGCTCCGTTTTCTCATGGAGCCATTTTCCACTCCAACGGTCTCATTCACATTCATTTGCAGCGAGCGTAGACCCCCGGAGGTTCCTTCTGTGTAAAACAGTAAAAACAGAGCCATCTCTTTACCACCCCTGATCCATGGCTGTTGAATCCTCTACATTTCGCTGTTTGCTACGTTACTAGCATGGAGCAGGGTGCTATAAAAACGCCAGCGTTTATTAATTACAGCTAGCAGGGTTAAGGTGGAGGATATATCCTGGTCTGTTGTCGTGTATTGGCATTTTTACGGCCATGATTTTGTTTCGCCGCCAGGTTTATGTGTGTTATATAGACCGCGGCTGTCAGAGGGTTAAACGGGCCTTGTGATGTGGCATGTATGCCATTGTTGGAGTTTGTCAGCTGCAGTCTTGTGGGTCAAAGGAAGCCTTCATTTTAAAAATGTACACGTTTTGTTGGTTTTATACCACCTTGATTCTGATTGGTCAGAAGGTGTTCAGTATTTTTCCATAACAGCAACTACAATTCGAATTGCCGGTTAATATCAATGCGCTAGTTTTAATGTTATCGTTGCTATAGTAACAGCTCATTCAACATCTCTGGGCATCTATGGCAGCCATGATTCATAATCTAAGCCTAAAAATAAATTGTTTTTTTTAAAGTGTTGTTAAGACAAACAGTCTCCAGTGTCAGTATCTTGTAACAGTAAGATTTCCAGCATGGGTGTCATGGTTTATGCCGAACTGGTGCTTGAATACATTACCCATTAGCCCCTGCATGGTTCCGTGTCACATGTCATTCTTATAACTCTCTCCTTGTGTTGCGTTTTGTTTGTCGCTTTGCTTTCCATAGCCTTCCTCGTAGTCTGTATGTTTTTCTCTTTTGTTTGCACTTTATACTATAAAAGCCTGCACTTGCGTTTGCTGCCTCTGCATATCCATGATAAGGGAAGAGTCATCTGTGCAGAAGTCTTTGCTCTCCCTGTTTTTATTAGTAACATGACAGGAAATGGAAAATAGTTGTGATATACACCGATCAGCCATAACATTATGAGCAGTGACAGGTGAAGTGGAGAACACTGATTATCTCCTCATCATGGCACCTGTTAGTGGGTGGGATATATTAGGCAGCAAGTGAACATTTAGTCCTCAAAGTTGATGTGTTAGAAGCAGGAAAAATGGGGAAGCGTGAGGATTTGAGCGAGTTTGACAAGGGCCAAATTGTGATGGCTAGACCACTGGATCAGAGCATCTCCAAAACTGCAGTTCTTCTACAGTGGCCAGTATCTATAAAAAGTATCCTTTAAGTCAGATAAGTATCCTTTAAGTCCTGTAAGTATGGAAGCCATGGAGGCCCCACCTCGCAACTTACAGGACTTAAAGGATCTGCTGCTAACATCTTGGTGCCAGATACCACAGCACACCTTCAGGGATCAGCAGCAAAAGGGGGACCAACACAATAATAGGCAGGTGTTCATAATGTTATGCCTGTTCGGTGTAAGGTTTAGTAACAATAACCCAGCATTGTATTAGAGACTCATCACACCACCCTGTTGTTGACTGGTTTCCTATAACAACACATCCTGTAAAGTTTTAGCGCTTGAATTACGAAAGCTGTACGTCATCTCATTTCTTCCTTTTCTTTGTCCTCCAGGTTTGCTGGTGTGTGTCCGAGAAGAAGAAGAAGGTTTAAGGGCAGCCGTTCTTCTGCTACAATTACTCACAACCTGCGTAGACCTCAAACCGCACACAAAAGGAGGCGTAATTCTTAAAGAGAAAATGAATCCAACAAACCCTCGTGGGAATTCTACAGTTTTCCAGTTCCCAAGAGATTTGATTTCCTCTCAGTTTCCGAATCCTACAGTCTGGGAATGCATGCTAATCCACTATCTTATTTTATTTATTTATTTTTTAAAACTTTATATTACTAACATGCTCGATACAAGCTAAATCCAGCCATACATCATACACTGCTGAATTGCACAAGCTGCTCAGTCAACATTTCACCCACTCATATTCTGATTTGAAATATACATTTGTTAAGAATTTAAACTTTTTTGTAGTATGTGTGAGGTGTTGCTGATGCTTTCGCTGTGGCCCCCTTGAGCTTCTCCGTATCTCAGCGGTGCTGTAAGTCAGAGATCCTCGGATCAATAGAATATGAACGCGGTGACCGCCGAGGGACGGATTTCGAAACCATCAGCACTGTGTGAAATATGGAAATCCGTCCTGGAGCAGCGAAGCTCACAGACTTTTAATTAACGCTTCGGTTTTTAGTTACAACTGCTAACATGCAACAACACCAGATAAAGCTTACGGTACATTCCGTACCGTTTGAGGTGTAATGCTTATTTTTGGTTGTGGGGGGTGTGTGTGAGGGATGTAGACGGTCAGTAAAACAAAATACGTAACTTTTAGTACTGTGAGGAGACCTTAGTAGTCTCAAGGGCTTTTCACACTTGTAATTTAGAAGCTTGGTTAGCACAGAACAAAGCTCTGTTAAATTTTAAAGGCTAGCTTAGCAACAGACATTCAGAAATTGAACTGCGCGTACCATATCACGTGAGAAGAAACAAAAAACGGCTAGGTAGCTAGCATCAGGCAGCCAAACACTGAGGAGGTTAATTCCTGAAACTGACAAGTTGGCAGACGAAGTTAAAAAGGACAAATAAAAAAGATTCAAAAACTGGGAAAGATATTAAGTACCTGCTTAGCACAGAATAGCAGAGCTTGTCAGATTTTACCTCAGCGAGGCGATAGCTTGAGACTAGCCATTATTTAAAGCGGTCAAGCACTGTATTTTGTCCAATCATGCTAGTTAGCACGTATATGCAAATGAGAAGGTTTATTTATTCACAATGTGAAACATCAGATTATGAATAGCCAGGATTCATTGTTAACCCCGGGTAAAATATGACTAACGTGAAACAAAATAACCTAGAATTCCATTTACCCAGAAGTGTGAAAAGCCCTTTAGTTATCTTTTATTTTCCCGCCAACAAGCCAAGTTCATTACCAATTCTGGTATTGCTTCCTCGTCTTGCTGCTATAATGGCTCCCAGCATGCTTAATACTGATTTCCTTCCTAAACGTACCTTTCTGTTATGAATAATCAGGTTGCAAGGCAAGCTAGGTGTCCAGTGGTGTCCTAAATTCCCTTAAACGAAACACAACCATGCAACATATTTTTAGTTGTATTAGATTGATCTGTGAATGGTTTTGCATTTATTCCTTTATATTTGACTTTGTGACTTCGTGTTTGATTTGTTTTGTTATCCTGGGTTTATCCTGTTTATAGCACAGCGGGTGTTTTTTTTTGTTTTTTTTTTAATGAATTTTAATTAAGACACTGTTTGAAGTTTAGTGGCCTAATCACACCGCGAGTCGCATCACAGATCATTAAGCTCACAGTGTAAAGACGACACGAGGTCGCGCCGTACAGTGGACGTTTTAAGATTTCCAAACCACTAATTATCAATATTCATTAACCGGCATTTTTAAAAATATGACACATAGGCCATTATTTCAATCCGACTAGGATTCGATCTAGCCGTGTCATCTAAATACCCCCCAACCTGAGATTTTTTTCTTTTCTTTCCGGAATCAGCTCGATAATTTACGTGCGAGGGTTAAATTGCACGGCCCATTTGTCAATAATGGACTTGTTGGAGTTGATCCATGATGGTGCTTGACATAATGCATTGCTCTCGAGAGCTTTGCTCCAAGCTGAAGTTCAATACGAGGCTGTGATGTTGCTCAAAGAGAAGCACTGATGTTTCTTTGGCATTTGTGATTTTATAATGAGATCGAAACACTACTCTTTTTTTTTTTTTTTTTTTTTTCAAGAGTGTAATTTATATGTTTTGTATGTTGTAAGGGGCACTGATCGTAGCTGGGAGTCTCTTTGGGCTCATGTAGCCGCTGATGTTTGCACTTATTGGGGATGTGTTTTATTTTACAGAGTTGATTTAGGACCACTACGAATATTATTGCATTTTTTTTTTTTAGAATGTTTGTTCGACTTGTTTCATTATTTGATCATAACCAGGTTTGATTATCTATCTATCTATCTATCTATCTATCTATCTATCTATCTATCTATCTATCTATCTATCTATCTATCTATCTATCTATCTATCAATATACTCACTGAGCACTTTATTAGGAACACTGTATTAATACTGGGTAGAGCCTCCCATTGTTCTGCTCAGCACAGTTGTACAGAGTGATTATCCGAGTTACTGTAACCTTTCTGCCAGCTCGAACCAGTCTCTCTAAACAGCAAGACATATCCAGCCTCAGAACCGCTGCTCACTGGATGGTTTTTCTTTATCGCACCATTCTGAGTAAAGTCGAGACTAGACTCCTGTGTGTTAAAATCCCAGGAGATCAGCAGTAACCCGTCTGGCACCAACAATCATGACAGTCAAAATCACCGAGATCACATTTTTCCCCCATTCTGATTGTTAATGTAAACATTACCTGACGCTACTGGCCTGTATCTGCATGGTTTTAAGCATTGCTTTATTGCTGCCTCGTGATTCTCGGATTAGATAATTGCATAAGTGCATATATAAGTGTAAAGGTGTTCCTAATAAAGTGCTCCGTGAGTGTATGGTGATATAAAATGATATCATATTATGCCTTATAGTTTGAAAGATTTTAAATTCTCTTTCTTAGCGACGAAATCTACCATGTGAAGTCAGACTATTCTAATACCTGCACTGCCGCTAAGCACCATTATCATATCTTTAAAATCTCATAGTGTTCCTCTTCTAATATGAATTTTATAACCACCACTATTCACATCGTAAGACAGTTTAACTTTTAACTCGGTATAAGATGCCTAAAGCTATAAAAGGCGCTCATGTGGCTTTGCTCCAAAACAAATGAGCACTTAACCTCCTCGAGGTGAAATGGGGCCAAGTGATTTTTTTTTCTCCCTCTCATTTTATTTTGTTTTATTTGTCCAGACAGACAGATGAAGGCAGCTCGTCTGGCTCATCGGCATGTAAAAGAGGAAAGCCGGTTAAATCCTGACTTGTCGTAGTCATTAACACATTCGAGGAGATTAATGACGTTGTGATTTCGGCAGGTTTCAGGTTTCTGCTGATTGCCAAGGGGAACGCTGTCAATAGTGGAACGGTGCTAGGAAAAGTCTCACCTTAACAATTATATTTATTTCCTAAAATCAGCAATTAAATTTACTTCATTGCTCCAAACTCCAAGGTTCTGTTTATGACTCCCACAGCTTGGGCCCAATGTGTCATATAAATGTATACTTTTTTTTTCCTTTTGGAATTTCCTGTTTGTTATATTTATCGGACAAGTCAGGAAGCAGTTATCAGACTGCGTTTGTACCTCTCAAGCAGCCGAAAGTCACGTTGCTGTTTCATTAAAACCTAAAGTGAATGTTTCATTTTCAAATGTTATGTAAACCTAAACCTTATATATTTTAATTCTCTATAAAGTCTATCTATAAATCATGAAATGTGTCCATTGTTGTTTATAACTCTTGGTTAGAATAAACCTGGGAGTGAATTAAAATGTAATAAAAATGTAATATGCATCTAAAATACACTTACTAATTCAGGTAATTATCCTATTAGCCAATCATGAGGAAGGTTAAGCACTTCAGTTCATATTTATTTATTTATTTATTTATTTATTTATATCAGTAAATCACACATCAGAAAAGGGAAATATACAGTATGTCATTTCAGCTGCAACTTCAGGCAGTATGATGATGATGATGGTTTAAGTAGTTCACAAATGACTCAAGACAGTCCTGGGATTTTCATTCACAACAGTCTTCAAGTCTGTGGCAACTCAAATAACAGCTCTTTACAATCGTACTGAGCTGAAAAGCATCTCAGGTGGATGATAAACATCAGCAAACAACCACATCTGGATTCAGTCTTGTATCTGAGGGTCACTGAAACCGTATAGTAAAACTTTGGGAAAAATAGCAGGTTTATTTTTATTTTTTTTTTTTTATTTTTTTTTTTTTAAACTTCCGGTCGGGGGGCTTGGTGGTTAGCACATTTGCCTCACACCTCCAGGGTTGGGGGTTCGATTCCCGCCTCCGCCATGTGTGTGTGGAGTTTGCATGTTCTCCCCGTGCCTCGGGGGATTCTTCCGGGTACTCCCGTTTCCTCCCCCAGTCCAAAGACATGCACTGTAGGTTGATTGGCATCTCTAAATTGTCCGTAGTGTGTGATTGCGTGAGTGAATGAGAGTGTGTGTGTGTGCCCTGTGATGGGTTGGCACTCCGTCCAGTGTGTATCCTGCCTTGATGCCCAATGACGCCTGAGATAGGCACAGGCTCCCTGTGACCCGAGAATAGATCGGATAAGCGGTAGACAATGAATGAATGAAACTTCCTGCCCTAATTTTAAGTGGTTGCGGTTGTAATCTTTTCTCACACTGCCTGTCAGTTGGCTTTTTTTTTGTCAGCGTATCTGACTTCAGTTCCTAATTTGTTATCAAGAGCGTCAACAAAACACAGCAAACTATTTCAAAAGTCGGTTGCTTAATTCGTTGTGTTTGTGTCTTTCAGTTGTCATGGGATCGCGGTTACAAACACCTCGCGGATTACAAGCAATGACGTTAGGCGTGAAACACAATCGATAAACAACGACATAAACATCACGGGTGCTAATAATTGGCACCTGTAGACATTCAGACGCACTCGTGTTGTCTAACGCCGGGCTGTGAATAATGTGTTTACTCGCCGCATTAGTGCAGCAGGTGTTATTGAAACGCACACAGATAGCTTTATGTTGCCTTATCAGTAAGAGGGTGTTACTGCCCAACTTACAGATACAGCGTTTTGTTTATCGTCATACTGACACCCTTCCCGACAATGGTGCAATACGACCGTGTGACAGACCTTCTTTCTTCCTTTAATAATCCGGACGGAACAATGAGTCTGATTAAAGAACATATTAAGAAAATCCAGTGTAACCCTAACTTGAGGCTAATTAATATGAGCCAACTTTGATTGGATTAGCAACTGTAGATTAGACGCTCTTTAAGTTAAAACGAGAAAATACCAATCTGTAACAGCTCGAAAAGAAGCTTGAGAAGATCTTTTTAGCTCAACAATGAATGTAGACATGGATTTCATTGTGATCTTTGTCTAAATTGATGATCGTGTAGCGATTAATTCAATATTCTACCTAAGATGATATATCCATCCATTTTCTGTAGCGCTTATCCTACACAGGGGTGCAAAGAGCCTGGAGTCTATCCTAGGGGGACTCGGGGATACCCTGTGTGGGGATCCAACCTACCGCACGCATTCATTAGGACAATTTAGAGACATTAATCAGGCTACAAAGCATGCCTTTAGACTGAGGAAGGAAACCAGAGTACCCAGAGGAAACCCCCAAAGCAGAGGGAGAACACACAGGATTGAGGCAGGAAGTGAACTCTCTCTCTCTCTCTCTCTCTCTCTCTCTCTCTCTCTCTCTCTTTGGAGCCCACAGCTTGTCATTGTACAGCGCAAGCTCCCATAAATGTTCGACGTGTCCTTAATGTCCTTAATCATACCAACAATTATGTTTTAACATTCCTAAACGTTCAAGGCTTACATGTAACTCTAAACAAATCATTTGTAGGCATATTGCTTTGGTATAAAGGAATAAAACATGTCATGTAACTCTTCTCGATGTCAGACCACATCACACCAGCCCCATTGTTGATTAATTTCCTGTAATAGCATGCCAGGTGTGTCACGTATTTCACTCCATCCAGCAGTCGAGAGTCTGAAAGGCAAATGACCCAGATAGACTTTTCTCTCTAGCTGTATTTCTTTCTCATTGTGACACAATAAACACGTGCAATAACAAGACTTTATTGCACTATTATATATTTATTAAACATCGACATTGCGCACGGTAGCATACCCGAGTAGTGCGGAACAATTTCTCTTGCGTGTCAAGTTCAATAAATAAAGAGCTTTTTGGAAATTATATACAGAAATGTGGCGTTGAAACTAGAATGCAGCAAGTTTGAGAAAGTGAAAAGTTAAAGCTTTATGTGTGGGTGTGCATGTGTTTTAGTATTCAGCATGTAAACATTGTCATATACACATGTAGGTGTGTGTGTGTCAGACATGATGTGGCCCCAGGCGTAGCACTGAGAATGATCTGCGGTGTTTGCGCAGCAGCAGGCGGATCTTCTCGTCGTCCGAGTCGGGGTCCAGAGGTTTGTTGTACTCCTCGTCTTCGAGCTCAGTGTCTGAGGCGCCCTGTCTCTCAGCCCTGGATGCCTGAGTGGAGCTCGGCTCAGACGCGCTCTTCTTACGCCACTTAGTGCGCCGGTTCTGGAACCACACCTGAGGGAGAACACACACACACACACACACACACACACACACACACACACACACACACACACACACACACACACACACACACACACACAGACAACAGCAGAGTATCAATATATATATAAAGAGTGTATACAGTAAGTGCACAGTGAGACACAAATCTCCAGGATCATACGTATAGCAGCGTGTGTGTGTGTGTGTGTGTGTGTGTGTGTGTGTGTGTGTATGTGTGTGTGTACAGTACGATATTCATAGACAGATTTCTGATGTTGTGCTGTATCTAACTTTCAGATACTTGAAGATGAAACCTGTACGGTGACAATAAAACTGTTCTATTCTATTCTATTCTATTCTATTCTATTCTATTCTATTCTATTCTATTCTATAATAATTTCCTATTCTATTCTATTGCTATAATAATTTCCCATTCTATTCTATTCTGTTCTATTCTATTCTATTTTGTTCTATTCTATTCTATTCTACTCTATTCTATTCTATAATAATTTCCTATTCTATTCTATTGCTATAATAATTTCCCATTCTATTCTATTCTGTTCTATTCTATTCTATTTTGTTCTATTCTATTCTATTCTATTCTATTCTATTCTATTCTATTCTATTCTATTCTATTCTACTCTACTCTATAATAATTTCCTATTCTATTGCTATAATAATTTCTTTTTCTATACTACCCTATTCTATTCTAATCTATAATAATTTCCTATTCTATTCTATTCTATTCTATAATTATTTCCTATTCTATTGATATAATAATTTCTTTTTCTATACTACCCTATTCTATTCTAATCTATAATCATTTCCTATTCTATTTTATTCTATTCTATTCTATTCTATTCTATTCTATAATTATTTCCTATTCTATTGCTATAATAATTTCCTATTCTATACTACCCTATTCTATTCTAATCTATAATAATTTCCTATTCTATTCTATTCTATTCTATAATTATTTCCTATTCTATTGATATAATAATTTCTTTTTCTATACTACCCTATTCTATTCTAATCTATAATCATTTCCTATTCTATTCTATTCTATTGTATTCTATTCTATTCTATTCTATTCTATTCTATTCTATTCTATTCTATAATTATTTCCTATTCTATTGCTATAATAATTTCTGATTCTATACTACCCTATTCTATTCTATTCTATAATAATTTCCTATTCTATTCTATTCTACTCTATTCTATTCTATTCTATTCTATTCTATAATTATTTCCTATTCTATTCTATTCTATTCTATTCTATAATGATGTCCTATTCTATTCTGTTCTATTCTATTCTATTCTATTCTATAATTATTTCCTATTCTATTGCTATAATAATTTCTTTTTCTATACTACCCTATTCTATTCTAATCTATAATAATTTCCTATTCTATTCTATTCTATTCTATTCTATAATTATTTCCTATTCTATTGCTATAATAATTTCTTTTTCTATACTACCCTATTCTATTCTAATCTATAATAATTTCCTATTCTATTCTATTCTATTCTATTCTATAATTATTTCCTATTCTATTCTATTCTATTTTATTCTATAATGATGTCCTATTCTATTCTATTCTATTCTATTCTATAATTATTTCCTATTCTATTCTATTCTATAATAATTTCCTATTCTATTCTATTCTATAATTATTTCCTATTCTATTGCTATAATAATTTCTTATTCTATACTATCCTATTCTATTCTATTCTATAATAATTTCTGATTCTATTCTATTCTAATCTATTCTATAATAATTTCCTATTCTATTCTATTCTATTCTATAATTATTTCCTATTCTATTGCTATAATAATTTCTTATTCTATACTATCCTATTCTATTCTAATCTATAATAATTTCCGATTCTATTTCATTCTATTGCTATAATAATTTCCTATTCTATACTACCCTATTCTATTCTAATCTATAATAATTTCCTATTCTATTCTATTCTATTCTAATCTATTCTATAATTATTTCCTATTCTATTGCTATAATAATGTCTTATTCTATACTATCCTATTCTATTCTAATCTATAATAAGTTCCTATTCTATTCTATTCTATTCTATAATTATTTCCTATTCTATTCTATTCTATTCTATAATAATTTCCTATTCTATTCTATTCTATAATAATTTCCTATTCTATTCTATTCTATTCTATTCTATTCTATAATTATTTCCTATTCTATTGCTATAATAATTTCTTATTCTATACTATCCTATTCTATTCTAATCTATAATAATTTCCGATTCTATTTCATTCTATTGCTATAATAATTTCCTATTCTATACTACCCTATTCTATTCTAATCTATAATAATTTCCTATTCTATTCTATTCTATTCTAATCTATTCTATAATTATTTCCTATTCTATTGCTATAATAATGTCTTATTCTATACTATCCTATTCTATTCTAATCTATAATAAGTTCCTATTCTATTCTATTCTATTCTATAATTATTTCCTATTCTATTCTATTCTATTCTATAATAATTTCCTATTCTATTCTATTCTATTCTATAATAATTTCCTATTCTATTCTATTCTATTCTATTCTATTCTATTCAAATTCTATTCTATTCTATAATTATTTCCTATTTTATTCTATTGCTATAATAATTTCCTATTCTATTCTATTCTATTCTATAATTATTTCCTATTCTATTCTATTTTATTCTATTCTATAATAATTTCCTATTCTATTGCTATAATAATTTCCTATTCTATTCTATTCTATTCTATTCTATTCTATTCTATAATTATTTCCTATTCTATTGCTATAATAATTTCTTATTCTATACTATCCTATTCTATTCTAATCTATAATAAGTTCCTATTCTATTCTATTCTATTCTATTCTATTCTATTCTATTCTATAATTATTTCCTATTCTATTCTATAATAATTTCCTATTCTATTGCTATAATAATTTCCTATTCTATTCTATTCTATTCTATTCTATTCTATTCTATTCTATTCTATAATTATTTCCTATTCTATTCTATTGCTATAAAAATTTCCTATTCTATTCTATTCTATTCTATTCTATTCTATTCTATTCTATTCTATAATAATTTCCTATTCTATACTACCCTATTCTATTCTAATCTATAATAATGTTCTATTCTATTCTATTCTATTCTATTCTATTCTATAATAATTTCCTATTCTATACTACCCTATTCTATTCTAATCTATAATAATTTCCTATTCTATTCTATTCTATTCTATTCTATTGCTATCATAATTTCCTATTCTATTCTATTCTATTCTATTCTATTCTATAATAATTTCCTATTCTATACTACCCTATTCTATTCTAATCTATAATAATGTCCTATTCTATTCTATTCTATTCTATTCTATTCTATTCTATTCTATAATAATTTCCTATTCTATACTACCCTATTCTATTCTAATCTATAATAATTTCCTATTCTATTCTATTCTATTGCTATCATAATTTCCTATTCTATTCTATTCTATTCTATTCTATTCTATTCTATTCTATCCTATAATAATTTCCTATTCTATTCTATTCTATTCTATTCTATTCTATTCTATTCTATTCTATTCTATAATAATTTCTAATTCCATCCTAATTACTTTGTAATTCTTTTGCATTCAATCCTATATCTTTTGAATTCCTTCATCTCATTATATTTTATTCTATATTAACAAACATTTTAAATTCTTAAAAGCTGAAATCAGTCCTGCTCTGTTCTATTGTTATCTCTCTATTGATTTGATTCTAATTTCCTCTATTCTGTTCTATGGAAATTTGCTCTGTGCCATTTCAATCTGCTGAACACTGCTCTTTTTATTTGATTCTGTTTAATTCTATTTGGTAGAAACTTTTTAAAAATTCATTCATAGTCTATTTTGCTTTGTTCTGTTTAATTAGTTCATTATCTAATATTTTAATTGTATTTTATTCCATTGTGAAATCATTTAGAAACTCTATTCTATTGTTACTATATTCTGTTCTGTTCTGTTGCATTTTCCTTTAGTTGAATTCTGTTCAGTTCTATTCTATTTTAACACACTCATTTTCTAATCTAATGTATGCGGCTCTTTTACTTCTATTCGTTTCTATTCAGCTTTTATATACATTTTCAATTCTGTTATAATTTGTATCTCTATTGTAAATTAATCGTTTTTAATCGATTTCCCTTTAAGATCTGTTCTATTTTAATATCCATTTCAATCTGTATTCTATTGTATTCTATGCTATTCTGTTCTATTTTATTCTAACATAATCCACTCTTTATTTTTCATTATTCTTTTAACTACCACTTTAATTCCATTCCTATTCTGGTAGCTACCATTTAATAATAATATGATATTTTTTTTATTTAGATTCTATTCACTTCAATTCTATTCTACACTTTTTTTTTATTCCATTTCTTCTTCTTATGTGGTGTTTTTACTCTGTTTTAATTCTCTCATGTTCTATTCCACACAATTCCAATATTCATTCATTCATTGTCTACCGCTTATCCAATCTATTCTCGGGTCACGGGGAGCCTGTGCCTATCTCATGCGTCATTGGGCATCAAGGCAGGATACACCCTGGACGGAGTGCCAACCCATCGCAGGGCACACACACACTCTCATTCACTCACGCAATCACACACTACGGATTTAGAGATTTAGAGATGCCAATCAAACTACAATGCATGTCTTTGGACTGGGGGAGGAAACCGGAATACCCGGAGGAAACCCCCGAGGCACGGGGAGAACATGCAAACTCCACACACACATGGCGGAGGCAGGAATCGAACTCCCAACCCTGGAGGTGTGAGGCAAACATGCTAAACACCAAGCCACCAATTCCAATATTCATCTTTCAAATTCTATTTACTTTTTAAATTCATTTCAATGTGTTTTTTCTATTCTATCGTAATTGATCTTATATTATAAACTGCCCCTTTCATTCTTTTTTTTGTACTTAAAAGACAATTCTATTGTATTCTGTTCACTTCTGATTATTTTCTTTTGTTCTATTTAATTCTATCCTTTGCATACAGTTGGCTATAAGACTATATATAAAGTCCATATCAATGTGTGTGTGTGTGTGTGTGTGTGATTGGTCATATTTCAGACTGTGTTGTCTTACTTTGACCTGTGACTCAGTCATGCCCAGTGAGTACGCCAGTCTCGCTCTCTCTGGTCCCGCTAGGTATTTGGTCTGCTCGAAGGTTTTCTCCAGGGCGAAGATCTGATGCCCGCTGAACGTCGGCCGTGTGTGTTTCTTTCTGCCCACTGTCTCACCAGGATGCCCACCGTCTACTGAAAAACAAACATCATATCAGATTAACCCTTTTAAATTTTTATTTTGATTAGATGGATTCTTTATAAAGATTTTCTGGAGTGTAGTTATACAGATTAGTTCATTGCAATAAAGTTAGTGGGTTTATTACATGCACAAATGTAGATGTTATTAGAATATCTGGTTCAAGAATAGATTTAATAAGCATCACATTCAGGGGTTCACGTCTACTATGACTTGGAAATGGCAATAAAACTATTTTAAAGAAAAAAAGTTGAAAGAATTGATATGGTGAAAGTTGAAATACTCTGGGTGCTATTCTGACCTTTCATTGTATACAGGTTTACTGTTTAAACTCAATACGATTCAATTCAATTATTTCCAAGTAGAGTATTTGTTCCTAAGTGAACAAAAATGTCTAATAGTTTCAGGTTTATTTTAGTAAGCTGCTAAATACCAGAAATAACAGGAGCTCCAAATATTAAAGCTTTACTAATTATAATAGATAGCAACATTTGATATTATTTTATGTTATTCACAATAATTTCATAAAATAAATGTATATATATTTATATCAAATATATATATATATATATATATATATATATATATATATATATATATATATATATATATATATATATATATATATATATATTGATTTATATATTTTTTTATAAAATCGTTTTTTAATTAAGATTATTTTTTATAAATTATATATATATAAAATCATAACAGCAATTATTTACAGCAATGTTTTGATAAAAATGTATTATATATCTTTTTTTTATACATATAAAGAAAACTTGATGATTAGAATTTGTTTGTACTGATTTTATATCTAACTATAATAATAATAGTTGACAGCAATACATTATGCTTCATAAAAGTAAATGAATGAATTCAGTACTTATTTTGTAAAATGATGCTGAATGAGTTTTCTTACTGTTGCTGCATTGTTGTCTTCCTCCTCTCCAGTCATAGCCTCCTTCCACCCAGCAGCTGGTGCGTCCCTTCATGCCTGGACACTCACTAGGTTTGGGGAAAGCACCCAAAGTTGTCGGGGTGTAATCCCGGTTATAATACACCCCTGGAGTGGACACGGTGCCACTGAAACCCCCCATGCTGGAATATCCCGAGAGCAGTGCGGTGTTAGCCTGGGCTCCAACTACAGAGCGGCTCAGGATGTCACTGATGCCGTGTGGCGTGCCCGCCTGCAGCTGGGCGTTCAGGTTGCCAGGGCCGAGCTTGTAGAAGCTGTTGGGCACAGAGTATTGGCACACGGGCGCCTTGATGTCCGTCGGGAACTGGTTCAAGCCGTTGTTGAAGAGGAAAGACCCGGACAGGTTGGGCTCCATGGGAACCAGTGAGTGTCCTCTGTCTTTGTCCAATAATGATGGATCCAGGGTGAATATTTAATATTTAATGGCCAGCGGGATCTCACGTGAAAGGCCAGCTTTGGTCTGATCCACTTTGGGAATGCCCTCCAGAGCGAGAGAGAGCTTCCTGAAGTTGTTTTTGAGTCAATAAGAATATTTCTTCTCTTCAACTTTCACCTGTTTTGTTCCATACTTTGTGCTGCAACTCCTAAGTCAACACCAAGCGTCTTGCCACCTTTAACCCGGTCCTACTCCTTGCAGATAAATGCCCTGCTCCTCGCTCTCAGGTCATAAAAACGAGCTACCTTGCACAGATGTGGCACTCTCTTGATAATGATGACCGGCGTTAGTCTGCTGGGCCTCGACTGGACAAGCACGCAGCATGCAGAGGTCCTGATTGGTCACCGTGCAGGACGGCAGCTCTGGATTGGCTGGTTGCAGATTAATGGCTTTTTGAAGTGGCAGGGCAGGAATAAGTGAGTTTTTGATGGCCTCCCTGCCCTGTGTGTGGAGCAGCAGTTACACATCGGAGTGGAAAGAGATGGCACTTTAGAAGCCTGTCATGGCCGTTGGGTTGATTTTGATTGCAGAATTGTGAGCTACAAATAGTGACTTAATGGAGAATTGGTGGAACAGCTTTTACACCGAGCTTGTTATTCTGCTATATGCTATATGTAGGACAACGCAGACATTTCTGCTTCATTTTTTCCTTGTGGATTACCATGAAAATGATAGATCAAAATGATAGATAACCCTCAAAAATAAAACACAAATTCACAGAAAAAAAATTATGGGAGAAAGTTAGGGAATAATTCTTTTCCTTTTGTTTTTTCATAGATAGATAGGTTTAATTGCATTACATCACAAAAAAATCTGCTATTTTAACAGGGGGGTATAAATCAATACAAACATTAACTTGTAGTGATAGATAGATAGATAGATAGATAGATAGATAGATAGATAGATAGATAGATAGATAGATAGATAGATTTCAGTTTAGATTGTGTGAGCTTTTCATGCAATATGGGGTGGGATGTGGTAGCTTAGTGGTTAAGGCATAGGACTACTGATCGGAAGGTTGTGTGTTCGAATCCCAGGTCTGCCAAGCTGCAACCACTGGGCCCCTGAGCAAGGCCCTTAACCCCAAAAATGCTCAGTTGTATTAAAAAATGAGATGAAAATATAAGTCGCTCTGGATAAGGGCGTCTGCTAAATGCCGTAAATGTAAATAATTTACATATCTTATGCAAACTTAAACCTAAATTAAGTGATGTTTTGATATGTGGAAAAAATAGTAATGTAATTCAATTCAACATAAACCTAAGTCTTCTGATTTAGTATTTAGTCAAAGCCACTTCATGATTTTTCCACAAATTTGACAATTACATTATTTCTTATATATTTGTTATACCACTTTTAACAGTTACCAAACAACCAACAATGAGCGTAAAAGTATATATTATAAAAGCATTCAGCACAATGCATTTATTAGATGCACCCCAAACCTTGACAACACATTAACACATTAACACACACCAGTTTTTTTGGCCAGCAGAGGACACCAGTATCACAAATTAGAGCAACAATCCTAGCGTATTAAAAAACTGCATATGCTTATGTCATGCTAGAACCCAAACAACTGAACTACATTTCCCATCAGCCCCAGCATGCCACACGTCCCAATCTCTCACCTGTTTCATGTTACACCTCATTAGCACCCTTCTTTCAGTTCTTTTAATTTATTTTATCTTTATTTTTTATTTAAGTTTCTGATTTCTGCATGTTACTTTGTCAATCATATGTTTTGCTTTGTGTGTGTGTGTGTGTGTGTGTGTGTGTGTGTGAGAGTGAGAGAGAGAGAGAGAGAGAGAGAGATTAAACAGCACATTTTAGTCATAGAAATGTCTTAGTTTTATGAGATTAATCCTCTTTCCTCTGTCTAAACATCTATCTTATTCTCTTCACCCAAATTCTTACTAAAGAATCACAGCACAAGCTTCAGCCATCATTCACAGCTCTGTTTTATATTCCAGCCACTCCATCAAGAAGATTACAGATTTTATACATTTAACGATTTTTTTATGAAGGGTAATGAATAAATGACGACAATTTCCATCTAATTTAACCCAAATACAATCCCCTGTGGTTATTAAGATGCAGGATTTGAAATGTGCATGCTGGGGATTATTTTTTAATCACATAGGTGGCTGATGTAACCTGATTGTAATCACTTTCTTGGAGTCGTTCATTTATTTATCGTTCGCTTGCATACAATATATTTTCTAATGGATGCTTAAAACACTTTTCGCTTTTAATATCCAGCAAAGTTTTTGACAAAGATCACAGAGGGCTTCAGCAGGAGGTCCAGGGATGTGTATTTCTTTTGTCGTCTACAGAAATGCGAGGTCGGTTTAGATGTGACACAACTGTGCGTTTTTTGCTGAAAACTACCTGAGTTGGTGAAATCACCAGCACTGCATTCTTCTTTTAAACTCTTACCTGTGAAGACACATAAAGTGATTACTATCTATGATGAGTGTAGTCATGTTTGATGCATGTGACTGGAAGAGGTATTTGGCTCTGATGTGTTGTTGTGATGATGTCACACACATCTCTTATCCACAAAAAAATAGCAGTAATTATGAAAAATCACAACTTCTAATGAGTATCACAGATTTTGCTTGATTTTGTATTAATTTCTACGATCGAGGGACTGATTTATACAAAATACATAATAATTTACACAACAGAGTGATTTGGAGTAAACATGAGATTAGTCCACCTCTCTGTCTAATCCCCTCTTTGGCCAATCACTGTTGCTTTGGTCCACGCCCTCCTCAAGATTTGTTGATGCGTCATATTTTTTCCATTTATTAATAACAGATATAACTAATGATTAATGGGTTGTGCAATGTTTGAGATGTTTCCTAACCAAACTCTGCTTAATACTTTCCCTGAACGTTTCTAGTCCATTAAAAAGGTTTTAAAGATATTACGATATCATCATCATCATCATAATTTCCACCATCACTCTTTTGCTTTCTGCCTGTATGTGCATGTCTGCACACACACACACACACACACACACACCCAGCAAATGAAGCAAATATAGACCAAAAGTGTTTATCTAACAACCTGAAGCTGTTGGACTTGTTCTACACACGGCGCTGGGTGTGATGGTGAAAGGGTCGGATTTACAATAAAAAACCAAACCATCCTTTCATACCTCACATTTACTTTCGTGTGTGTCACATTTCTTGGAAACCATCATATGAAATGGTTGGTTAACTCACGTTAGAGACAGATAACAGATCTTCAGATCTTCCAGACAGCAGGTCAGGTGCTTCTTAAAATAGTCTCCTAGATAAAAGGCGAATAATAGCTGCAGGTGCATATCACTGTCAGTGTTAAAAAAAAACAGCACTTTATTATTATTATTATTATTATTATTATTATTATTATTATTAATAATAATAATAATATAATAACAATAATATTAATAATAATAATATCAAATATAATAGAATATTGGGGGGCACGGTGGCTTCGTAGTTAGCACGTTTGCCTCACACCTCCAGGGTTGAGGGTTCGATTCCCGCCTCCACCATGTGTGTGTGGAGTTTGCATGTTCTCCCTGTGCCTCGGGGGTTTCCTCCGGGTACTCCGGTTTCCTCCCCCGGTCCAAAGACATGCCTTGTAGGTTGATTGGCATCTCTAAATTGCCCGTAGTGTGTGTGTGGGTGTGTGTGTGTGTGCCCTGCGATGGCTTGGCACTCTGTCCAGGGTGTATCCTGCCTTGATGCCTGAGATAGGCACAGGCTTAGAAGCGGTAGACAATGAATGAATAGAAGCGGTAGACAATGAATGAATAATAAAATAATAATAAAACAATGCATTCATAATAATAACTTATGTTATTTATTTATTTATTATAATTTAGATTTTGAGTAATATTTTTATTTTAGAATCTATGAACCTTTTTGTCATGTTATTTCTAGCAGCTATAATATTGAGTGTTTTTTAAAGAGGGGCAAAATTGCAGGGTGCACATAGGGATTGATCAGGAATGTACATGGAACCAAAATCAAGTCAGAAATTTATTTTATAATGAATAGAAAGTAATTTAGGTTAAATTAAAAGTAAAAGTAATTTTATGGTCCAGCTTCTAATGGAGGATACATAAGAAAAGTCATAAAGTCTGATCTGATAAGTAGTGCTTGTGTGTGTATGTGTGTGTGTGTGTGTGTGTGTGTGTGTGTGTATGTGTGTGTGTGCGCGCGTGTGTGTGTGTCTGACCACCAGGAAAAACTCCCTAAATTCCCTCTGTGAAGTCCATCCCCATGTCCAGTAGGGGGCTCTCAAAAGTACCTCACTCAAAAAAAATTTTTCCCCAAACACTTATGGTATTAATATTTATCAAAACACGTGCATGTAAAGTTAGACATTAATGGCTCCATAAACATGATTTATCTATAAAACAAACTGTCTTGAACCAAGAAAAGTTTCCATTCATGTTAACACTGACAAACTGAACCACAATTCAACCGTCCGAAACTATCTAAAACATCTTCATATATTCTGCTCCTGTGATCAGATCAGGGGATTTGTGTTGATTTAATCAGGGGAAAATCAGATTTTTAACAGTACATGGCGTCCTATTCCATTGCGAAATGAAAATCGACTTATGGGACATTTTCAATCAGTATAAACAAATGAATTCTTTTGTTGCCAAGTCTGATATAAAATGAATCAATTCAATTCAATTCAATTTTATTTGTATAGCGCTTTTAACAAAGAGCATTGTCTCAAAGCAGCTTTACAGAACACAAGAAACAATAAACATACAAACAGACAGTTCTAGATGTTAGACAAAATTTTCCCTAGTGAGCAAGCCTGAGGTGACTCAGGCGACGTTGGCAAGGAAAAACTCCCTTAGATGGTATTAGGAAGAAACCTTGAGAGGAACCAGACTCAAAAGGGAACCCATCCTCATCTGGGTGACACACGGAGAGTGTGATATGAACAATGTCCTTTCTGCATTAGTTGTGTGACGCAGATACAGCATGTGTAGAATGTTATGTGTAAATTAATTAGGAGGTTGTTGTCGTCCACATAGGGTTGGTATTGTTACTTTGAATACCCCAGTCCTCAGAAAGCAGAACACGGCTGGAGCTGGTCCATCTCTGGATGCCACTGTAGCTGGCACAATCTCTACCGGAGATTTTTTTTGCCCTAGGAGGCTAGAAAAGAACAGAAATACATATGAAAACCTAAAGCTCTGAGTGTCTACTTTAATATGAGTGATCATGATCATGATCATGATGATCATGGGCACAACAAAGCAAGTGGAAATTCCATTTTTTTGACATCTGGTAAAAATAATTAAAAGCAGAGTCATGTCATAAAAACCTAGCAGTGAATGGCTCCTTAGATATTGCACCACCCATCTCTCCATGGAAAGCACCTGCTTATCCATGATCAAGCAGTTTTAGCTGTAAGCAGCTATGAGAAGACACTCTGCTATACCAGAAATGAAACTCACAGAATGGAGGCCTAACACATATCTTGCACATTCCCCACAAAAGAGCTCATTGTCACACTGAATATACAATTTTGGGGTCAATTTTTTCATTTAATTGGAAATAAAAGACTTCTGAAATGATTAAAAAACAAAGAAAGTAAATATTTTATATCTTGAATATTTAATATTCAATATTCTGCACTAATTCTAGTTCCCTTTATAAATGTAAGCAAACGTGTAATATTGACTGTGTTAAATGTTTTGTACAAAAGGTCAGATTTTCCTCGTGTCTAATTTCTTCTATTGAAGCATGTGACTAGACAACAATAGAACAGATTTGACTTAAAACGGTTCAAAGGTTTTGCACAAGCTTGTCCAAACTTGTGGAGTACATGCTCAAGCTCTAGTGCACAGTCTTTACAGCAAAAAAAGGGGATGAATTAAATACAAGGAAACTCTAACATTCATATATATGTTAGAAAAGAAGAAAGAAAGGGGGAAAAATAAAAAGTAAATGAAACAAAAAGAAATAAAAATGAAAAACTCAGCCAATCTGAAAAAGTCATGTTAGTCCAAGGAGGGTGAAAAATCTATCCTCTTAGCCAGCTGGAAAAAATGGCACCATATTTCCCCAAATGCATTAGATGAACCCCTTAATGAAAATCTAATCTTTTCCAATTTGATAAAAACAAACTCTAAGCCATTGAGAGAAAGATGGAGGTTTTGGTGATTTCGTTTGGTGACATGTGTAAGAGATCTGCAGGAGACTGTTGACACCTATCACATGCCGGGGAAACCTCGTTATACATCTTAGGTAGCTTTACTATAATACATACGATGTACTATTTTAAATTGGATAAGGCCATGTCTTGCAAAAACAGAGGAGTTATGTATGCATATGCTTCAAAACCTCTGGCCAATCCTCCAGTATTTCCTGCCCCAGATCCCCCTCCTATAGGGCCTATATGGAATTAAGGGAATCAGTACGTATAAGATTGATCTGATTATAAATGGATGAGATTGATCCTTTCAGAGTTGGAATCAGTATCAGAAAGCCATCTAACATCTAGCCTAGTGTCTTTTGGTAACTGAGGGAATGTGGGGAAAGTACTTTGTACAAAACTACAAACCTGCAGGTATCTAAAAAAAATGTTGCCTAGGAAGTGAATATTTAATGAGAATTTCTCCATCAGCTTTAAAGGCTTGTTCACTTACCTGTACACTTTGTTTACCAATTAGGACAAGATATATTTAGTTTTTCTGTTAAACCTTTATCGTTATATATTTCCATGGAAAAAGCTGGTCTATTGTGAACACACTAATCAAGCTTTAATCAAGCAAAGATTTTTTAAATGGAAAGCTATACTATGCAGCCTGGTGCTAAAAAATCGCCGCAGGCTGGGCTTGTACTGGTGCCAGTCATTTTTCAACAGTCGTGACAGTTGAATAGAAGAGCAGGTATTTGTTTGGACTTGTCCTAAGAGATATGCCATTTTAGGTTTATTTCCATCTGGTTTCTCAGGTACTGGTCTTATGCAATAAAAGGAAAACACACTGTTCAACAGACGTCGTGTGAGAAAGCCTAACATTTTGGAATATCCAAGCAAATTGATGACTTCGCTCTTGACGGTGAAGGAATTCTGTTTCTGTAACTGGCTTTTTTGGCCAAGCCTCTTTCGTGTCTGGTTTCTATTTAGGTTGTTGAGTATTAATGGCTGAGACATATAAAGCCGGGAAAAATGCTGCTTTGCATTCTCATGTCGAACACAAACGTATAGCATTTCCGCTTGTGAACTGGTCCTGCGTGTTCAGCGGTGTGTGACAGTGCCAACATTTTGAAGAGAAAAGAAATGAGTGAGTATTATCTAACTACCTACCACATCTTGCTGAGCTTTCAGCTGAACAGATAACATGAGAATCCGTATAGCATAATCATCCATTTTAGAGGTTTTATAAACAAAATTTTGACGTGTCTGTATAATGTATTTCTTGATATAAATACTGTTGTCATCACTGTTAGCTACAAATGCTAATTTTGCTAACAGACGCTTATTATACATTAATGATTCAATGATTCGTGTTAATGTATCATTGTAGCACCCGCTTTCAAATGCTGGTTAATTTTTTATACATTTTTTTATACATTTTTATACATTTTTTAAAAACTTTTTTTATACATTACATTACTACTACAAGATTAAGTATTTATATTTATCCTCACCTCAAAAAGACATCAAGTCAACCGAGAGGAAGAGTTCTACTAAAAATAGTAACAGAAAACAGACACTTGTAGCCACTAGTAGCATGATTAGCAACATTTGATTTTTTTTAAATGATTAGTTTGTACTCATTATTGCCACTACAACACTTGTGGTACTTATATTGACCTCACCTGAAAACACCTGAGAGGAAGAGCTTAGCTAAAAAGGCCGCTAATGTTGCTAACAGAATCCATTAGCTTCAATTAATATAATTGCTCTTCCATCATCAGGAGCAGACTCTACTACTATTAGCATGATTACTGAGCATTTTATACTTTTATTTTCCTACCACAAGATTCTTTATATTCACCTCACCCCAAAACATCTGAGAGGAAAAACAGGGAACAGAATCTACAAGACACAGTTAAAAAGATCTGTGACGTTAGCATTTTTTGTTTTATTTTATTAGTAGCTTTTACTGAGTTTTAGTTATCTGTCTTAGCCTCTGTAAACTTACTGATATTTATACTCACCTCACATGAAACCACCTGAGAGAAAGAACAAAAATACAAATGTTGCTAAACAGGACACGAACACCTTCAGCTACTATTGAATTGATAAGTGTCATTAAGCTATTTTAAAAGAATTTTTAATTCGTTTTTTCCTCAAAAATGCTAGCTGCTAATATCAACATCTAACAGGTAAGTCGTGTAGCGAGTGTTAGCATAGTAGCATTGACGGATTAGAACCATAAACACTATGAAGTTCTGATAGTCCACTATCAAGTCATGACTGAAATGATTAATTTTTAGCACTTAATTAACACTTTTAGTTGTTAATTCAACACTTTAAGAGCTTTAATTCAACATTGTAAGAGCTAATTCAACACTTCAGGAGCACTGTTACTGTTAAAAAACGATCCTCTCGAGTTGTTTTACTTCTGCTAGAATTAGTTACCTCTTTTTCATTTAACACTGACATGGTCTACATCAATCCCCTAAATTCTATATATGTTTCTCACACTCTGTATTCATTCACTTTCAGAGAAACATGGTCGTGTTTGCGGGAGCCGCTGCTTGGGCCCCATGAAATTTCGTTCCGAAGTGGTGGGAAACACAGGGCTTCTCGCCTCCAGGGACACGGCATCCCGCACAGACAGATGCGTTTTCCTTTGCCGTGCAGTAAAAGTAAATGAGAAGGTCACGATACAGATCGAAAACGGACTCTTGTCACGGGATGGTCACAGAGCTATCGGGATCGGGTTCACTAATGCCTCACCACTCAATGCTGCATGGGGCTTGAGGCACAGCCCAGAGTCCTGCGTTGTACCTCTACCGGAGGACTTGTGCCTTCCTGGTGCACAAATTGAGTTCTGGATAAATTATGCGTTTTTTGTGATTATCCGGGCAAGCGATCGGAAGAAATATTACATGAAAGCAGAAGGACTAAATCTGCATGAGCCGCTGTTTGTTTTCTTGGATTTTTGTGGAAGCATGAGCACAGTGCGGCTTTTGGGTAATTAACAGACGTTTAATAATAATAATAATAATAATTATTATTATTATTATTATGTGTGTTTACATGCGTACTTGCAAATTAATGACTTATTTAATTAATAATTTGATCAATATTATGCTACAGGTTCGAAGAAGGGCGATCGCACGTCCTGTTCTTTTCTTCCAGCAGATCCAATAGGAAGCAAAGAGCAAGCCCTTAATGACAACCTCCTTAACCTTACTCTCATCTCTGACGATAATGCAAATTCAGGTGGGTCTGCACTTGTTTCTGGGTAAAAATTTTTTAACAGTTCCAGTCCTCGATATGGACTATCAGGTTTTTAGTAGGTTACCACTAAACCATGACAGTCTCTGGGGTATCAGTTATAAAGTATTCACTAGATACGCATTTGTATGTGAACTTGTTAAGGTGAATATTTAGTTTGAAAATTTGGGGTCAAAGCTTGGTACAGCTTCATTCATGGTAATGAAGTTTGGATGCATTTTACAGAAAATTCTACATGTTTGCCAGCTCTGTTTGATTCAACTTATTAGGTAATTAATATTTTGCCATTGGAACCACGTGATGGATACTTGTAGGATCTCGCATGCTGTTACACTGTTAGAATTTACATTACACATTACACGTTATCTCACCCATACAAGTGGCATGGTGGCTTAATGGTTAGTAAATTTTTTCTCGCACTTCAGTGGTTTGCACTTTGATTCCTACCTCTGTTCTGTGTTTGTGGAATTTACCCGTTCTTCCCATTCTTCAGGGGTTTCCACCGGTTTATTCGGTTTCCAGCATTGTAGGCTGATTGACATCTCTAAATTGTTTACAGTGTGTGTTTACGTGTGCGATTATACCCTGAAAAGGATTTGCACCCTGTCCAGGATGTCCCCTGCCTTGTGCCCTGAGTCCCTCTCGGATATACTCCAGTTTCCCTGTAACCCTGTGTAGGATAAGTGCTCCTGAAAATGAGCTCTAAATTCTCTAACCCTACTCTAAACTCTAACCCTAACCCAAAAGTATTAATAATCATAGACTCAAGACTCGATCAAAAAACGTTTCCATCAAGTGGAAACACACAAACAATTGCATTTAACATTTAACAAACTCAAAACATGACAAAATGTCAGATCAGGCCCATGGGTTGGCTACTCACCTAGTGTAAGCTTAGCTAATGTTATAATGTTTGAAAATAAATACACTTTATATCAATGTTGACTTCTATTTTCTATGTTCAACACTCTTTGTTGGATTTGTTTTGATAATGGACAGCAGCAAGAGATTTTGTTCTAAACCTCTGCCTGAGAAATATTTGAGTGTATCTTTTATCATTTTTATTTTCAGACCAAACAGTTTTTAGAGATGCAACAGCATGGCAAGCAAGTCACTCGCCACCACACACTCGCCCACGCGTATCTAGTCAAAGATCTGGTCAAGGCGAACACAGACAGAATGCAGACAACAGAGTTTTAAAGAGGAGACTTCACTCTTCAGTGGTAAGCAGTCATGAGTAATATGTGTGTTGTGGTCTGGGAAAACCTGTATGTCTCTGAAAAAAGGGGTTTGTAGGGTTTGGCCAAAAGTTGCTGGATAGCTTTATGCCGGAGCGAAACAGACACAAACCAAATCTACTTAGTCAGTAAACAGATACTGGCAGTCAATTTGGCCATGGCATGACATCTCTCCTGCATTGGCTTTTTTTTTTTGTAACTTTTGCAGGTAAACATGCTAGATATTCAGTTGAACCACATGCAAACATATTTCAGTTGAGGAAAGTCTATAGTTCGCAGAAATATACATATAATAGCATGCGCCAGACTTTGATCGGAAATTTTTGAGGCACGTGTATTAAGTTGACTCCATTACCTTTAGGAGGAGACGGATGTGACGTCCTTGCTGAGATCATTTCAGCTGCAGTATCTCAGCTCTAATGAGGTACATGTGAACATCCAGAGGACAAGGCTTCTGAGGAGTGCGCTCGATGCTTTTTCCAACAGGAACTTCTCCTGGACTAAAAAACCTTTTATCGTGTTCGCTGGCGAGGAGGCTTTCGACATTGGTGGTCCAAGGAGAGAGTTTTTTAGGTAGGTGGGTGGTTAGGATGATATTACTGTCTCCTTGTCAGTCAGAGCACGTTAACCAATCATGGATGTCTGTGAGCTCATGTATGAGGGAGAGGGCTGACAGCAGTTTCTTCCAAGTGGATTACTGGGACAGAGGAGGTAGGATAGATCTGGTGGCTTGTTTCACGTGTTAACCCTCACCTGTCCTGGCTGGTAGCTGTGACGTGACACAGGGAAAGTTAATTGGGTATGAAACTGGTCAAATAGCCAAACTACTGCAGGAGGAAGGGGTAGTTCTGTTGTTAAGATGCTGAAGGTTGTGAGGCCCTGAGCCCTTAATTACTCAGCTGTATAAAGGAGATAAATATAAGGATAAGGGTGTCTGACAAATACTAAAAATCTAAACATTTTCAGCATAAAAAATGATCTCATTTTTGAGGAACTAAAGTGTTTCTCCTAATACTTTCCTTTCAGGCTCCTGATGATCGAAGCACAAAGCAGCCTGGGTGTTTTTGAGGGAAACCCAAACCACTTGTTTTTCACTTACGACCAGATTGCTTTGCAGCAGCGTAAATACAAGCAAGCCGGGAAGCTGGTAGCTTGGTCTGTCATTCACGGAGGACCAGGACTCAAAGCTTTAGACCCTCATCTTTACCAGCTCATGTGTGGAGTACAAACAGACCTGACAGACTTTGACTGGCGTCTCATACCAGATCCGGACGTCCAAAGAAAAGCAGAAAAAGTAAGCATTTTTCTGTATGTTCAATTATTTATTTGTGCCTTTATCCATGCTTTTCTGAAAACCCCATATCTTTTGTCTTCTCAGATCTTAGCTTGCAGGACAGTTGAACACCTCTGTGCTCTGCAGAGAGAATTAGGAGACTGGATCAGTGATTGTGGATTTCCAGGCATTTATGGACCAAACATTTGCATCCAAGACGTTCCTAAGATTTACTCCTACGTCGTGAGGCACTATATTTATCTCAGGTATGACGTATGAAAAGCACTGATAATGTAGTCCTGCAGGATTCCACTCAGTTTACTTCCAGTTCCATCAGTTTCTTGTCTTTGCAAATGAAATGTTTTGAGTCCGTGACTCTTCCAGCTAGTCTGAGCGTTTATGCAGATCGGAATGCATCCGTGCCAAAGAAAAACACTTCTTATTGCACCATCTCTGGTTTCATAAAAAACAATGATACGTCAGTGTCATGTTTTTGATGATATAGGTACAATGCTTTTTAGACCACAGTGTTGTTAAATTCTCAATTCTGATTGGTCAGAAAGTGTTGATTGACTCTGACCCTGTCAGAGTCAGGTTCACCACTGTTCCTTCCTTGGACCACTTTTGATAGATACTGAGGACTGAAGACCAGGAACATCCCACAAGAGCTGCAGTTTTGGAGATGCTCTGATCCAGTGGTCTAGCCATCACAATTTGGCACTTGTCAAACTCGCTCAAATCCATACGCTTTTTCCTGCTTCTAACACATCAACTTTGAGGACAAAATGTTCACTTGCTCAGACCTGTCACTGCTCAGAATGTTACGCCTGATCGGTGTATGGAAGAAGCCTGTCAGTGCTTTGTAACAGTTTTTGGTTATTGTGTAGCATGACAGGCTTCATTTTTGTCTTCAAGGGAGAGAAATCAAGAGGCTAGTGAATGACTAACGTAATGTAACTATAAGCAGATTAAATGCAGGACTTGTTGTTCATTAATAAATTAAAACTGGTAACCATTGGCAAATACTGTATCTGCTGTGTATGAGTGATAAAGCTCTACAGGACTTGGTGTTATTGGAATTGCAGTGTCTAATATTTTATTTTATATCTTCAGGGTGTCGAATATGATCAACCAATTCATCAAAGGCTTGAACTCATGTGGAAAGCTGTGGAACGTAGTACAAGCCAATTGGATCGATTTCCTGCCTATTTTTACCAAAACGTATGAACGGCTATCGCGATCGTCATTCAGAGCCCTGTTTGAAATCAGCTGGAGTGCTGAAGGTACCAAGAGGAGAGAGGAGGAAGAGGAAACCATCTACTACTGGGAACTGGTGCTTAAGATGATTGAGGGTGAGTGGCATCTTTTCTTAAGATCCTGCACATGATTTATCTGGAAAGTGAACACTTACTTGCTTGCAGCATATCAGAGCCAGAGGTTTTATTCAAAACAGGAAGTGGCATGATGTCATTTTGGCTATATCCTAACTGTCACATCTGCATTGTTCACACCCAGCTTTGTGAGTAATTGTGTAGACCGGATACTAAACAATAAGCCATGTTCGCTTGACTTTCCCCTAGAACAAGAAACAGAGCTGTGTTTCGAAGAGCTGCTTGTTTTTATCACGGCATCAGACGAGGTTCCAGTGTTGGGGTTCCCTGAAAAACTCAGCATCCACTTCTACCAGCCTGAGAGGAGAGGCTGTCGTCTACCCTACGCGTCAACGTGCATGATGGGACTTTTCCTTCCACGGGGGATCAGGAGTCACGCAAAACTCAACCAGATGCTGCTGAGAGCAGTGAGAGACTCGAATGGATTCGGAAAATCATAAGATTATATCGTGTTGGAATTGTTAATAGTGTACTATTAAAAGCAAGAAATGGTTTGGATTTCTACAGCACTTGGACTGAAGCCTCTAGAGAATTTTCTGTTGTTGTGAGAAGAGAAGCTTAACACATATTTTCCATCATAAGACTGGATTTACAAGGAAAAACACTGTTATTTCTGTGCTTCTGATAGTGAAATCAGCTCGGTTTTGCACAATGTTGTGGCATAAAAAGGAATCGAAGATTTATATTAGTAGAATATAACACTATCATTTTTAAACTGGAGGTCAATGCAAAAATGTAATATATATTTATGGTTTCCTGTATAGATATGTATCTGTGTGTGTGTGTGTGTGTGTGTGTGTGTGTGTGTGAGATAGTAAAAATAAAAACCAATACATGTCAAATCATGATTACATGTATAAATATGTAGCTTTAGTATTTTGCCAATAATGAAAATAAAAATATATATTTTCTTATAAATTATTGAGTTCTTGTTAAATTCCTTTTATAAACCAACCTGACCAGGCATAACATTATGACCACCTGCCTAATATTGTGTTGTCCCCCTTTTGCTGGCAAAACAGCCCTGACCCGTCATGCACTATGTATTCTGACGCTTTTCTATCAGAACCAGCATTAACATCTTCAGCAATTTGAGCAACAGTAGCTCATCTGTTGGATCGGATCACACGGGCCAGCCTTCACTCCCCACATGCATCAATGAGCCTTGGCCGTCCATGACCCTGTCACTGGGTCACCTCTGTTCCTTCCTTGGACCACTTTTGATAGATACTGACCACTGCAGACCGGGAACACCCCACAAGAGCTGCAGTTTTGGACATGCTCTCATCCAGTGGTCTAGCCATCACAATCTGGCCCTTCATCAAAGTCGCTCAAATCCTTACGCTTGCCCATTTTTCCTGCTTGTTATGGCTGATCGGTGTATATAAACACAAATACATTCTAAAAATAAAGGTTGTTGAATGAGACAGACATGAGAGGACGTCTTAGCAAAGCTTGAGTACTACACTAAAAGGTCATTCATGATTACGAAAGTTTTATCTAAGGCAGGAGTCATCAAACAGCTGCATTGAGGATTCATGAAAGTATTTCAGCAGACTGAAATAAATCATTGCAAAATCTAATTTTAAAAAAATATCAGAGACACTAAATTTATGAAAAAACTATCCGTAGTTCAGCGACTCTCACAACACTGACTAGTGCAGATTCTGAAGCAGATTATTTGCTGTGTTTGTTTTATCCAAACATATGCAATTACGGAAATTATTAATAATTAATAATGGAGACATCATAGCTCAGAAAGTGGAAAGTTTTCAAAGAATCTGCAGCTTTTCTAATTAATTTTCCCTCTCCAATCTTACAAATGACATGGATTATTGAAAAATAAAAAAGCAGCAACCCAGAATGTTCAAAGATCAGACAAAGAAGTACACATTTATATCGACTCGTCAAATTCAACCTGGAAATGTCTTATCTGGTCAGATAGTCTGTGCATCCGAATATATATATAACAAGAAATGCATTAATAAATCGTAAATTGTTGATGATTATTCATTAAATGATGACTTAATGATAAATGAGAAATAGATAAAGATAAAGGAAAAAAACTCCTGAATTTTCTTAGAGTTTCATTATAAAAAAAAATGCATATAAATATTATAATATTTATATAATAAGTATATAAGTATTATAAATAAATAAACAAACAAATAAATTCATAAATAAAAATTCAGAATTATTTTTCACAGATGCTACCACTGTAATGCAGTGGATTTGATTGAACTACTAGAATATTCCTTTAAACCCGAAATGTTTTGCATTCCTTTAAACCTTTTTTTTTTTTTTTCATTTCTGCAAAATCTATAAACCATAATATTTTATAAACATTTATAAAACATATATGTTTATATATTTATATATGTTATATATTTATAAACATTTATAAACCATTTATAAACCTAAATAATGCATAAACCTTTACAGACAGACAGGTCAATGTTTACTGGAATTTAAAAGGTCTGTGTATGTAAATCAGAGTAAAAGCTGCATCAATGTGAGATGGATGATTAAAGCCAGCAGAAAGAAAACTGTGGAAGAGAAACGCTGAAGTTACACATCTGCATCGGATTTATACCGTAACTACTGAGTGAATAGAAATAGCTATTTGGGATGAAAATAGAGCTTTGGCCGTCACAGTCAGCTGTTACTTCCAGACCATTTAGCTTCTGACAGTTTGGTCATTTTCACCTATTGACCCATTTTAATAAACAATATTTTGATATAAACTAATATTCAGTTGCATGTAAATACATTTAAGACAACTCTTTTGTCACAAAATGTCAAGCTTTTTGATTTTTAGTTTCTGAAATCCAGCATTTATGATTTTTATGTCCTAAGTTAAAATGCACCAACGTGAATAAATGGTCTATAACACATCTATATACAGATGAATGTAATCTAGGTCAATATGAGCATGTAGCCTGCGAACATGTAGCACAGCTTTAATTTTCACAGCCTGTCGCAGGAAATTAGCTCTGGCCCTGTTGCAGGAAATTAGCTCTGACCCTGCTGGCATGTTAACATCCATGTGTTTTTTGCAAATTCCCACGCTGCAGTGAATGAAGTCGTTCATTCTCGGACATGACTCACATACAGAGAGTCAGAAATGAACAACAACCGCGGACGCGTGTAGATGTGATACTGATGTTACTACGCAGTAGACCACCTACAGCACTAAAGAGAAGAGCAAGTCGTCCGCTAACCTACATTACTCCTTAAAACTTAAATTCAGCAGTTTATCTTAATGAAGCGTGTTTTATTAACGACTACAAGTGATTCAGGAAGTAGAATGAAGCTAGTAGGAAAAGAAATGAAAATCAGCTTGATGAACAATAATATACACTATATTGGCAAAAGTATTGGGACACCCCTCCAAATCATGAAATTGTTTTTCAGGGGTTGGGCTTGGCCCCTTAGTTCTCGCTCATCCATGTCTTTATGGACCTTGCTTTGTGCACTGGTGTGCAGTCATGTTGGAACAGGAAGGGCTCATCCCCAAACTGTTCCCACAAAGTTGGGAGCATGAAACTGTCCAAAATATCTTGGTATGCTGAAGCATTAAGAGTTCCTTTCACTGGAAATAAGGGGCCAAGCCCAACCCCTGAAAAACAACACCTAAATTCAATGATTTGGAGTCCCAAAACCTTTGGCAATATAGTGTACATTTCACATTGAATTCTGTAATATTTATGTTTATGTTTACGACATTTGGCAGACACATTTATCCTGATTAGAGCTGTCAAACCGTATCAGCAAAGGGCTGGTGTGGGTGCAAGTTTCCATTCCAATTAAGTGATCTTCCACCAACTGATCTTGACTGTCAGTAGACTTAGGTGTGGCTTTGGCTCGGTTGGAATGAAAACCTGCACCCACACCTTTGCAGATATGGTTTGATACCCCTGATCTAGAGTGACTTACAGAAGTGCTTTAGGGCTTTAGAGATGTCAGGATGGCTGTGTAATCTAAGGCAACAGACTCAAGGTTCGAACCATCCACCTGATGTAAGGCTCTGGGTTGTTGATCAGAAGGTTGGAGTTCAAGCCCCACCACCACCAAGCTACCACTGTTGGGCACATAAACAAGGCCCCTGACCCTCTCTGCTACAGGGGTGCTGCATCAAAGCTGCCCCTGCTTTCTCACCCCAACTTCTAAAGCTGGGATATGAGAAAAGAATTCTACTGTGCTGTAATATATATGTGGCAACAATAAAGGCTTCTTTTTCTTCTACTAAAGTCAAGCAATCAATTCACTGCAGCTCTTGTGGGGTGTTCCCGGTCTGCAGTGGTCAGTATCGATCAAAAGTATCCTTTAAGTCCTGTAAGTCCTTTAAGTCCTGTATGTTGCAACTTACAGGACTTGAAGGATCTGCTGCTAACATCTTGGTGCCAGATACCACAGCACACCTTCAGGGATCTAGTGGAGTCCATGCCTCGATGGGTCAGAGCTGTTTTGGCAGCAAAAAGGGGGACCAACACAATATTATGCAGGTGGTCATAATGTTATGTCTGATTGGTGTATGTGATGTGTCATGTGGGGGAAAAAATCGGATGTGAAAATAAATGAATTGTGTAAAAAATCATCTAAAGTCAAATAAAACGAATGATGTGAAACTAAATGGATCGCATAAACAATTACATGTGAAAATGAATGAATTGTGTGTGAAAACAAATATCAGGAAACAAATGAATTGTTTAAAAATCAAATGTGAAAATAAATCAAATAAAATAAATAAATTCTGTAAAACTTCATGTGAAAATAAATCAACTGTGTGAAGAAATCATGTGAAAATAAAAAAAAACAAACATTTATTTGTTTTTCACTTTTATTTTTTTTTATTTTTATTTTCAAATGAAATGAATTAAAAACAAAAGAAATAAATTAATTAAAGAATTGAAAAAAAAGTCATTTGAATGATTGAATGAAAAAAATGTATTATGTGTAAAAGAAATGCACGTGAAACTACAAATATTTTGTGCAGAAATCATGTGAAAGTAAATGAATCATGTAAAATAACAACAATCAACTGTTTCCCCACATAAAGGTTGAGAAAAGGAAGGAAAATGTATTTCCTATTTTTTGGTGCCCAAATTCTTTGCTGTGGGTTTGGGGTTTTGAGAAGTAGTTGGACTGGAAAGTTTGCTGAAACCTGGCAACCTGGGCTATCAATGATTTAGTGTTAAATAAGCTGCTACACAGTAGGCTGGTCTTTGGGTGGCCATTTATCTGCTCGTGAATTATGACAGGATTCCTTTAATAGATAAAAATGAAGAATGCAGCTTCTCTTCTTCTTTTTTCTCTTCTCCTCTCTTCTCATCTTCTCTCCTCTCCTCTCCTCTCCTCTTTTCTTTTCTCCTCTCCTCTCCTCTCCTCTCCTCTCCTCTCCCCTCTTCTCTTCTCTCCTCTCCTCTCCTCTTTTCTTTTCTTTTCTCCTCTCCTCTCTTCTCTTCTCTTCTCTTCTCTTCTCTTCTCTTCTCTTCTCTTCTCTCCTCTCCTCTCATCTTCTCTTTTCTCCTCTCCTCTCCTCTCTTCTCTTCTCTCCTCTCATCTTCTCTTTTCTCCTCTCCTCTCCTCTCCTTTCCTCTCATCTCTTCTCTTCTCCTCTCCTCTTCTCTTTTCTCCTCTCCTATTCTCTTCTCCTCTCCTCTTCTGCTCTTCTCTCCTCTCCTCTCCTCTCCTCTCCTCTCCTCTCCTCTCCTCTCCTCTCATCTTCTCTCCTCTCCTCTCCTCTCCTCTTTTCTCCTGTCCTCTTCTCTCTTCTCCTCTCCTCTCCTCTTTTCTCCTCTCCTCTCCTCTCCTCTTTTCTCCTGTCCTCTTCTCTCTTCTCCTCTCCTCTCCTCCTCTCCTCTCCTCTCCTCTCCTCTCCTCTCCTCTTTTCTCCTGTCCTCTTCTCTCTTCTCCTCTCCTCTCCTCTCCTCTCCTCTTTTCTCCTGTCCTCTTCTCTCTTCTCCTCTCCTCTCCTCTCCTCTCCTCCTCTCCTCTCCTCTCCTCTCCTCTCCTCTCCTCTCCTCTCCTCTTTTCTCCTGTCCTCTTCTCTCTTCTCCTCTCCTCTCCTCCTCTCCTCTCCTCTCCTCTCCTCTCCTCTCCTCTCCTCTCCTCTCCTTTCCTTTCCTCTCCTCTCCTCTAGTTATGTGGAAATAATGTGGAAATCTACAAATGACCAGGTCACATAAGGTTTTTTTTCACTCTAGTTTGAAACACACAGACAGGGAAACCCTTCGAAACAGAAATGAAAACCTTATTCCTAATAAAGCCTGAGCGCTGTGATTCAAAAGATGGGTGGAATTGTGATTGATGCTGATGCCAAAATGTCCTCTAGTATATGTTGGCTTCACTGTGTAATATAAACATACTGTTTCCCTTTGTGTTTTCTGTTCTCTCTCTCTTTCTCTTTCGCTTTCCCTGGGAACGGAAAGTCCCACATTCCATTTGGGATGTTTGGATGTCTGTGAGTCATACTGTCTGAAATCCACCTCAGCAGCTTTACCTCATAAACGGGTCAGAACAATGATTACACTGAACAGACTCACATGACACCCAAACCCAGGAAGGTTTTCTTTTCTCTTTAGATTCTGAATCACTTTTTAAAATGAATCATTTCTTACATTTCTTTGATAACACTTTCTTTAAAGCAGACCTACATAATGCCTTTATACCAAGCACATGCTTAGTAGAAATAGATACTGTAATAAAACAAATTGGCCGAAAAATGTGTCCACCTGCCATCTTAGGTGGACTTATTTACGTCTTAGAAAAGCGTGGAACTGATTGTTCATCTATTTTTACTAAATGGTTTTGCATTACAGCTGCTTACTTCTAAAGTCTTTATGCCATCTAAAGGATTTTCAAGTCAAGTTGTTCCTCCAGGAAGACAGCGAGACATAAAACAACACCGAAGGCTACACAGAGCTACAACAGTACAAGAGAGAGTTACATTTGAATAGGAATATACAGTAATATATAACATATGAAGGAATATGGTTGATGTTCCTTCATGTAACCTCCAATATATCCTTCAGTTTGGACATATAGTACATCATGAATTCTCCAGCACTGCTTTATAAAATGTTAAAGACTTTTCAGATGAATTGCTACCATTATTTTCCTTTAACACCTAATGAGCGACATGTTTGCTGAAGGTTTGATCTCATCTACTGGAGAAAGTTCGTCTTACTTCATCGTATGCTCCCTCAGTGATTTTTTTGAAGCCTCCAGGGAGTTCTTGTAAATCCAGTAAGACTCTGATTGCACTCGTGAGGAGCAATACTCAGTGACATCAAAACGTTGTTGTTTTTTTTTTCCATTTCTTTATGTGCTTCAGCTGGTCACTTAGACTCATTTGGGATTGTGGTGAGCAATCTTACTTCATTCTCTATGTCTGTGATGTGTGGCCGGAAAACATGTTTTTTACTGGAACATTTTCTACTTTATTATCTTCACAGATAAACTATGTTAAACTTGAAAGTGAAACAATTTTTATTTCATTTAAGGTTTCACTTACGATGAGCTCACGGTCATAAGGTTGGCATGTGATGGGTGATTGTGTAACATGTAAGGCGTGTTATCATAGTTATGTTTATTGCTGCAGAAGTAGATGAAATGTTCATGTTGAACCGGATGTTCATTCCGGTTCTTGCAAAAGCGATCCAATTATATAACTGCTACATGTTTTTGATGATGGAAAATAGTATTATTTACAAATATATTTTAAAATTCGAAAGATGCGTATATTAAAAGGTTAAGGGTCAAAGCTTATCACCCTGAGAACATCACCCGTACAGCATGCTGAAAGAATGTGAAGCATGATGGTGGTAGCATCATATTGACTCTTACTCTTGGCCTCCTTGTTGCTTTTTGGACAAATTGCATCGTACCAGGTCACTGAATTTTGGTGGAAAGCTTCAACTAGGCAGAGTTGTGAAGCTTTTGTACATATATACATATATATACATATATACATATATATATATATATTACTAACCACACCCTAGCTTTCATCCTTTCCCAAGGTCCTTGATCTACATGTTGTAGTTTGTTCTCTAGTAAACTCTGGACATTTCCAGGAATACCTGTTTTTATATCCTCCAGGGGACATTGGTGGCTCAGTGGTAGGTTTCTTGCCTATCATGCGGAAGGCCTGGGTTTGATTCCCAGCCAATGCCTCAACCCCAGTCACTGGATGCAGTGCTGATCCCAAGCCTGGAAAAATGGGAGGGTTGCGTCAGGAAGGGCATCCAGCATAAAACCTGTGCCAAGTTGTTGTGTAGACCAGTTGGTCCGCTGTGGCGACCCCGAACAGGGAGCAGCTGAAAGCAACATTATATTACCTGTTTTTATATCCTCCATTGGCCTCCATTCAACTAAATATGATTTCCGATCCCACCCACATATCTGGAAAAGAAAGTGGATTATCTAGAACAATTACTCTTATCTCTCAATATGTGCAATGCTTCAAAGTGAAACTAAATTGTAGTATTGCAACTGATAAACATCTCAATAAACCAAAAGTAAAGAGGTCAACAGTGGAAATAAAAGCTTACGGACCTCTGTTGAACCACATCATAACCATTTTCACTTTGTGAAATAGATCCATATAAAAAATTAAATGACATACAACTAGAGATGTTTTATGGCAAAAAAAAAAAGCAAAGGAAAAAACGTATATATCCAGTTTGCATAAGTTTGTGCACCCTTTTATAACCGAGAATCTATCAGTTTCCAGATTCAAACTCATGTCAAATGCTAAAGAGTAGAAACTTGCCATCACATAAAGCGACTGAACAACCCCAGATAAAATACAGCTGATTTTCCTGCAGTATTTTTGGTAACACTGAACTGGAAAAACCAGTTCAAAGGCAGGTGAAGTTTCTTCTTACTCCATCGTAAGCTTTCTCAATGACTCACTGAATTAATTGAAGCCTCCAGGAAACTCCAGTAAAAAAGTATATGACTGCTCTTGTGAGGAGGGAATGCCTTGAGCAAATACCGTATGTTGATGTGAATATATAACTCGGATGTGTGCATCATGCCACATACATACGGTTTCATTTTGAAAGAGAAAAATGGAATTCACTCCTTTTACAGGAAAACCATCAGTCAGCTTCACCTTCACCAGCTTCATGCAACAGGTGAGATAACATGTGAAGCAACGTTTTTGTGAAGCAAAAGATGACTAAATGTATATTCCTCTAGGTTCTGCAAGGTTCATACATTTCAGCAAGCTAAAAGTCATGTAGTAGCAACTACACACTCATAGGCCACTTTAATAGGAACACCTGTACCACCTTGTACTCATTCAAGCAAGTATTACAATCAACCAATTATATGGGAGCAGAATAATAATACAAAAAAAAGGTATATAGAGAACATCACTTTGTATATAGAAAAAAAGTCACTTTGACCGTGGTGAGAAGATTGGTGCTTGATTTAATTCTTTCAGAAACCAATGATCTCCGGGGATTTCAGACACGACGGTCTCTAGAGTTTACGTAGATTGATTCATGAAACAAAAAACATTCCATGTTGAGTGAACGGACATGCCTTTTTGATGAGAGAGAGCAAACGGAGAAAAGACAGACCGATTCGAAGTGACAGAAGACTGAAATACTCGTTCTTTACGACCGTGTTGTGAAGAAAAGCATCTCAGGACAACATGACAACATCAGGTGGACACAGTCTCATAAAAACTGGACATGTGACCAAATGGTGTTTGATGTGAGTGTTATTTGAAGCTTTTGACTTGTTTCGGTATGATTTTATGCCCCCAGATAAGAGTGATAAGATGACAGATATATCATATGATAGATAAGAGTGGATCTGAGACCTGGTGATCCTTTTCCAGAAACCTAGGAGCTAACAAAATATTCTCGAACACCAAAGTTCTGAGGCATCGATGTACAAGATATTCAGTGACAATCAGCACCTGAAAGAATTTAAACGCTTCTAAATTATTTGTTGCATACATTCACTTAACTGTTGCGTTGTATAATGCTATTAAACTATTAAAAAAACTCAGAAAACAGTTTGTTTAGAGTAAGTTTGCCATCAAAGATTAGATCTCTAGGAAATAAGAAATAGGAAGTTTAATACTAGGTAGTGTAGTGGTCTGATCTTACAGAACCTGAAGGAAATAATAAGGAGGTTTGTTCATTCATCTCATAACTATGGCATTAGTCCAGGTACTTTATAAGGCTGGCTCATACCTTTAATCTACACATAATGCACACAGAGAGCAGTAAAGTGATAGCATGGAGTCGAATTCTCTCACCTTTCTTTATCTTTGCAGTCATTCAAAGCTTTTTTTTATCTTTAGTAAACAGACCTTTATCACGGTCAGGGCCATGGAGGATCTGAAGCCTATCCCCAGGAATATAACAGGACGTTTATGTTTGTATTGCAGTATACATTCAGTTTCATTTTGAAGCTATAGAAATAAAAGAATAGGTAATTATGCACAGCAAACAATAGTCTCTAATATTTACCCAGAAAAACATTCAGGCTATGAGAGCACATTGCGTTCCACTCTTGTAGGCAAGAGGATGAATCTGAAGCTACAGTAGGCACAAGCTTACCAGAATTAGACTGAAAAAGAGCAGAAAATATTTGATGTGAAGATTAACTGCAGCTCTAGACATGATTTTATGCCGCTACACGATCGGCTGATTGGTCAGCAGCATGAAGCCGCAAGGGTATAGTTGTTCCTATTAAAGTGGAAGTAAGATCTTTTAGAAAATTGGCAGCACCAGCTCTCGAGAATCAGCAATATACAGCATGCATGCTACAGAGTGACTCTATGGAGGTGAAATGTTGGGAGATACACTATAACTTCTTAACTAATGCACTGTGAAAGCATGTTAATACTGGAAGTATAAATTTAAAACTAAGTAGTGTGGTGACTAACAGCTGACTGATGAGTTCACATTCATACAGCAATTCATCCTACAGGTCTGAATCTTTTCTTTCGCTTGTTTGCTCAGCTGACATTTTGGTCACATCGCTGAAGGTGCAGCCGTAAAATGTTTAACTGGAACGCAGGTCATTCTGTGCTCTTTTATCTATAGCAAATATATTATCTGTCAAAGTGAAACTGAATGTACTGTGTGCTGCAGGATAAATAACGTCAGGCTTCACAGAAATCCTGTTACATTGCTCAGGTTCTAGTGAGGAAATTGTTTTATTCCTCTCATAACCATAAAATTAACTCTGGTTTATTGGCAAATCAATTTATGGCATTATGTGTAATTATACGAGCGATAAGGACTCATAGACTGTATTGAATGATACTATTTGCACAACTTGAAGATTAATAAACTGACAGAATACAAAAATATCATAACTTTTGCTGGCAAAACAGCCCTGACCCTTCATGCACTATGTACTCTGATGCCTTTCTATCAGAACCAGCATTAACTTCTTCAGCAATTTGAGCAACAGTAGCTCGTGTGCTGGATCGGATCACACGGGCCAGCCTTTGCTCCCCACGTGCATCAATAAGCCTTGACCACCCATGACTCTGTCAATATTGCTCATAATGTAATGGCTGATCGGTGCATGTAACTAATGGTCCAAAACACACTGCCAACACAACAAAGCACTTCATCAAGGAAAAAAGTGGAGTTTTATGCTGACCAAGTCAATCACCAGAACTGTAGCTGATATTCAAACTCATATCTCAAACCCACATGTCTACAATGAATAGCAAAAAGAAACAAGAATTGACCTTGATGCGCCAATACTTTTGGATAGCACTGTTTATTGCTATCCATTTATTACGTGCAATAAATTCTTTATATCAATCTTATCCATGGATCCAGCTAATATGTCTTGGCTCTAAAGGTGTGTTGATATGGATGATCCAATATGAAACTTAACTTTATATTATCTATTATGATGTTTTTGCTAAAGCTTTAACAAGGTCAGTAATTAATGTGTAACTTTTAATAAGGACCGACGACTGGGATGAAGGAGAAAAAAAGAAAACAGTTTAGAACAGTTTAGAGAAACTCAAACGTACTCAGGTTGCATTCTCACACCACAAAAAAAGCCCAACAAACTCCTAGCTGTTTGTCATGTCTTAGCAATTGTATATATTGCTGATGAAAAACAACAGAAAACTGTGACCATTGGTTACAAGTATAAAACACTTTAAGTTTACGATTTATACTGCAGTGCTTCAAAACCTTGAATCAACACTCACTGGTCATTTTATCCTTTTATATCTAGTGTATAGATCACCAGACAAGTTTATAGCTTCTGACTGCTGTCCATTTGTTACTCTGCAATCAGTCAGAACGGGGAAAGGGACCATCGCAGAACCATGTCTGACTTAATCATGCCCTATAATAATTTTTCTTTACAAATAAATTATTTTAGACGAAGAAGCCTTTATTTTTGTCATATATACATTACAGCATTGTGAAATACTATGTTCACATATCCCAGCTTTGGAAGTTGGGGTCAAAGCATGGGGTCAGCTATGATACAGCACTCCTGGAGCAGGGAGGGTTAAGGGCCTTGCTCAGGGCCCAACAGTGGCAGCTTGGCAGTGCTAGGGCTTGAAGCCTGATTCTCCAATAAACAATCCAAAGCCTAAACCACTTGAACTAACACTGCCCCTTTTACATCCAGAAATAATAACTGGACTGAATAATGAGCATTTCTATCATTTCAGGTTGAGAACAGGAAAGGGTAATGATAGTGTCAGCTATGAAGTCAGGAGCTGCTTGCTGGCAGTGGCAATTGCTAAAAACATAACAGTACTACATAACTCTTTCACCTGCCTGATCCATCCAGATGCTCTAGCCCTGGTTGGAGTCTCTTCGCTTGGTGATGCTCACTGCTGCTGTGGGTAGATCTGCGTGGACAACCTGTGACCCAGGGGACTGCTGTGGACAGAACCACTTGGAGACTATCTCACCGTCTCTGAACTGCTGTTTCCTCAGTCAGCTTTCAGCAGGAAGAAATTAGTGCTAAGTCTATAATGAACTCAGAAAACACTCTGACCTATTAGTTCCTCAAGAGCTTGTGGTTGTTGTAGAAAGGACATTATTTACAGTTACATTTTTTACTGTCCAGTGTCAAAAATAAGGATGAGGTTCCCTTCTGAGCCTGGCTCCTCTCAAGGTTTCTTCTTCATATCATCTCAGGGAATTTTTTCTCACCACCCTCACCTCAGACTTACTCATTGGGGATTTTAGGGATAAATAGTAACTTAACTTTAAACTTTATAATTTTCCTATGTTTCTATACTTCTGTAAAGCTGCTGTCCATTGTTAAAAGCGCTATGCGAATAAATTGGATTGAATTGAATAAGAACTCATAATAGTGGTAGGTGAAATTGTGAAGCTAAATGAATAATGTACATAAAATACATGGTCTTGTAAAATAATATAATTGGAGTTAACATCACTGTGGTCTTTAAGTATTGTGTACTGATGATGAAATCATGCTAATGCACAAGATCGCCTCTGACCCGGTATTATTTGGCTCTGGGTTTCTTCCTTGCACAGCAGTCAGACTAACATAGCTATGTGATGAGTGGATCAGGCGCACAGTGCCTGACAAACACATTTTAATATTCTCTACTTCCTGTTTTATATATTTATCTCCTTTTTGTACTTTACTCAGTCTTTTAGCTGTTTAAAAAAAAACTATTTTGTGTGACTTTGTGTTCTAAGGTAAATTGTGGTTTGGAAAATCCATTGTGACAGCTTACACACTACAGGGGCAATGTGCCACAACTCTGTACTGAAAGAAGATATTAATGTAAATTAATACACTATATGTGTCTGAGACTTCATTCTATTATGTTTATGCAGTCTTTCTTTCATTGTAAAGTATCAATGCCCAAGAACTTCAAGAAATACGTCACATGACCTGTTACATGCTCTGCTATACTTTTAATACATTTGTACATCAGAGTATGGCCTATAATGTAGCTGCCAGGTTAATCCTTAACTGAGTTGAACCTGCTATGTGAAATATATACATTGTTAAGATGCCACTATTGTGAGTTGTGAAACAAACAAAAAAACAGGAGTTCCGTGTAGGGTTTTTTCTGTATTACACATCTGAAAACACTTCAATGCATCAATTGAAGAACTGAAATGCAGATGTAAATATAGATGTAGTATTTAAGTCATGTCTTTATGGAAATCAGATTTAAAATAAATTTGTATTTTTTCAGGTGTTCTCAACATGCTTTGAGGAAAAGTGTAGGAAACCGATTAGCATCTCAGCTTTTGATTAAGACTGTAAAGGAAACGAAGTCTTTATTTGTTGCATGTACAATACAGCACAGTGGAAAATCCCAGCTTGTTAGAAAGTCGGGGTCAAGGGTTAAGAGCCTTGGTCTAGAAAACAGCAGTGGTTTCTGAGAAAGGCATCGTATATGATCAACACAAACCTGCGTCTATACAAGGTGGAGACACTGATGCCACCTTTCTGCTTTTGGTACTGAACCAGTTGCAGTATAAACATTATAGCAGTATAAATATTGTATGCAGTTGAGTACAGTGGACGTTTTATGATAATTGTGCACCTAAAGTAGCACTAAGTATCAAAAATAACTTAGAATAGACTAGAACAGGCTTAATGGAAAGATTTTCCAGTGCTGCATTTGTTTGCCTTCTTTACTTTGAGAGAGAGAGAGAGAGAGAGAGAGAGAGAGAGAGAGAGAGAGAGAGAGAGAGAGAGAGAGAGAGTTTATAGTTACTATATAATGATATATAATAAAAGGAATGAAATTGTTTTGTGGCTGTTCCGAAACATTAACTATAACTATAAATCTATAACTATAAAAACTATAAAGATCTATTACTTATGGGTTAAGATCTAAGATAAAGATCTAAGAGCTGTTAGATAATTCACTCACTTTTATTCAGCCCTTCTTCCTGGTGAGGGTTATAATAATTCAGGCAAACACTAGCCTTGAGATAGTGGTATGCCAGTCCATCCCAAGACATCATGTGCACACACACATTCACAGCTCCAGACTAGTTATCTTAATAATAAGATATGATACATAACCAGTGGCAGAAAGTGCTAACACACACCTGTTTATCAAACTAGTTTGTTAAATCTGCTTTCTACTGAGGAATTCCCCATAACCATCTCAACCCCATGCTCATATTTCCCATATCCTTACCTCCTCCCTGCATGCCCCAACATCATCCTTACCCCATTCCCACATTCCCCAACACCAGCTTCACCCCATTCCCACATTCCCCAACACCATCCTCACCCCACCCCTGAATGCCCCAATACCATCCCAACCGTACTGAATGAAGCACATACTATATGTCTCATTTTAATCAAATTATTCTAATTTTTATAGTCAATTATTTAAGCATTCTTCCAAAATGTGCATATTATACTGCAAATATACACCGATCAGGCATGACATTATGAGCAGTGAGAGGTGATGTGAATAACACTGATGATCTCCTCATCATGGCACCTGTTAGTGGGTGGGATATATTGGGCAGCAAGTGAACATTTTGTCCTCAAAGTTGATGTGTTAGAAGCAGGAAAAACGGGCAAGCATAAGGATTTGAGCGAGTTTGACAAGGGCCAAATTATGATGGCTAGACCACTGGATCAGAACATCTCCAAAACTGCAGCTCTTGTGAGGTGTTCCCGGTCTGCAGTGGTCAGTATCTATCAAAAGTGCTCCAAGGAAGGAACAGTGGTGAACCGACGAAAGGTTCAGGGGTGGCCAAGATGCATGTGGGGAATGAAGGCTGGCTCGTGTGATCCAACAGACGAGCTACTGTTGATCAAATTTCTGAAGAAGTTAATGCTGGTTCTGATAGAAAGGTGTCAGAATACACAGTGCATGACGGGTCAGGGCTGTTTTGGCAGCAAAAGAGGGACCAACACAATATTATGCAGGTGGTTATGATGTTATGCCTGACTGTTGTAAATATTTTAGTTCTCATAAAATATAATCCACCAATAAAACAGAATTTTATAAAGCAGTTTATTTTATGTAGTTAAACATTGATCTAAAGTGCTAACAGAAATGTTATAGAACATGAAGTTACATTGTTAACGTTAAAACACTCCAAAAAGCCCAAAGTTTTGTTTCCTCTAAACATCCAATAAGCAAAACATTGATTTCATCCATGTTCATGCCATCATGTGGAAATACTCCTACATCCGTTGTTTTTCCAGTTTCCTCGGAAATCCACAGTATTCCTGGCTCTCTAACAGACGGTTCTGATATATTATCCCATATCTTCCAGATTGGAAGCAGTGTATGATTACAATGTAACCGGATTTTCCGAGCTGTATCGCACTGTAAGAGTAAATTTATCGATCTATCGATTTATCAATCAGACAGTTGATCATAGGAAGCACGAGGTGCTTGCGTTACACGACTTTTTTTCCACTTAACGGGAAGTTGTATCACATGTTTAGTGCTTACGGGAGACATGCCTTTGCTGAAGTTCATCTGGTCTCTTCGCTTCGGATGTACTTTTCCAAGATCCTCCCCTGTCGCATTTGGCTCCTCCCACTTTCGCTTTCAAGCCTATGGTTTGCAATGTTATGAGTTCAAACCCACAGCACGTGTTGGGACGCGTTATAAACACAGGCACACACTCCCCCTCTGTTTAGAAACGGACAATCTGTAATTGCTGGAGGATCTACAACACTTCTTAGCCGAAGTACATCTATTCTGCTTAAGAAGAAAACAAAGATGACACGTAAGGCCAAAGGTAAGACTTTTGATCTTATTTCACTGAATTCGCGACCTGATTTAGCTTTATGGATGCTACTGTAGCTATAGATATAAGTTGAAAAGTTATTAAATGCTTCTTGGTGGTATTAAAATAAAGAATATAGTTTGCATTTAAACATAAGACAAATACTGTTTTTATTCATACTATTTTTTGTTAATTTTTGTGAAATTAAACAGCCAACTGTGTTATTATTATTATTATTATTATTATTATTATTATTATTATTATTATTATTATTATAACCACGTGACCTCGGTTAAAACAAAACACCTGATTCTTCAAATATTATTTCTCATTATTAAAATATTTAAAGACTAATATGTTGGATATATAGTGTCTAGAACCAAATATTATTATTATTATTATTATTATTATTATTATTATTAGTTTATTTAATTATTTTAATTGTTTTTCTTTTTAACTATTAGTTTCAGGATATTAGTTATTTATAGGACTACCTGTTTTAGAGTTATTGTCATTCAATAATATTTACGTGGCCAGTCAAATCAGGATTTTTAGTGCTAACAGATACATACTAAAGTACCCTTAACAGGGCAGGTGCAGTTTAGTACCCCTTATCTGAGAGTGCAGAGATACTAACACACACACACACACACACACACACACACACAGTCCGATCAGATCACATAATAAAAACACTCTCTGTATGTCTTCCAGTCACTTGGCGGCCCTGTACGTGTGGAAACATGTGCCTGGGGCCACTGACATTTCACCCGGAAGTCAAGGGGCAGCATATACAGTTGAGTGCAGGCGACCGGCGAGCGAGCAGAAACCCGCGGTCGTTCCATCACGGTGTGACTTTCAGCAGCCGAGCGCTGCTAGTCGGGGAGAAAGTGCGCATGCGCGTTGAGCGCTCTGTGGCGGGGTGGCACGGTGCGCTCCGGCTCGGCTTCACCAGCGTGCCGCCCGGTTCCGCTCCCATGTGTTCTCTGGTCATTCCCGATCTCACCGACCGACCGGGATTCTGGGCGACCCCTGTACCTGTGAATTACTGCTCCCCACGCACCGAGCTGAGGTTCTGGGTGACGCACACCGGATGCCTTCGCATCCAGACGGATGGCGGGTTTGAACACAAACAAAAAATGCTGCAGTTGGACACGAGCAAACCGATCTGGGCCATGATTGACGTGTACGGCCAGACAAGGGCTGTCCTATTACTAGGTGAGTTTTATACATATATTATTATTATTATTATTATTATTATTATTATTATTTTTAAAACAACACATGTGGAATAAATCTAGACTGGGACGTTCAATAATCACATACTAGTGTAATGGTCAGGTGTCCACAAACTTTTAACCATATAGTCTACCAAATAAATTTCAAAAAAATTTTTAAAAAAAAACAAAAAATCCAGATTAAAGATTATAATTCAGTACTGTGATTTATATGTAATCAGTGATTTCATGTGTTTATGATTCATTCCAGGCTCAGAGAAGAAGTCTTTATTCTGCATGCGCCGCTCCTGCCCTGCTCCCAGAATCAGGGCTACAGAGGAGAACTGTGGTTATGACCAGGTTCCTGAAGAGATTCTGAGCAAGATGTCTACAAAGAGTCTGGAATTGAACCCTCCTTTATTTAAGAGCAATGAAGGTAAGTGCGGGAATAAAAATATCTGCAAAATATCGTTCTACAAGCTTCCATTGTCAGGAGTTCTGATATGAAGTTATCTCTAAGTCTTCATTACTAGTTACTATAAAAGTCATAACTAGCTTCACAGACATTTCAGACCATGATCCAGACACTTTCAGCTAATCTCTGTTATTATTTTGCATTCACAGATGTACGAATAGACGACTCCAATGATGAAGAGTGCTGTGTGGTGTGCTACTTCAAGACTGCCTGCGTGCTCCTGGACTGTGGGCACTACTGTTTGTGCTCTCAGTGTGCAACGAGGGTCATCAGAGACTTTGGGACGTGCCCGTTGTGTCGACAGTGCATTCGCAACTAAAATTAAAAGAGAAAGAGA
>JAUCMX010000007.1:5716860-5744360 GCA_033459395.1 Hemibagrus guttatus | reverse complement strand
TGACTGTGCAACACTGAAAAATAACATGTTTTAAACAAACAAACAAACAAACAAACAAACAAAATAAACAAACCAGCTACAGATACCCACAAACTATGACTGTGCAACACTGAAAAATAACATGTTTTAAACAAACAAACAAACAAACAAACAAACAAACAAACAAACAAAGAAACAAAATAAACAAACCAGCTACAGATACCCACAAACTATGACTGTGCAACACTGAAAAATAACATGTTTTAAACAAACAAACAAACAAACAAACAAACAAACAAAATAAACAAACCAGCTACAGATACCCACAAACTATGACTGTGCAACACTGAAAAATAACATGTTTTAAACAAACAAACAAACAAACAAACAAACAAACAAAATAAACAAACCAGCTACAGATACCCACAAACTATGACTGTGCAACACTGAAAAATAACATGTTTTAAACAAACAAACAAACAAACAAACAAAATAAACAAACCAGCTACAGATACCCACAAACTATGACTGTGCAACACTGAAAAATAACATGTTTTAAACAAACAAACAAACAAACAAACAAAATAAACAAACCAGCTACAGATACCCACAAACTATGACTGTGCAACACTGAAAAATAACATGTTTTAAACAAACAAACAAACAAACAAAATAAACAAACCAGCTACAAATACCAACAAGCTATGACTGTGCAACACTGAAAAATAACACGTTGTTTTAAACAAACAAACTACTAAGCTATGACCATTAAGGTGATTTTACACTTTAAAACGTTTTATGTAGTATTTCACACATAGAAGACTGTTATGTTATATATTCACCACATGGGTTACCTACAGCCACTTATAGGTTGTGTAACCTACAGAGAAATACTAGGATATTTGTAATCAGATATGAAATGAATGTAGGATTGTGGGTGAAACCAGCAGAGGGCGATAGATACCAATTTTAGAATAGGTTAATTGAAGCAAAAGCCTGCATCTGTCACATATCCCAGCTTGTATAAAGTTGGGGTCAGAGCACAGGGTCAGGCTTGATGACACACACTGGAACAGAAAGAGTTAAGGGCCTTGCTCATGAACCCAACAGCTTGAACCTTCAACCATCTGATCAATAACCAAGAACCTTAACTGTTGAGCCACTACGATCAAATTTAACCACTGTGACCATTGTTACTCCTGAAGTCAAACATTTAGCTTAAAAATATTTCCCCAGAAATTTTTTTCCCCAAGAAATGCCAGTGCAGTTAACAGTACATAGTAACAGTTAATAGTTCAGTTGCGTGACTCTGGAGAGGAGGAGGGAAAAGCAAAATAAAGGGAAAGGCTGGGGGAGATGGGGAAAAATGAGAGGTATAACCATTTAGTTGTTGCTTACAATTGGGCAACATTTATTTTAGATGGCAAAAGTGAGAAGGGAGAATGAGACAGACTAGGAAGAGAAGGAAGAGGAGAGGAAGAAAGAAATCAGGAGACAGATAAGACAGACAAAAACAATGAGAGAGAAAAAGACAGTGGTAAACACTAGCGGTTTGTGAGGGTATTAACATTAAAGTATTTCTGTTGCTCTTTACTCAACTGAAAAGCCATATTAACACTAAGTACAGTGAGAATATGAGCTCACTTTATCCTTCTTCCTGAACTCTCACTTTCTTTCTGTCTTTCTCAGTAGTTTTCTGCTCATGCTGTGTTTTATTTGGCAATCTGATGGCGAGTTCCTGGCATGGCAGTGATCAAAAAAAGCTATTTTCCTTTCTCCCTTTCTTCAGGAGTCTTTGTTTTGCAGTCTTTCTTAAGATTTGCAGGAAAAAATCCACTCCATCCTGATCAACTTCTAACAAAAATATATTCATCTTTCTAATGAACATGGCATCCAAGACTCCTTTTACTGACATGTATTTTCACTTTGGTTCCTGGTTTTCTTCATCACTCCAACATCGGTGCTGTTTAGGAACTCACTTCACCTTTATCTAAAGAAAGCAGTGCAGCGGAGCTTTAAGGGATTTTCACACTGGGCACGAACTCTGTAGGTGCATTTGTGTTCATCTTACTCATTAAAATTGTGCATGGAGAACATAACACGACTCACCTTATACTATATTTTATATATGTTATTATTTTGGTGCTATTATGCACAGTAAAGCACCTCTTTTGTGTCCCATAACGTTTCTCCTTAAACTAATGATGTCACTTTACTTCCTGAGCAAGTGCGGACCTGAGTACGAGCCGTGTTCACAATCACGGGAATTGCAGCACTGGTGCAACCGAACTCCCATCACCTCCTACAGCACAGTCTCAGGATCTACACCACAGTGTGCTTCCTGGTCCACATGACAGCTCTCACATTATCCATTTTTCTGAAAGCCCTTATAGTCGTTTAGTCTCTTCAGCTCTCTCACCTCCTTCTCATCTGTGCGCTCTACTCAAACAGATCAGCTTCCACGTTCATGCTAATACCGCTGCCAACACTCATCATCTGCTATATTACCTGCTGGCCGAGCCGAGTCTCTGCGGCATAGAGCTTCAATGCATTCTGAAACTTTGATTCTAACATTTATCTCCGTTACGTCTATGCTGTTTTGTGTTTTCGTTCATTTGATGTTGAACAACACTCATGAGCCCTGTTTATTTTTATTACCCTTTCTCTCCTACTAAATACTGTTATAAGTGCACTGGCATTACCACCATGTGACATCACAACCTGTTGCCAAGTTCTGACACCACAACAACAAACAAATTAGCACCTGAGTAAAGAAAAAAGCTTCACAAATATGTTAATCAAAATATACAACGATCAGGCGTAACATTGTGAGCACTGAGAGGTGAAGTGAGTAACACTGATGATCTCCTCATCATGGCACCTGTTAGTGGGTGGGATATATTAGGCAGCAAGTGAACATTTTGTCCTCAAAGTTGATGTGTTAGAATCAGGAAAAATGGGCAAGCGTAAGGATTTGAGTGAGTTTGACAAGGGCCAAATTGTGATGGCTAGACCACTGGATCAGAGCATCTCCAAAACTGCAGCTCTTGTGAGGTGTTCCCGGTCTGCAGTTGTCAGTATCTATCAAAAGTGCTCCAAGGAAGGAACAGTGATGAACCGACGAAAGGTTCAGGGGCGGCCAAGGCTCACTGATGCACGTGGGGAGCAAAGGCTGGCCCGTGTGATCCGATCCAACAGACGAGCTACTGTTGCTCACATTGTTGAAGAAGTTAATGCTGGTTCTGATAGAAAGGTGTCAGAATACACAGTGCATGACGGGTCAGGGCTGATCTGGCAGCAAAAGTGGGACCAACACAATATTAGTCAGGTGCCTGATCGGTGTATTATTTGCAAACACCACAGTTCTGTCATACTGTATTAAAAAACATGTCTAAATATTTATTTTTATTTTTTAAAGAGGTGTTTCCTGAGGTGGAACTGTGAAGAGAGGTTGCAAGTATCTACACAGTAAAATAAAGAAATATTAATGGTTGTGGGGTGTTTTTTGTTTCAGTTTGACAAAAATGACAACAAAACACATCCACAATGGCATTTTGTCCCTACAAAGCCAGTAAAATTAATAAATGGCTGTTAGGTGTTTAAATATACAGCCAGATGTTTCAGTCGTGAGGTAAGTGATGGTGCACCTGATAACACAACTGTATATTAAGTTAAGTTGTCTTTATTTGTCACATATACATCACAGCACAGTGAAGTTCTTTTCTTCGCATATCCCATCTTTGGGGTTTGGGGTCAGAGCGCAGGGTCAGCCATGATACAGCGCCCCTGGAGAAGGATGGGTTGGGGGCCTTGCTCAAGGGCCCTACGGTGGCAGCTTGGCAGTGCTGGGGCTTCAACCCCAATCCGCCGGTCAACGACCCAGAGCCTTAACCACTTGAGCTATAAATTTTTCATTTTTACATTTTTTTGAACAAATATTCTATTTCTTATTCATTATTCATTTCCTCCTAACATCGTTTGAGGGAGTTTTTCCTCTTCACAGTCGCCTCTGGCTTGTTAATTAGGGATACATTTAAAGAAAAAATGTATCATTTATATCTTGAATTTATATATTTCTATAAAGCTTCTTAAATTGCTTTACAACAGAAAAGTTTAAGGAAGGTTTTCAATTCACTGCAAGTTGTATAACTGCGTGTTTCCTAAATATTTAAGAAGAAATATCACATTAAAACAATAATAATTGATATACTGGATTGTCCTTGTTCTGTATTGCGGCGTAATTTGTTTTACACTTTCACTCTCTGATGAGGTTCATAGTTAAGGACATGTGTCACATTTACCTGGATGGTATGTTATGACCCAGCCTTCCTGAGAAGTTTCTTCCCACGTCAGGTGCAAAGTACCTGCCTGTCCAGCTTTAAGCACCTGATAAGCAAAGGGACGGGCAGGATTCATGCTGTTTACACAGCGAGTTTCCATTTTCCCTGCATCGCTTACTGCTCGTCAGCTGAATTTGCTACACTTGAGTAAGTATTACAGCCAGAAATCTGTTTGGCACCTTTGCAGACGGACATACAGTCTTGTGGAACATCTTATAATGTATCTAGGTGTTGGGACTTGCATAGAGGCTTGACAGTGATGCTATGTTTAGTTAGAGACATATGTTTGGTCTTCTTCCAAAATGTCAGGATTGTAAATGCAGAGGAATTGAGATGAGATTAATGATTGTTGGCAGCTGATGAGCATAGCGGAGGCACACTAATGGAGCAGAAAGAGCCAGTTAACCAGCGTGCCAGCCTGGAGCTGGAGCTGAGCATGGAAACTGTGAGAGAAACACTGATCTCTTCCAGCTGAATATATATATATATATATATATATATATATATATATATATATATATATATATATATATATATATATATATGTGTGTGTGTGTGTGTGTGTGTGTGTGTGTGAGAGAGAGAGAGAGAGAGAGAGGGAAAGAGAGAGAAAGTTACATTGTGTGCAATATCTACATTGACTGTACACAAGCGCTTCATAAGTGTCAATTCAACATTGGAGTCCGTGGCTGTGCACGCTGATTTGTGTATCTGGTTTGTGTCCTGACACGATTTTACCCACAATCCTTTACACTTGACTTAATTGAATCCAGTTATTAGCCAGATTTAAATCATATTGCAAGTCTGCAGATCAGTTTCTTACAATTGGTCTTGCTTCCGTGTTCCTTGTTTCATTTTTTTATACTAAAAAAAAATAATAATAATGGATAAAACGCTGGCGGCACGGTGGCTTAGTGGTTAGCACGTTCGCCTCACACCTCCATCGTCCTGGGTTCGAGCCTTCTAGGCTGATTGGAGTCCCTAAATTGCCTGTAGTGTGTGAATGAATAAGTGTGTGCCCTGTGATGGGTTGGCACTCCATCCAGGGTGTATTCTGCCTTGATGACTGATGTCGCCTGAGATGGGCACAGGACCCAAGAATAGATTGGATAAGTGGTACAGACAATGGAAATGGATGGATAAAACAGTGCCAAACTCTGAGCAAGACAGAACTCAGGGATTATGTGCGTTACGACCTAATCTACGGGAAGGAGTTTTTGTTTGGCAGCAATAGAGTGTGATATGGAGAGCTGGGTATATTTACATAAGAGAAAAAGGAAAGATTGACACGTTATACTTTTAACCATTTATAGTTACATTTATTGATATGGAAGCTCTATATTATAGCAGCTATAAACAGTTACCAAGACCAAAACACAGCTTTTCTTGTTACCAGGAAACCAGGAAGTGCAAATTCCTCCTATTGTTTATTTTGTGATTTATTTATTATTCTTCATGTGTCATGTGTCATGACTGTACAGATGCCTGGGAAATGAGATGTTACTATAGAAGCGAAGGATAATGTATTACAAACAAATTAATATAAATCTGCACTACTGTCAGAGCTGCTGTTACAGAAAATAGAAAATGAATCAACACCTTCTGACCAATCAGAGACGAGAATCTGCACCGGATTGTTGCTGGTCAGGTGATGTGTTGTTGTGGTTTATGTGGGGTTTCTGTTCATGGAGGAGGAAACATGCCAGGAGGTGGATTCATTAAGACAATTAACTCTGATAAGTGTTTGGATGATATCCTGGACTGTCGTCCCCCTGTGTGAGTGTATGCCTACCACACAACCCTGATCCAGATAAAACGCTTACTGGATCTGAAGATCTTAAACCCTCTTCTGGCTGCTAATCTGTTAAAGATGGACAGCGAGGCAGAACGTGTCAGCTTGCTCTAACAAGCCAGATGTGTGTTCGGCAGATGTGCCAGCCGTATGTCCACGTGACAGAGATCAAACCCAGACCGCTGCTTTCAAACAGTGAGAGAAAATGGGTTTGTTCTCCTGATTCTAAAACAGAAGAGGGAGTTGCCTCTGAGAACATGCTGGAGTTTCTATTATTTCCATCTGTGCCTGTGTGTGTGTGTGTGTGTGTGTGTGTTGGATGGAAACTATTATGGAGCCCCCCCAACTTGTTAGGCCCTGTGAGGTGTGTGTGTGTGTGTGTGTTTCTGGTTTGCACACAGGCTGACTCACAGAAGCACAGCCCATTAGTAGACGCCCCCAGCCCAAAACAGAACAGTGTCTTTCCCAGCCTCTCTCACTCCCTCGCTTCCTCGCTCTAACTATTTCACTGGAACTTCATCTCACAGTAGGTACCGGTTTCTCTCCTGTCACTGCATTCACACACATTCTGCGTCCGCTTTCACTTGCTAACACTTACCATGTGTGCTGTCGCGTTTCTAATGACTTCCTTTGTGCATGTTTACTCCAAATCAAATCTCCAATCTTGCCTATTGAGAAATGAGACTTTAATATCCTCATGTGAACTGAGGCAGCCAGCACAGCCTGATCTGCTGGAATTCCCGAGCGAAGTGTGTCAGTGTGTGACTAAAAAATGGGAAACAAACCCATATGCTGAGCAGTGCTGTATGAGTGCCATTGTTTTATTCACTAGTGGAATATTTTCCAAGCTGCATTGTGAAACTGGACTAAACTGAATGTCAGCATTAGGGTGAACACTGAGGAGAATTAAGTCTGGGGTAGCTTTATGTTTCTGTCTCACAAACTTAATTTCGAATTTTATCATGCAATATTTAATACGTCGTTGTGATTCTTATAATCTGGAAGATCATCACTTGTCCAACTATCTCTATTAGTCTTGCTAATTTTTTAAGTGTGTGTATGTGTATGTAATTATTACAGTATTACTATTTAATACATTAAAGAAGCAGTTTTTATGTGATGCATCGTGATTCAGTGTTGTGGAAACATTTCATTCATTTGTTTATCTAAGTTAGTGCTGTATCCTGGTCAGGATTGCAGTGCATCTGGAGCTCGTCCTAGGAAACTTGGGCGTGAGGTGGGAATACACCCTTGATGGAATGCCAGTCTATCACTTGGCATCATGCTGTTATTCAAGTAGTGCAGTAGTTTTAAGTGCTTTAGCTTTGGGGAGTGGAAGGCCATGCCTCCATTACAAGTGACTGACAGATGCAGAAGCCACACCTCCTTCACTGTGACTGACAGCCATAGAGTCTGTCTGTTCTTTACTGGGACTGAAGGCCACACCTCCTTCTCTAGGTTAGATAGACTAAGAAACCACACTTACACTACTGTGACTGACAGATACAGTGGCCACACCTTCTTCACTGTGACTGACAGCCATAGAGTCTATCCATTCTTCACTGGGACTGAAGCCACACCTCACTCGCTAGGTTAGACAAACTAAGAAACTTCACTACTGTGACTGACAGATAAAGAGGCCACACCTCCTTCATAATGAATGACAGGCACACAGGCCGCACCTCCTTCACTGAAAAGGACAGATACATAGGCCACACCTTCTTCTCTGTTAATGACCGAAACACAGGCCACACCTCCTTCACTGTGACTGACAGATACACAGGCCACACCTCCTTCACTGTGACTGACAGATACACAGGCCACACCTCCTTCACTGTGACTGACAGATACACAGGCCACACCTCCTTCACTGTGACTGACAGATACCCAGGCCACACCTCCTTCACTTTGAATGACAGATACACAGTTCACACCTCCTTCACTGTAAATGACAGGCACAGAGGTCATGCCTCTATTACTTTGACTGAAGAGCAAGGCAAAGGTTTGATGACTTTAACTATACTGACATTTCCAATGGTAACATTGATCATTAGAACTTAGAGTAGGCCAACTCCCAAAAGGTTTCCTGCAAAGGTGCACTGTATAGTGCAAAACACAATGGCTTCTACATCCCAGTTACTGCAATATATGGGCAATAAGAAGCTTTGTAAGATTCACCCACTGGCTCAGTTTGGCAGCAAGCTTCCCTAAAGTTTAGCTAATCTGCTTTATCTAGTTTATTTTTATTACAGTCCACAAATATCCATCTTAGTTGGGGTGCTGAAATGAGGATATTATTAATTATCCAGAGCAGCCAACAATAAAATGCTAGCAGGCTAATCAACCAAAGATAACCTGTCTACTTCTTTTCTATTAGCCCATTTTAGCTCACAATTTAGCAATAAAGCCAAAGTTAAAAACAGAATGAAACAAAAGTACCAATTACTTAAAGCTGGTGCATATCGTTTTATGTCCGCTGTCCGTTCCCCTTCAGTGAAATAGCTTTTGATCATTTGCTTTAGCTGACAAAGTGTCTCCTGTATTGTCACAGCAGGAGGTCAAAGTTGATACATGCTATGGCTAAACAAAAGATGTTATTACACTGGCCAGGGGGCTGCCTTTAAATTGAAGGAGTTCACGCTGCTTGTGCATGTAGCTAATTCAACAAATTCACTCAGAATCATATCTCCACCATTTACTACTTTCCCAGTCTTTTCAGGGTAAAGTAGTAAAGTAGTGCATGCTCAAAGAGTTACTAGAAGTCACCAGGTGACATTATAGACTGATTTGCATATTCATTGACTTAGAATAATAGAAAATAATTGAATATAACTCATTTCAGAAAATAGCCACGAAGGAAAGTTACATGTGGAATAACTTGCTTTTCTTACTTATATCAAGAAGATTATAGAGGTGTGCATGTGGGACAAACACAGCTGAACAATGATTAGTGAATAGTGTACATTGATTGGTTGTTGAGAACGATGGTGATCAATAATTGGTTGATTGGAACAAAGGCGGGCAATGGTTGGTCATTGGGAACAATGGTGATCAATGATTGGTTGAGAACAATGTTGATTAATCATTAGTCATTGGGGATAGTATTCAATACTATTCAGTGACTGGCTATTAGGAATAATAGTGATCAGTGATTGGTCATTGGAAAAAATGCTCATCAGTGATTGGTCATTGGGAAAAATAGTGTTAAGTGATTGGTCATTGGGAATAATAGTGATCAGTGATTGGTCATTGGAAAAAATGCTCATCAGTGATTGGTCACTGGGGATAATAATGTTTGGTGATTGGTCATTGTGAATAATAGCTTTCAGTAATTGGTCATTGCAAAAAATGCTCATCAGTAATTTGTCATTGGGAACAATAGCATTCAGTGATTGGTCACTGGGAATAATAGTGATCAGTGATTGATCAATGGAAAAAATGCTCATCAGTGATTGGTCATTAGGAACAATAGTGTTCAGTGATTGGTCATTGGGAACAATAGTGTTCAGTCAGTGGTCATTAGGAACAATAGTGTTCTGTGATTGGTCATTAGGAGCAATATTGTTCTGTGATTGGTCATTATGAACAATAGTGTTCAGTGATTGGTCATTAGGAACAATAGTGTTCTGTGATTGGTCATTATGAACAATAGTGTTCTGTGATTGGTCATTATGAACAATAGTGTTCTGTGATTGGTCATTATGAACAATAGTGTTCTGTGATTGGTCATTAGGAATAATAGTGTTCTGTGATTGGTCATTAGGAACAATAGTGTTCTGTGATTAGTCATTAGGGACAATAGGGTTCTGTGATTGGTCATTAGGAATAATAGTGTTCAGTCATTGGTCTTTAGAAAAAATGCTCATCAGTGATTGGTCATTGGGAAAAATAGTGTTAAGTGATTGGTCATTGGGAATAATAGTGATCAGTGATTGGTCATTAGGAACAATAGTGTTCAGTGATTGGTCATTAGGAACAATAGTGTTCAGTCATTGGTCATTAGGAACAATAGTGTTCTGTGATTGGTCATTAGGAGCAATAGTGTTCTGTGATTGGTCATTATGAACAATAGTGTTCTGTGATTGGTCATTAGGAACAATAGTGTTCTGTGATTGGTCATGAGGAACAATAGTGTTCTGTGATTGGTCATAAGGAACAACAGTGTTCTGTGATTGGTCATTATCAACAATAGTGTTCTGTGATTGGTCATTATCAACAATAGTGTTCTGTGATTGGTCATTAGGAACAATAGTGTTCTGTGATTGGTCATTATGAACAATAGTGTTCTGTGATTGGTCATTAGGAACAATAGTGTTCTGTGATTGGTCATGAGGAACAATAGTGTTCTGTGATTGGTCATGAGGAACAACAGTGTTCTGTGATTGGTCATTATCAACAATAGTGTTCTGTGATTGGTCATTATCAACAATAGTGTTCTGTGATTGGTCATTATCAACAATAGTGTTCTGTGATTGGTCATTAGGAACAATAGTGTTCTGTGATTGGTCATTAGGAACAATAGTGTTCTGTGATTGGTCATTATCAACAATAGTGTTCTGTGATTGGTCATTAGGAACAATAGTGTTCTGTGATTGGTCATTATCAACAATAGTGTTCTGTGATTGGTCATTATGAACAATAGTGTTCTGTGATTGGTCATTATCAACAATAGTGTTCTGTGATTGGTCATTAGGAACAATAGTGTTCTGTGATTGGTCATTAGGAACAATAGTGTTCTGTGATTGGTCATTATCAACAATAGTGTTCTGTGATTGGTCATTATGAACAATAGTGTTCTGTGATTGGTCATTATCAACAATAGTGTTCTGTGATTGGTCATTAGGAACAATAGTGTTCTGTGATTGGTCATTATGAACAATAGTGTTCTGTGATTGGTCATTATCAACAATAGTGTTCTGTGATTGGTCATTAGGAACAATAGTGTTCTGTGATTGGTCATTAGGAACAATAGTGTTCTGTGATTGGTCATTATCAACAATAGTGTTCTGTGATTGGTCATTAGGGCCAATAGTGTTCTGTGATTGGTCATTAGGAACAATAGTGTTCTGTGATTGGTCATTAGGAACAATAGTGTTCTGTGATTGGTCATTAGAAATAATAGTGTTCAGTCATTGGTCTTTGGAAAAAATGCTCATCAGTGATTGGTCATTGGGAGAAATAGTGTTCTGTAATTGGTCATTGAGAACAATAGTGTTCTGTGATTGGTCATTAGAAATAATAGTGTTCAGTCATTGGTCTTTGGAAAAAATGCTCATCAGTGATTGGTCATTGGGAGAAATAGTGTTCTGTAATTGGTCATTGAGAACAATAGTGTTCAGTGATTGGTCATTAGGAACAATAGTGTTCAGTCATTGGTCATTAGGAACAATAGTGTTCAGTCATTGGTCATTATCAACAATAGTGTTCTGTGATTGGTCATTAGGAACAATAGTGTTCTGTGATTGGTCATTATCAACAATAGTGTTCTGTGATTGGTCATTATGAACAATAGTGTTCTGTGATTGGTCATTATCAACAATAGTGTTCTGTGATTGGTCATTAGGAACAATAGTGTTCTGTGATTGGTCATTATCAACAATAGTGTTCTGTGATTGGTCATTATGAACAATAGTGTTCTGTGATTGGTCATTATCAACAATAGTGTTCTGTGATTGGTCATTATGAACAATAGTGTTCAGTGATTGGTCATTAGGAACAATAGTGTTCAGTCATTGGTCATTAGGAACAATAGTGTTCAGTCATTGGTCATTAGGAACAATAGTGTTCTGTGATTGGTCATTAGGAACAATAGTTTTCTGTGATTGGTCATTATCAACAATAGTGTTCTGTGATTGGTCATTATGAACAATAGTGTTCTGTGATTGGTCATTATCAACAATAGTGTTCTGTGATTGGTCATTAGGAACAATAGTGTTCTGTGATTGGTCATTATGAATAATAGTGTTCTGTGATTGGTCATTAGGAACAATAGTGTTCTGTGATTGGTCATTAGGAACAATAGTGTTCAGTCATTGGTCTTTGGAAAAAATGCTCATCAGTGATTGGTCATTGGGAGAAACAGTGTTCTGTAATTGGTCATTGAGAACAATAGTCTTCAGTGATTGGTCACTGAGAACAATAGTGTTCAGTGATTGGTCATTGAGAACAATAGTGTCCAGTGATTGGTCATGGAGAACAATAGTGTCCAGTGATTGGTCGTTGAGAACAATAGTGTTCAGTGATTGGTCGTGGAGAACAATAGTGTTCAGTGATTGGTCGTTGAGAACAATAGTATTCAGTGATTGGTCGTTGAGAACAATAGTGTTCAGTGATTGGTGGTTGAGAACAATAGTGTTCTGTGATTGGTCGTTGAGAACAATAGTGTTCAGTGATTGGTCGTTGAGAATAATAGTGTTCAGTGATTGGTCGTGGAGAACAATAGTGTTCAGTGATTGGTCGTTGAGAACAATAGTGTTCAGTGATTGGTCGTTGTGAATATTAAACTTTATACACTGGTGCTCTCCAGATCTAGTTGGCAGCAATGTACAATCATCAAGCTCGTATCTCAACCTTATCTCACTTAGTGCATTTAATATATTACATACTGAACAGAGTTATGACAGTTAGTTTAAGCCCCACCCATTCACTTTTCTGGAGCCATGCCCATGGATCATGCCCCCAAAATGTTATTTACAATAGTGAGTTTGCGTCTATATCTTTATAATGCATAAAATCAGAGCTTATTCTTGCCTTTACATTATCACTCCATACAGATGTGCTGTTTGTGCAATCAGTAAAACTTTACACATATTTACACTCTGTAGTTTATATATCATATCTTAGCTCCAAAAATCCCACAGACGTGAAAACCTGCTAACTTTTATTAGGCTCGGTACTTCATGTAGATTTAAAGCATTATAAGCCTCACAGTGTTAAAAGTAAATATTTGTCAGAGTTGTTATCCAGACTCACACACAGTCTTACATAACACTGGGCCTTGCCCATAGCCATACTCGCTCCTTCCATATTGTCACGACTGTTGTTAGTTAAACTGTCCTAAAGTTCAGTTCCAACAATATTTCAACGCTGATGTCATTTGCAGCATTTTACTTCAGTTATTACCGCTTGATGATAATGAGGACGTTAAATACCTTCCCTAAATTGGACAATCCTGATGAGTGTGGACAGCTACGTGTGCAGCCTGTGCTGCTGTAATGGCTCCGCTTTTGGCAGGTAGGACGAGGGATGTGTGTGTAGATCTGAGCCTTCTCTTCTCTTCTCCTTTCTTCTCTTCTCTTCTCTTCTCTTCTCCTTTCTTCTCTTCTCTTTTTTTATCATTTCTTCTCTTGTCCCTTCTCTTCTCCTTTCTTTTCTTCTTGTCTCTTCTACTCTCTTATTCTTTCTTCTCTTCTCTTCTCTTCTCTTCTCTTCTCTTCTCTTCTCTTCTTGTCCCTTCTCTTCTCCTTTTTTCTCTTGTATTCTCTTCTCTTCTTTTCTTTTATACTTTCTTCTCTTCTCTTCTCTTCTCTTCTCTTCTCTTCTCTTCTCTTCTCTTCTTTTCTCTTCCATTCTAAAAAATGAAATAAATGCTCTACAAATGCATCACACACACACACACACACACACACACACACACACACACACACACACACACACACACACTTCGGGTACTAGTTTGAGTTACACTGCCTCCTTCCAAACCACTGAATTATTAAAAAGCTGCTGACTCCTACAGCTCTAGAGAGCCAGAGACCTTCACAAACAGTCATCCTTCACACACACACACACACACACACACACACACACACACACACACATTCACAGACTGTTAACTCGCTGAGAGAATCAATCCTGCATATCCCATGACGTTGGAGATACACAGTATGTTTGCATGTATGTGTGTGTTTGTGTGTGTGTGCATGTGTGTGTGTACAAACAGCAAACATTGGACTGTATGCTGCTGGAATAATGCAGCCTGTTACCTGAACTCTCAGTTATATAACGCCTCTCCTGCAGGCCATGCTGCTGTGTGAGCTTACAACTGAAACCCTTCACCTGTGGGAGAACTGGTTTAGATTCTGTGTCTTAGCAACGTTAAACAGAAACTATTCCATCTACTTCAAGACAAATAATCCTGTTTACGACCCTGCTTTGTTTTACATTTTTTTGTCCTTGGGGAATTTTTCTGTGTTAATCCAGGTTTCGGCAGCTCACGGTTGTCTAAGAGAGTTAGTGTGCATTATTCCTTCATGTTTGTCATAGCGTATACAGTATGTTCACAGCATTCTTTTGCTATGCTGGGTTTGAACCATTGCCAAACAAAACAGGGTGCATTCAAGCACAGCATTTTTTATTTTATTTTTTTTACCCTTTTCTTTATCCACTGCATCTGTAGTGTATAGTGTGAACCAAGAACAGCAATTTCTGTTTGTAGAAATGAGCAGGAAAACATTTTTACAGCAAGGTCACTTTGAAGTCTAAGGGCAGATGTGGCCTTATTAGGGTCCAGCCCAGTGTCCAGAATGCAGGTGAGCAAAACACATAAGCGTGATCCATGATCATAAGTCAACACAAGTGTTTAAAAAAGGTAACAAAAAAACACAAAAATTTAGGAACAGTAAAAAAAATTAATGAGGGGCTTGTTAACACAGAACAGGTGAACACATTAGGATAATCAACCGATGACCAGGGACTTCAAGAACAACAAAATAGTGAAGGAAAGCAGATAAAATGAACCCATAACAAAAAATTTTATTAAGTTTAGATTATGTAGAGCGTCCTCGAGACAAGTCCCTGTGAATTAGTTACTACTACGGTTTATTAGAACGAGTGCATTAATACAGCAATCAGGTATAACATTATGACCACTGCCTAATATTGTGCTGGTCCCCCTTTTGCTGCCTAAGCAGCCCTGACCCGACATGCACTGTGTATTCTGATACCTTTCTATCAGAACCAGCATTAACTTCTTCAGCAATCTGAGCAACAGTAGCTCGTCTGTTGGATCGGATCACATGGGCCAGACCCATGTACATCAGTGACCCATGACCCTGTCGCCGGTTCACCACTGTTCCTTCCTTGGACCACTTTTGATAGATACTGACCACTGCAGACCGGGAACATCCCACAAGAGCTGCAGTTTTGGAGATGCTCTGATCCAGTCATCTAGCCATCGCAATCTGGCCCTTGTCAAACTCGCTCAAATCCTTACGCTTGCCCATTTTTCCTGCTTCTAACACATCAACTTTGAGAACAAAATGTTCACTTGCTGCCTAATATATCCCACCCACTAACAGGTGCCATGATGAGGAGACAATCAGTGTTATTCACTTCACCTCTCAGTGGTCAGAATGTTATGCCTGATCGGTGTAGAAACCTGTCAATTGAATTGCAGCTGAAACTATTGTCAGGAGTGCTGCTATACAAAATAAATCACCGCCCTCTGATCATCATATTCAAGAATTCCAAAGGTACTATTGTAATTTCTGGTATCAGTGCCAGCTATTTTATCAAAACTGCACTTCCTTGGCTTTGTGAAACCAGCTACAGCCTGGTGGTGGTCCCTTCCCACATTTCTTTGCCTAAAATAAACCCATGATCTCACACATTGGAAAGCAGCAGAGATTTCCACATGTCTCTTCAAAAATAATGAAGTAATGAAATCACCTGTAATGAGGGCGTGAGGTCGGACATGTATAGCCATGCTAGGTTAATGCTCACGGAGGGGCTCGGCGAGCCACATTGCGTAACCCCTTAATGTCTTTCTAACATGCAATTCTTTCAGGAGTGATGTCTGAACTTGCAGAAAATCTTAATCTCTAGCTCTATAACGTCGGTGTACAGCTGACCGCAGTGTACAGGAATCATGGGATTCATTAGTGTTTACTCCAGGGTTATGTCAGTCTTTCTTCATGTCATTTGAAGAAACCTGTTCTTTTCTAAATGGCAGCTGTAGAAAGAAAGAAATAAGGAGAAAGAATAGCATGGTTAGGAGGGTGGAGGCTGTTTTGTATTTGACTTCCCCTGTTTTTTTAGTAGCTTGCTGTAGAAATCTCACCTTATTAGCACAAAGAATGAGTTTGGTGCCTATTGAAATGTCACTCGTAAGTGTAGAAAGTCAGCCAAGAACAAGTCGAGTATACGCTGCCTGATCGTTTCCACGGCAACCGTTAGTGACCGGGACGTTCACCCCAGGCAGAGTTAAAAGTGTGTGTGTGTGTTTATGTGTGTGTGTGTGTGTGTGTGTGTGTGCTTATATGGGGGTAGTTGCTCTGTCAAGGGAGTGAACAGAGGTTAAATGTAAGAGTAAAAGAGAGGGAGTTTGTAAATGAGAGAAAGAGAAAGAATACATAGGCAGTCGGTGAGATCAGAGAGAGAGAGAGAGAGAGAGAAAGGAGGTCTGAGGCGGTCAGATGTGCAGTCAGAGAGTGTGTATGAGAGAGAGAGAGAGAGAGAGAGAGAGAGAGAGAGAGAGAGAGAGAGAGAGGCTGTGTTTTCCTAAAGATTCTATGCACAGCAGTACCATCACACACTCCAGCAGATCTCTGACACAGACTTTGGTGAGTTCACTTTTCCCTATTCCGTAGCAACACTCAAAACTTTACAACTTTATCTGTATCTCTAGTCCTTATCCAGGCCTTCAGAGCCTTATTTTGAAAGTTAAAGTAGACTGTCATGTCTTTCTGAGCAGAAATCTCAAGTTCTCACATGGGTCATGAAAAATATGATGCTCTTTGAGCAGGTTTGTTTTCAGTGAGGTTAAAGACCTACCTTTTGTGACTTCTCAGAGGATTTACATATTGAGCGCATCTGATTTGTTTTAAAGGAGACTCGGGAACGGATGTGTGGTGCTGAAATGATTAAGAATGATCCTGGGTGGCGTATGGAAATCATTATTATTCTTAAGGTCTTATTATTTAAGGTCTGGGAAATTGGATGACAGTGTAAACAGTGTAAAGCTGTCCAATTAACTGTATTTTCATTGTGATAAGTGAGCTTGGCATGGCTAGTGTTAATGTTAGCTATCAGAGTCAACGTTATTTGTTTCTGTACTAGAATTTATTTGTTATGAATTGTGTTTCTATTTAAAAGAAAACCATTTAAATGATAAAGTTTCAGCTTGTTTTCTGGTAACTTGTCTTACAATTTCTTATGTAAGCTGCTCCTACAGAATAATATAATATAATTCCTTAATAATATAATATAATTCCTTAATATTAGTAACCTAAAAAGCTTGCTAAAAAGCCAGGTATCATATTGTGTAAAACAATAGACAAGATCACTATACACCGCTAGACACAAGACGAAACTAGCATGCTGTGTACACCTGTAGCTATACCTAATAAAATAGCTGACTATATATATATATATATATATGAAGGCATCTAGAAGTAAAAATCTGTATATATTTAAGTTAGTTAACAAAAAAAATCCCTGTGTACGTTGTTTCTATAGAATATCCACTATAATATTTTACAATAAGTGCATTAATCTAAATCTGTGATTTGCTCTGCAGCCGGAATCAATATGAGGTCTGCTGTTGTGGATAATTAATCAACACTTTCTGACCAATCAGAACCAAGAATTCATGTACCAAGTACTTTTCTCTTTTGGCTGTATCATTTTAAGTAATTATAGAAATATCATGCAACTGTAACATATAAAAGTGTACAAAATTATGTGAAGGTTTATCTCCAGGCTTTTGAAAGGACATAAAAACAGTAACCTGCTGATCTTTCAGCCTCGTCTTCTTGCGTTCAAAGTCTTTCTTCCCTTCAAAGCTTTCTTTTTCCTGACTATCACATGCCCGAGTGAGAATTTTCTCAGAAGTGGGGCTTTTATGGAGTCAGAGCAGTTCCTCTGTTCCTCTTGTTCAGAAAAGGAAGGTTCCTGCATTTAGTGCTCAGGGTTTAATCTGGTTCCTGTCTTTTTCTATAGCTGTCTTCCCTCTTTTTTGTAGGTAAATGTGAGTGGTGTCAAGTCCATTAGTGTTAGTGTCTAGGGATGAAGGAATAGTGTGTGTGTGTGTGTGTGTGTGTGTGTGTGTGTGTGTGTGTGAGAGAGAGAGAGAGAGAGAGAGAGAGAGAGAGAGAGAGAGAGAGAGAGAGAGAGAAGCTGAAGCAGTATACAACTTTCCCATAGACCTCTAATAAATGTGGAAATGTGGCATAAAAGTAGCTAATAATGCTAGCAGGATATCTACCAGTAGTATATTATGTTTTGTAAAGCAGCAGCCTGGTCACTAGCAAGCTAACATCCACTGTCATGTTGTTTAACACAGTAGACACGGTCAATACAAGCTTGCTAGCTATTGCGTACAACAACTCATTCCCAAGCTGGCTAACATTACTACACAAGTTTCCTGCTAGCTAACAACAGACAACCTGTGATCCTGTGTAAATGGATCTCTATAAGATGGCAAACATTAGATAAAACAGCTGATAAGCTTGCTAGCAAGCTAGATAACTTGAGATTAAAACACATTGCATCACATCGTGACAACCAGCATACAAAGGGCATATAAGGTAGCTAACTGCTGTTATATTGTATGAAACTGAGGACAAGGTCACTATAAGCTAGCTTGTATGCAAGATTGCTAAAGTGCTAGCTAAAATTAACTGTTACATTCTGTGTCTAAAGAGTACACAAGGTCACTATACACTGCTAGAAAATAGAATAACTGGCATATTTTGTAAACTAGTAGTTTTAGTTAACATTATACTATTATGTTGTGTAGAACAGTAGATAAGGTTGCCATAGTAAAGCTAATAATCTCTGCTTCTATATATCTGAAGGTAACATTCAGCAATAAATCTGTATATATATGTTTAAAGTAATTAGCAATTAAAATCCACCCTGCTTATTATTTTCCCTTTTCGTAGGTCTCATGTTCCATGTTGCCATTATGCCGACTTAGTACTTTAGTGGCCAGTCCCTCAGCGGAGTGGAAATCAATATATGGGACACTTAATCAATCAGTATAACAAATAAATGACTTTCTGGCTGTGAGTCTGATATAATAAGAGCGTGGTGTATGTGTGTTTTTCCCTCTGTTGGATTACTCAGAATTTTAGTGGTTGAAGATAACACCAAATTACAGATGCTTGTGAACAAGCACTTGGGACATCTCAAAAAGCAGAAATGGGTTTGATATCAACATTTACTTTGAAGATAGGAACATTTGTGTGAAAATGGAGCTTTTATATGAATATATCGCCCCTAGTAGGCTAGAGTAAGTGCTGAGACACTAAGTCCTGAGTGTCTACTTTCATATGAGCTTCATAATAAGCACCAATATGCAGTGTGACATGACAAAGACATACAATATTGAACATGAAAACAACAAAACAGGAGCAAAATCCATTTTTTTGGCCTTTGGGAAAGAGTTAAGTAGTGCTTGACCGATCCTTAATCACCACTGTGTGTAATTGTTCTCAATGACCAATCACTGACCAACAAATTAGTCCATGTAGATGAGTGTGGTATAAAAATAGTGATATTTTTAGTGACAAAAAAAACACTCCAGTGTGGCTTTAGAGATGAATGGCACTGTTTTAGTGTGATCTGAGATGTTTAACACCCACAAAAGGTAAGAGTTTAGTGCTCGGATCTATCACGGTGTGTTCTGAAAGAAAAATCTGCCTCAGAAGTGATGTATGCTACATGACTATATATCTCAGTTTTAAGCTAAAACAGACCAGTTGCCTCATTAGTGTACTATGGCTGATATATGACTAAGCTTCCACCAAGAAACCAGCGCTAACGGTAATAACGGACATTCTTTGCTCCAAATGCAGATTTTAGAGCTGTGGTCTTCTGAATCACTCTGTTGGATGGCTTGAGAAAACCAGAGATTTTAAAGCCACAATGCAAAATATTAAGTTGCCTCTGCTTAAGAAAACACTGAATAGAAACATGTAGAGCAGCATTCCAAGAGGTTCAGAAACTGGGCTCCATATTTCATTAGGGACAGCCAGCGAGTTTTTCCTAAGAAGCAGAACATGAAGTTTATTAAATCTTCATACAGCTTAACGCTGCTGTATGTTTTGAAACTAATTCAAGATCATAACGCAGGAGTAAGTGTAGCAGGTAAATAGGAGATAAAATACTGAGAAGTATGAGCGGAGTAAACTTCCGAAGTGAAACCTTTAATGATTTCTGAGTCTGAAGGATTGCCTGGATCTTCACTATCAAACGCTATGCAGCATCTGGGCTGATCAGAGAGCCATACATGGAGAAGAGATGAGATGGGCCTGTCTCTGATTAATGTGTGTATCCGTTAATAACGGTTGATTGTAAGCAGACGCACAGAGCCATGTATGGAGCAAAGTGAAAGAGGGAGGGGGAAATGCACATGTGTGGTGTTTGTGTGATGAAGAAAGAGCTAGGTTTGTTGTTTTAAAAAAGGAATAAAGGGAGTTTCTGGAAATGTTGAGAGAGGAGAAAGGAGGGATGACGAGGATGAATGGGTGGACATTTTTTTGGACTCTAGGTCAAGTCTTGTGAGCTTTGCCTTGTCTATTATTGCTTCCTTAATAGATAATGTCCGGGTAAACCACACCGTTTTTTTTTTTCTTTCTGTTTCTCTCTCTTTCTCTCTCACAGCCAGATTTGAATATACAGCAGATAGGATTGCTTGTTATTTGCTAAACAAATTAGGAAATAATTTATTTCTTTCAGATAAAGCCTGAAGCAAGTTCTCTCGCTCATGGTGGTGCTTGCTCCTCACATTGATGTGTATGCATACTTGAGTGGTCTTTTGGGGTTTTTGTTATGACTCTGATCTATAACAGAGCCTGCGAAACATGCGTCATCTCCATGCACCAATATGGAGTATATAAACACATGTTTTTCCTTTTACGGAATCATCTTAAAACATCGACTTATGTCTCCTGATCTATTTGGACAGACCCGATGACTGATTATGCTCATCTTTTCCAGTGCAACAAACAAAACAGCTTAAGTTTAGGACAGCTCTAAATACCAAGGAAGAGGGATAGAGGTGAGGAATCAAACTCCTAAGCCATGGAGGTGGGAGGCAAGCGTGCTAACCACTAAGCTACTGTTCACTCCAGATGTGGCATTTATTTAAAGAAATGGTTCTGTATGACAGTAGGAAGAGTTAGTGAGTGTCTGATGTGGTGGATGATGCACTGCAGTGGCTGAGCTGCATTACTGGAAATTCTAGCCCATAGGAAACACTCAGCGAGATTTGCTTTTTATATGTAAATGAGCCATGAAGGTGCTTGGTCATTTATGGCTGATGGCCATTTATCAACGTACTTGTATAATGAAAATCAGCCTTACTAAAACATTTAGAAGTCTTATTTTGGTTTGGCCAATCAAAACATTTACACACAACTTAACTAAAAGATTCATAAATGAGGTCCAGTGAACAGGAAAGTTCTGAACAGGCTGGTTAATAATGAAAAAACAGACTTTAGAAGAAGAAGACTTTATACACATCTCTAATTTTGTGTGCTTTTTTTGTTACTGGAACAATAAGGCATGGTCAGTCTCGGGGCAGTATAATTAATAGCACAGAGGTTTAATAGAGAGGCCGTTTTTTAAGCTTGCTGGTAGTTAAAATGCTTGAGTGGTTGATAGAGAAGCTGACACTCAGAGGGAACTTAAATAATTAGCAAATTTGGCAGTAGCATTTGTCTTAAAGAGGTCTGGGATAGTAGACAGATGGCCACATTGTGCATGGCAATCTATGCTGGTGGTCCGTGAGTCAAGCAATTATAGATGTAAAGAAGTAGAAGATGATCTTCCAGCGTGAGTTCTGAGTTCCTTTCACCCGGATGTGCGGAATGCATTTCTCTCTTTCTTATTGTTATTATTATTATTATTATTATATTATTTCATAATGAGGTTCAACAGGGAGCAGAGTTCAATCTTCTTCAGATACACTTGCTATTGTAACTAAGGCCCTCAGGCTCCAATTGACTTCCTAAAGGACAAAATGGTCATAATGACTATAAACTCTCTATAGTAGGTATTGTTGCTAGCTTAACATGTAGAGTAGCTAGCCTGCTTAGTCCTTTATGACAGTTAAAACACTGGATGTGAGGTAGACACATTATCTCAAATCTGTAAAAATGTCTAAAATCTCTAATCTTCAATTCTTCTGAAAAGTTCTATTGCACTGCTGTAAAGCTAATGTAGTAAAGCAAATCTGGTCATATTAAACCATTAGTGCATTTCCTTACAGCACCACAGCTAAACGACGTAACTGGAAGGTAGCACTTTTGTATTATATATCATGGCCCATTAAAAAGAGTTGAGAACTTTCAGATGAATCATCTTCAGCCTCATTGGTGAAAATGTCATCATTTTTCCCATTCACCTACCAGTTGGTCCTGTTCCCAAAGCGATGACTCAGAAGGCTCACCCCAGCAGGGCCTGGGTGACACTACCTTTAAACATTCCTGTGGAAAAATATGTTCACTGGGATGTTCCTCGAGGAAGTTGTACTTTTTTTCCCACCGAGCTATGGGACAGACAGTTCTATTTAAAGATCATGGCTGATATCTTTTATATTACTATTTCTAACCCAAAACATCTGTCAGGAAAACTGTAAACTCTCACGATGGGACCCATAACAAAGGACCATGTCTCGAGTGATGATGTCACCGAGATTTAGTAGTATTGGTTTCAAGCCTAGAATTAAGTCGACTGGAACCAATTATGGGGGCATTATCCTAGAAACTGGCAGGAAATATATCCGTGAATAGGAGAATTGCTTGTTAGATGACATAATTCCATGTCCATTTGCATTCTGCAAAAGAATTCATCCTTTTTAGATTATGCAGGATTGAAATTAGGGATTACGTACAAGGAAGAACGAAAGCCAATGATTTTTTCCTTTTGTTAGTACAGAAAACAGGCTCATTTATGAGAAACCCAGCTGTGATCTTAACCATTTACAGCTTTTCATACAACTTTGATCTCAACTACTTGAACATGATCTTAACCGAAAGCCACAATAAAACATAATTTTGTTGAGACGACTTTTAATCTTTTAAAACTTGCAGCATTGGGGTCTTGTCAAGTTATTCCACAGTTTCCTATATAATCTGTGTATTATTATTTATAGTCATCAATATGCTAGTTTTGATGAAAATTTCCTCATTTTGTGTATAAACTTAGTTTTTTTTGTATCACAATTATCATTCATTCATTCTCTACCGCTTATCCGATCTATACTCGGGTCATAGGGAGCCTGTGCCTATCTCAGGCGTCATTGGGCATCAAGGCAGGATACACCCTGGACGGAGTGCCAACCCATCACAGGGCACACACACGGACACGGACACACACACGGACACACACACGGACACACACACACAATCTAGAGATGCCAATCAACCTACAATGCATGTCTTTGGACCGGGAGAGGAAACCGGAGTACCCGGAGGAAACCCCCAAGGCACAGGGAGAACATGCAAACGTCACACACACATGGTGGAGGCGGGAATCGAACCCCCAACCCTGGAGGTGTGAGGCAAACATGCTAACCACTAAGCCACCGTGCCCCCCACAATTATCATAGGGATTATAATTAATACTTCAGTAAACCTGCCAGATAGTAAGGAAGACCAATTATAATACTTCTACGATACAGTATAAGAATAAGCAGCCTGACTAAACATGAGCACATCGTGTACTACTGCGTATGGTAGTAATTATGATCTCCATCCCTCAGGCCTCCCCTTCATTAGCAAAATTCATTATCTCAGTCTAACCTGTCTGTTACCCCATGCAGCTGGTATGCAGGTCTGCTGCTCTTCCAACATTAGCTTCTGATGTCAGATCCGGAACCTAGCAGTCTATAAACCAGCCGAAAGACCAATTAGGCTTAGAAAACAATTCGTTTAACAAACAACAGACATCCTGCTTGCTTGTATAAGGATGAAAGCTTGATTAGATTAGAATGACGGATGGATGGATGGAGGTAGGGAGGGAAGGATGGTTGGATAAAATGGCTAGATGAGATGAACAGGATGGATTTAGGGAACCCTAAACGGACCATATGGGAGACGTTTTTGTTGTTTGGTACACAGTATTCTGAAAATGTTTTTTCTTTGAATCATCATGATGTATTTAAGGGAGCAGTTACTCACACACAGATTGACTGATAAAGCTGTGGTTTAATTTCATAACAACACAATCTAATATCTAATATCATAATAATACAGAAGTAATTTCCCAGGATGCACCCAATATCGTTAACACAACTCACAGCTCAATGTGCGCAGAGCAGCCAAGAGTTCTGGGAAACGTGTCTGATGTCATTGCCAAGTTTTCTGTTCTGACTGTGCGACATTCCGAAGCTCCGTGCTCCACATCAGACCAGGAAACGACTCTTGCCCTGAAGTCCATGTAGGGCCTGCTGGATAAACAGAAGGCGAAAGGTTTAAATGATTCTGTGTATAAGAACATTCTGATCTGCTTGTCTTCTGTATACAAGAGAGATACAGACAGGTCTAAGGGTTCAGAAGGTTTCTAGCTGTATTGCATCCTTCACTAACATTTTAATTGTGTTTCACATAAGACATAGAAGAGCACACTAAGTGAATCAATACTCAGTTTTATTTATTGCTGGTCTCTGAGCCCAGATTAACCTTAACCTAAATTATTAAAAAAAAGTTTTTAGATCACTACTACTGACAATAAAGAATAAAAAAGCTGATTAATGAACCCAAGGACCAAAAGCTTTCAGATTCTTTCCCGATGTGCTCCACGTGAGACACGGACCCTGGATGGAAGTTTCTGTGCTATAACCATGTGTTGAGAATAAACACTCCTAAAGCCTTGTCATGTTCTGCATAGTTATTTGAGCGGTTTTATGGCCCAGCTATCAGGAAGAAGCTTGACCGTATTAGGTTGACTTTCTCTTCTGTCTCTTTTAATCTTACATGGGCCTTTGAGTTTTTCCTGCCATATACTCTCTCTCTCTCTCTCTCTCTCTCTTTTTTTTCTTTCTTTCTTTCTCTCTCTCCCTTTCTTACTCTCTGTACCCATTTAGGTAATAGAGCCCTGAGGAAGCCAGGCATGCTGCAGTCCAGGCCAAACAGCTTTATTGGCTTTATATGGCTTTTTAAGACTTGGAGTGTTGGACTTCTGTTAGTTTGTTGCTTAATGGTGCCAAAATTGTGGTTTCTGTCTTAAAGATGCAGCTCTGACAGGAAGAACAGCAGGTAATTGCAAAGGATAGGAGGATATTATATTATTATGCCCCCCCACCCCTCTTTATCTCACCCGCACACACCCACACACACATACACTCTTGTCCTTTTTTGTTTTAAATCCCACTTGAGGCAGTCAGGATTAGCCTTGAAAAGCAAGGAATTAAGCAGATATATGACTACACCAGTCTCATTCATCTTCATTGACATGCACATATTTACTAATGATAAACACCATATGTTATCCTCCTTTTGTCTCGGGTGTTAACAGCATGAATAGCTACAGTGTCTGAATCCATGAGCAAGTTTCCAGTCGCCCTTTCGCATGCTGAATTAAATCGGCTAATAACTAAAGATTGTTGTGAAAGATGGAATTGTCATGGGGTTTAGATATGACAAAAGGTGCTTCTTTCTGCCTCTGCAGATGCGAGAGAAAGGAGCACAGTTGACATTCTTGAGCATGAACCGCTGGGGGTTTTGACGTAGTTATCTGAATTACATTGTGGGGATTACAGACTACTTTTGGTAATGTTTAAGGTTGAGTCAGAGCTGGTCTTGTGAAATATGAGGCTGGAATGAGGGGGTGATTTCCAATGTACACAATGCTTACAGAGTGAACAAAACTCCCACATATATATATATATATATATATATATATATATATATATATATATATATATATATATATATATATATATATATATATATATATATATATATATATATATCCAAGATTTGGAGCACTTACATGGGATGCTACATGATGCATTTAAAGCATTTCTTAGTAAAATGCCTGAGCAGGTTAAATTATGCTGCTGATATCTAATGAAATACGAGTTTGAAAGAAATGAAGAAGTGATATAACTGAGGCTGATGAACTGTCAGAGCCAGAATTCACAGACAGTGATAATATTTCTACCTTTTTTCTGGAGCGTTCCAGTTCCAGACATACTCAAATCCGTATACAGGTAGTATTATACAGATAATGATACAATACAGATAGTGGCATTGCATTGCATTACAGTGCTTACTAGCTAACTGAGAGGCCTGCATTCATGCAGTTGTGAAACATGCTGGTGTGTGTACAATACACACACATATACAACACAGAGATTGTTTCCTTGTTATGTAACAAAGCCCATCCAGGCTGATGAGTCATGACAGATAGAGAAAAGGATAATCATCACTCCATTCCCCGGGCCTCAAGGCATGTAGCAGTAGAGACTCGATTCAGGAAACTGACCAGTCTGTAATGCCAAATATGGCAGCCAAATAAGTTCCAGCAAAAAGCTGATTATAAAAAACCCTCACAGTTGCTGTCATATATGTATCTCTGCATTTACAATGTTACTTAAAGTATGCCTACTCAAATACTCTTTTTTGTTGTTTTTGTAAATAAGCCGTTAGCTTTGTTTCAAGATCATCTGATTGTTTTGTCTGAACCAGGCTCGAACCAGGCGTGTCCTCACAACATTGTTAGCATGAAAATCCTAGTAGGCGGAGAAAAAAAAAACAGAATTTTACCACAAAAACCCCAGTGTATGTCAATGAACAATATGGCTCTGTGTTTCAAATGATAAACAGCATGTTCTACCCTGCACTTTTTCCTGACCAGATATCACAGTCCTCCTTAATTGAGGATCAGGTCAAAGTTCACCTATATATTGTAAAGTTGGCACAAAGCAACAGGAACCACTATGAGGAGAAACAGCACGTCTTTCACGCCATGGCTTTAAAATCTGGCAAATCTGATTCATTTAGTCTGATCGATGCTTTAACTGAGAAAGTAGAAATGTGTCTCCTGTATAGCAGTAGCAAGGAGTCTGAAATTGTAAATGAAAAGGCTACAGCATTGATGTTCGCACCACTGATATTGTCATCACAGAATTGTACCCACATGAGTACAGGGATACTTGCACCAGGGATGTTTAGAAGGCTCTGATTCTACATTTATAAAATTTCAGCTAAAATGGAGATCAGATCTAGGGGGTGTGTATAATCCTCTGTATAACCACATTACACGACTGTCACTGATTGGCTGCCTGATCAATAATCCAAATTTGGATCAATAGTTCTGCTCCCAGCTCTCCACCATTTCACCCTATCTATAAATACTCAGCATTTTTAATGATAGGTCTCGCAGTTGAGAATTGAGGGCCTTGTCCAAGGACCTAACTACTTGGTGGCAATTTGGTGGTA
>JAUCMX010000007.1:5694360-5711860 GCA_033459395.1 Hemibagrus guttatus | reverse complement strand
GGGAGTATTTATTGGCTGCGCTTGGATGTATGTGAAAAAAAGCCTTCGTCACTGGTCCCCTGACACACAAAAGCATGTCCGTGATTTAGCAAGATGCGATTTCACCATCTGTGAGAGAGCGGGGATCTTCCCATGACCTCTGTCGTTCCAAAGTGAGAAAAAGGGAGTGTGTGCAAATCAGGTCGAAGGAATAGAAAGAGAGTGTGTATGACAGACCAAAGGAGATGCCATGGAGAAAATGAGAGAGGAGAAGCCCTGGAACTTTAGTCAACACATAAAAAACATGAATGGATGTTCAAAACCAAAATTGGTAGACATACAAACCTGTAATGAGAGGGGAACGTCAGTGCTTTTCCTAAATCCTGATGATTGACATTGACCTTTTCTTGACCCTGCTGCCCAGAGCAGATATCTCGAGGGAGACCTGAATGAGTTAAGCCTCTGAAAGGATAGTAATGAGCTTTTCCTATTCTGGCCCCCAAAGACATGGGTACAATGAGGTCTTTATCCTAGCACTGCAAGATAGATGGCACTGAGGGAGGGCCAGCTCCTCCCAATATACTTCATTTAAATGGATTAGAGTGACTCCTCTTTCCCTTTTACACCCACGTAATGAGAGTCAATAAGAGACAAGAAGAGGAGAGGAAAAGACAAGGAGGATCTTCTACATCTAAGCTATTAGAAGGTGCCGCACATCAGTAGCGTCTTATGAATGTAGATTTTGGTAGGGAAGGTTAGAAAGTTAAGATTCGACAACATGCAGTCATCCAACATACAGTTCAGATGTGCCTTTTTTTCAGCTTGGGTAGATACAGCAGGTTGCCATTAATTTGGTAAGAGTTGCCAGAGTTCAACTAAATTTCCAACCTAGCTATCATATAAACCACATCTCATAATATATATATAAACCACAAAGGAACTGAATCTAGCACAGAAATGCAGCTAGTGGAAAAACATTTTCTTCTTCTATAACTCCTTTGTATGGGGATAAGGGTGACCATAGTGCACACACGTTTCTAATCTACAGACATTATCCACTTCATGAAAATACCCCCTTGAAATATTCTCTAATAGAAATTATTCTGTATATCATGCTGTTGAGCTAATTTATGAGTCGCTCAGGAGCTCCTGGTTACACAACACACTCTCTGGCATCACCCAAATGAGGATGAGGTTCCCTTTTGAGTCTGGTTCCTCTCAAAGTTTCTTCCTCTTACCATCTAAGGGAGTTTTTCTTTGCCACAGTCGCCTCAGGCTTGCTCATTAGGGAATAATACAAAGAAATTTGAATATAATTTGAATTTTAATCTTGAACTTTTTATCTAATGTTTATTTTGAACTTTTTGTTCTATATTTCCTATGTTCTGTAAAGCTGCTTTGAGACAATGTCCATTGTTAAAAGCACTATACTATAATAGAATAGAAAATAGCATAGAATAGAATAGAATAGAATAGAATAGAATAGAATAGAATAGAATCGAATCGAATCGAATCGAATCGCGGGGGGCACGGTGGCTTGGTGATTAGCACGTTTGCCTCACACCTCCAGGGTTGAGGGTTCGATTCCTGCCTCCGCCATGTGTGCGTGGAGTTTGCATGTTCTCCCCGTGCCTCGGAGGTTTTCTCTGGGCACTCTGGTTTCCTCCCCCAGTCCAAAGACATGCATTGTAGGTTGATTGGCATCTCTAAATTGTCCGGAGTGTGTGTGTGCCCTGCGATGGGTTGGCACTCCATCCAGGGTGTATCCTGCCTTGATGCCCAATGACACCTGAGATAAGCACAGGCTCCCCGTGATCCGAGAATAGATCGGATAAGCGGTAGACAATGAATGAATTGAATAGAGATACTGTCTGTGCTTTTACCTTTGTTGTTGCTTTGTTGCTTTTACCTTTGAATGAGATTTCATTCTGATTACTTGCTACAGAACAATCTTGGAGGCCGCAAATTATTTGGCTAGACTTATGTTGCTTGTTGTTATCTTTCCTGCCCACTGCTCCTCTATTATCACAGTTCCCATTCCACATTATGTAGAATAATGGCAAGTGAGCGTGTGGCCTAAAAACCTCTGGAAAACTTTCATTTTGGAAAACTTTCATTTTGCTCAAAATTTTGGAATATGGGCATCACCTAGGAGCAAACTGGTGACTCATGTTCTTGCCCAACCCAACCATTAAGAGTATAAACACATCCATCAAAAATAGCTTCTGCATCTGGTTACTCTTTCAATTTTGCCTACAAGTTCTGTTAGAATTTATCATATACTAACAGAAATGCCAGTCTCTTTAGAGCTTCAGCCAAAGTTGTGCTTTCCCTTTAAATTTCCACAAACTTCTGAATGTCCTGACCATATGAACTCTGGAACTCATCAGCACATGCTGATTTGACTGGTGAAGAACTGATGAAATAGACTGCTCCTTATTAGGTCCAGAGCCAAAAGAATTTGGTGCTGGAAAAGGAAGAGAAACCACACTGTAGTCCAGATGTAGTCCAATAGACAAGTCAAGGACAACTGGTTGTGATGTTACAGACTAATGGGAGGCTAAAATCTAATATCTATTAATGACTGGAGCAGTAAACTGTTACTGTTGAGCAATATGTTATATCACAAGGTCTCACTGATGAAATAATAAGAATCGGGGCCAGTCAGCCCAAAAGGACTCAAGTCACACCCCTCTTCATCTCTATCCACTAGCTTCCTGTAGCCAACCGCATCGAATTCAAGACCCTGATGCTCATGTAGAAGACCTTGTCTGGAATATCAACCCGCCATTTCTTCAACACTCCATGAGCTTTATGTTCCCTGCGATCAGTTAACCACCAACGTCTGGTAAAGCCTACTCAATGAGGCATGAGGTCCCTTTCCAGAACCTTCCATCTGACTGTCCCTCAGTGGTGGAATGAACTTCCAACTTCAATCCGGACAGCAGAATCCTTAACTAACCCCAACGTGTTCCTTATCCCAAAAAAACCCCAAAATTCTGCACTTACCGTAGCCATTTGCTCCTCTAGCACTTAAATAAAAATCTTATATAGTAGCACTGCTTATATTGTCATCTGCTTGATATATCGCTTTGCTTGTATTTCCTCATTTGTAAATAGCTTTGGATAAAAAGCATCTGCTAAATGAATCAATATAAATGCAATGTAAATGTTACATTTTAATAAGTCTTTAATATCCAGCTGGCTTCATGCTGTCTTGCCTCTGAATACCAGATGTTGTATTCCTTTTGTTCACAGCAAATTAATTTGTTTGTTTATTGGACATTATGTGCTTAGTCTGCCATCTAGACGTTTCTCCTGCAAAGGCATTTTGGGGAATAAATAATCCACATCATTTAAGTCTGTATTTCGTATGCGTCTTCTCAATTATCGGCATTAAGATTTATGAATGCGTTAAATAGAAGTCCAGTCTAGGGGATGTGTAGTCACCTGACATGACTGTCACTCATAGTCTCTATGACTCTACAGGCTGGGTTAGAAAGAAATTAGCCCCAGCCTCACTTCATCATACCATGATGTGTATTTTTCCTTTGGTAGTGTTATGGTGCTTGTGTATACAGAAATCTGACATAGCAGAAAATAATCTGACATTGATGCCAAAAATAAAGCCTTATAACATGTCTTTTCATCTTTGAAAGACAAGCAAGCTTAGCCCTGCTGGCACATTTATACCAGATGCTTACTATATTATATAGTATATCCAGGTTTAGGTACATATTTTGCTAGCTAGCAAGCTATGAAGTGAAAAAAAGAGCTAATACCTCAACAGTGAAAGCAATTAACAGTAAATAATGCTGTAAACCATGCTATAAACCATGCATGACCAGTTCTCTCTCTGGAAACAGCTAGTTCTAGTGATGGGTTGAATCCAAGATCTTTGTTATTGTTAATGTTGTTGTTGCTAGCTTTTTTGTGGATCACCATAGGTCTGCTAGTTTCACTATAATTTTTTTTTTTTAAACTTCTCTTCCTCATAGAGGACGGTGGTATGTGACCATCTCAACGGCTCACGGATCGTTTTCTCAGATGAAAGTCAATCAGGAAACCTTCTGTCCCCAGACATGACCCAGGAAGTAGTCGTGATCTCGTCTAGTCTCCCTGCACATCCTCCGACCCCTTACTACAGGACTGCTGCTGCTTCGGCTCCTCAACACAACGTAATATCATAATACCACATCAGTGCACCACACACATTATGAATACACACAGTACATCTGATTACACTATGATTGTCTGTAACTGTGGGGCATGATGTTTGGCCTGGATTAGCATTCTGTTTTTACTCTTTTTTTGACTCTTGTTGGATTGGACAGTTCTCTGCAAATGACCTCATGATGCAATTACAATGTTTGAAAGAACCACAGCCTTAAATTAAATGACCTGTTGGATTTTTGACTCATTTCTGTTGAAGCTGTTAGAGTAATACAGTGGGGCCACCATGTGGTCATATTCAGAAGCACAGTCCTTTATTCCAAGTTTGTCCAAGTGATTAAGTTAAAGGGCAAATGGGATCTTCCGTGGCATCCAGGATTTATTCAGTAAAACATGTATTGTCATATACACGTAATTTCAGATTACCCACAATGCAGTTCGACTACATACTGATAACAGTGTCAGTGGGATTAAACCCCTGCTTTAGTCCTTTAGTTTCTCCTGCTATTTTTGCATCTGGATCAGCTGCATTGCAATGTTTTCCTTTAATACGCCTTCCCCTTTTTCTCCAACCAACACCTTTTAAGGAAAATTAACAGTTCTGTCCTCATTTTGGAGGCGGAGCTAATTTTAACATTTTACATGTTATTATACCAAATCGTGCAATATTTGCAGACTGGGGAAAAAATGTCTAAGCAGTACTTTCATGTTAATTTGATTTAACTCCATTTTGGATGTTGATCATTTTTCACTCAGGATGCAGAGGTTAATGGAGGTGCAGTCAGTACACCAAGTTTTGGATCCTACTACGGACCACATGGTAAGTGTTTTGCTAATAATAATAATAATAATAATAATCACAGTAATCATAATCATAATACAAACATTATAATACGTTATGCAGTATAATATGTGCAATATTTAGCTTTTTATGTAGTAAAAAAACCCTAGACGACATTCAGAATAGGAGTGGCATCTCTGACTGGGAATGTTTTATCACGTTATGGCACAGTTAATGTGATAATACTGCCATCTGTTGGTCAAATTATGCTATAGATTAAGGAATAAATGATTTAAACACTAAAGGTATACACCCCTTTCAGGATTTCGCGATTTTGCAATCCCAGGAATTAAAACAAAATCAAGTAATCTCTGTGATATTCGGAGAAGCTTGCAATTTGCCGGATTTTCCAGTGACGTCATCACTACGCGCATTCAGCTAAAACCCTATCGATCATAAACATGAGTAAAAAGAAATAAATAAAAAGTCTACAGTGGCATACAATACAGTGGCACAGACTTTATCTCTACAAATTATGATAGGAATAACAGGCATGGGGATATGCTGTTTTAGGAAAATAATCACCGCCAGGTTGGCGTGATGCGACAAGACACAAAGAGTTACTTGATTTAATTGTTGGAAAACATGTCCTGTTGTGATTTATTTCTTATATACCACAGAAATTGCCTTTTTTTGGGAGGGGGGGGGGGTTGCAATCCCATTCATTAAAACAAAATCAATTCAAACTCAGTGATATTCGGAGAAACTTGCAATTTGTTGGATTCTCCACAGATTTGGGCCAAGACCATGTCGTGTGACGTCATCACTACGCGCATTCAGCTAAAACCCTATCGATGCGTTAAACATGAGTACAGCTAAAAAAAAAAAAAGAAGAAAGAAAGAAAGAGAGAAAAAATAGAGAAAAAATCGTGTGCTTGCAATTTCATCAATTCAAGAGTTTTCCGTAAAGAAGAAAAAAACATTTTTGGTCACAACAATCACAATAAATAAATAAATAAATAAATAAATGAAATAAACCTTCTGTATTTAAAATAAACTTTAAAAAAAAAGTTTAAAATAAACCTTCTGTATAACCTGACTATATTGACTATACAATAGTACCCTTCTTTATCATTATAGTCCAACTGAATCCAGTTTGATGTGATGGACGTTTAGGACATTCCACCACATTAAATGTAACTATGCACATGATTCAAAAAAGGGGGCGGGATGTAAATCTTTAATAAATGAAAAATTGCAATAATTGGTAAATTACTAGTTATATGTCGAATAAAACTAATAGGAACTTTGTAGCGATAACAATATGAGACGTTTTAGAGCATTAAGTTCAGTCTGTCTACTTGATTCAAGACACTTTCTATGTTTTCTGTCTCTTGCAGATGGATTAGCTAATGGTGGGCCGCGCTCTGCTACTCTTCCTCGCACTTCCATCACCAGAGAGGAGAGGCTTATTAAGTTCTCTGGGATCGGCCCTGTGGATGAAACAGGCATGCCAATCGCTTCCCGATCTGTGAGTTGCTGGTTTCATTGTTTTCAAGCATGTCCTGAAGTGATTTATTCCTCTTATACCACAGCAATTGACCTTTTTTCAGTAAAGAATGATATTTTTGTCCATTTATAGATACATATTGAATAGATGAAACAAATGATCACTTGGGGGCAGTGGTGGCTCAAGTGGTTAAGGCTCTGGGTTGTTGATTGGAGGATCGGGGTTCAAGCCCCAGTACCACCAAGCTCCACTGTTGGGCAATTGAGCAAGGCCCTTAACCCTCTCTGCTCCAGGAGCACTGTATCATAGCTGCCCCTGACCCCAACTTCCTCAGCTGGGATATGCGAAGAAAAGAATTCCACTGTGCTGTAATGTATGTGTGGCGATAATAAAGGCTTCATGCCCTCTACTTCTTTATAGCAGCTATAAACAGTAGTTTCCTGGCACTGGAGACTCCTTCCAATTTGCCAACGACAATACAAAAAAATTTCCCCAGAGCAAACTTATACCATGTCAGTGATTACGCGAATCCATTCACGTTTAATGGAGCATCTTGTGTTTTGCTTCAAGAAGTTTTCCATCCGTTTATTTCTGTCAGATGTTTTACTTCATGCGTGTGTTGAGTGCGTGAGGTAAGATGGTAAGATGTGTCAAGTCAAGAAGTGTTCTCTGAAATGCAGCCTATTTTTTTTCTCGCAGAGTGTGAACAAACCTAAGGACTGGTACAGGAGCATGTTTCGACAAATCCACAAGAAACCAGAGGGTATGTAAACACACACACACACGGAGACACACACGCAGACACATACACAGACACACAGATATACAGAAACATAGATATACATAGACATACAGAAACACAGACAAAACGATAGACACAGAGAGCTACAGACACACATACACACACATATACAAACACACACAGACAGAGAGACAGACAGGCAACACAGAGACTCTCTCTCTCTCTCTTTCTTTCTCTATCTCTCTCTCACACACACACACACACACACATAGATAGATATACATAAAGACACATATACAGATATACACACACAGTCACACATACAAATACACAAACCTACACACAGACACTCAGAGCCACAGACACATATGCACACACACAAACACACACACACCTAGATATACATAAAGATACATACACAGATATACACACACATACACAGACAGTCACATACAAACACACAAACCGACGCAGACACACAGACACATATGCACACACACACATATGCACACGCACACACACACACACACACACACACACACACAGATATACATATAGACACAGACACGGATCCACACAAACTGACACACAACAAAGATATACATAAAGACACATACACAGACATATACACATACAAACACACAAACTGACACAGATACAGAGAGCCACAGACCCATATGCCCCACACACACACACACACACACACACACACACACCCTGCGCGTACACACAATGCGAAAACCTCTTCCTCTGTTTTCTTCTGCTTTTATCTGGAATTGGTTTTAGAAATTGGAGAACCGGCATCTCACACACTCTTCCTGTGGAAAAACTGAGTAAAAGTGTTCAGTCAGCCTTAAAAAGCGTAACCCGATAGACTTTCACTAACAATGAGTCTAATTCTGCACCAAATACGGCCATTATTTACTTTGCTAACTTTGGTCGCTGGCTCTCAGGCGTTCCTAAACATGAACCAGCATCTCTCACAAAAACAGTCTTTCACTGAAGGGCTCGAGTGAACCTGTTCCCAGATCAGCAACCTCCTGGCAGTTTCTTCTGACATCTGAAGCCAAGCGCAAGATTGATGTAATCCTGCTGTCAGCATATCGGGTGGATCACAAATCACTACGAAACTGATCCTCACAAAAGCCACTTAAATATTCCATCAGGCAATTCTTTAAACGTGATTAATTCATTCAACAAGCTGCTCAAAGAGCTCTGCTGTCAGTAAGCTGATTTATGCAGAACGATTGGAATAACGATTGGAATGTTTCCTAATATTTTATACTGGGAAAGTATTTATTGCAGATTCATGCAGATCTCACTGCATTGCACTTTAAGAGACAGACTGCTGATGGATTTAAATAAGATAAACAGAAAATCAAGCTTAAACAAAAACAAGGGCTAACTACGATTAAAGAATATTCTCAGGCAAAGCTTGCTAGCTAAGATGAGAGAAAATGATCAAATCTAGCTAGCCAGCATATGTGAAAATCCCTAAATCTTAACTTACAGTTAAGAATATCTCTTTTTGTCATGTCACACGTCAAAAAATATGAAGCTCATACACTATATTGCCAAAAGTTCCAAATATTCCATGGTCAACTGTTAGTGGTACTATAACAAAGTGGAAGCAATTGGGAACAACAGCAACTTAGCCATGAATTAAAACGTAAAATCACAGAGCTGGGTCAGCACATGCTGAGGCACACAGTGCGCAGAAGTCTGGAACTTTCTGCAGAGTCAATAGCTACAGACCTCCAAACTTCGTGTGGCCTTCAGATTAGCTCAAGAACAGTGTGTAGAGAGCTTCATGGAATGGGTTTTCTGAGTTTGGTGTGGAGGAACTTGACTTGAGTCCTGACCTTGACCCGATAGAACACCTTTGGGATGAATTAGAGCGGAGACTGCGAGCCAGGCCTTCTCGTCCAACATCAGTGCCGGACCTCACAAATGCGCTTATAGAGGAATGGTCAAAAATTCCCATAAACACACTCCTAAACCTTGTGGAAAGCCTTCCCAGAAGAGTTAAAGCTGTTATAGCTGCAAAGGGTGGCTCCAACTCCACAATAAGAATGGGATGTCATTAAAGTTCATGTGCATGTAAAGGCAGACGTCCCAAAACCTTTGGCAATATAGTGCATGAAATTAGACACTCTGCAATTTGTAGTGCCTCATAAGTATTTCTGTTTTCACATAGCCTACTAGGGGCAATATATTCATAGAAAAGTTGAGCAACTTTCAAAGTAAATGTTGATATCAAACCTATTTCTGTTCACCGAGATGCCCCAAGTGCTTGTTCATAAGCAGCTAAAGCTTTATCTTCAACCACTAAAATTCTGTGTAAGGTTATCCAACAGAAGGAAAAACACTGAAAGCCATTTCAATAATTTCAAGATTATTCATTTGTTTACTCTGAAAATGTCTGACCAGCTGATCTCCATTCTGCCGGCAGACTGAGACAGCGGTGTACTGCTAAAAAATAAATAAATAAATAAATAAAAAATAAACATTTGTTTGCTAGTTATCCACTAAGCCTGTGAAAAAAAATTACTCCTTCAAAATCCATGAGAATCATAAAAGTAATTCATTATTAATTACTATATGTTCGTTAATGGGATTATTAACTAAATGAATTAATGCAGAAAATATTCTACAGATTTTTTTTTTTTTTTTTTAAATTTTACTTATTTTCCTAATGACATATTTCTCTTCTCTTTTCTCTCTCTCAGAGTCAGAAATCGACTGGCAAGAAAGTGAGTAATCAGTCGAAGAAAAATATTCCTTCAACCTCAAAGCATGTTTTGTCATGTCGAGAATTATGCAAGACATTTTTTTCCGACCTGATTGATGTCTGCTTTGACAAGCAGCTCAGAAATTCCCACGTAAAGCATGCAGACTGACACAGCAGAATTATATCCATGAACAATATTAATAAAAGTGTTGTTAGATGGTAATTACTAGCAGACTCGACATAGAACTGTGTAGTATATCATGAGGTGAAGTGGCATAAGCTTGTATATCGTGTTTCAGCGAGGGTGAATACCACTCCAGCTGTAGACTCGACTCAGGAGGACGGACCTGGGACTGGAAAAGACCCCTTCACCCTGACGCAGCATGGAGCTCTGCCTGACTGGTGAGGCTGTTAGTTAAATCCATTTAATCACTGAGTTCTTGCCATTTTCAACTCTTTTAAGTTGGACTAGGAAACAATTTCCCTTTGACTCTGACGTTTGGATACGTTTCATAGCAATACATTTCATAGAGATACATTTATCGTGCTTTATCACGCTTTTATCCAGTGCAACCTACTAATGAGGAAATACGTGCAAAGTCATGTATCCAGCAGAGGACAATACGAGACATGCAGGAGTCAGGATTTTTCATTGAGGAGCAGATTTGAGCTAGTGTCAGAGCAGTTATTTGGGAGGAGTGGGTTATTTAAATGTGGAAGAGTCTACCGTACGGATTAAGGATGGAAGTTCATTCCTCCGCTGAGGGACAGTCAGTTAGAAGGTTCTGGAAAGGGAACTCACACCTCACTGAGTAGGGTCCACCACTGGCATTTGGCAGACGCCCTTATCCAGAGCCACACATTTATCTCATTTATACCACTGAGCAATTAAAGGTCAAGGGCCCAGCAGTGGCACCTTGGTGGTCCTGGGGTTTAAACTCTCAACCATTTTGATCAGTAGTCCAACACCTTAAACACTTTTAAACACAGTTTTACCAATGACCCATTTTTCAAAATGTATATTTAGGCCTGATGTGGATCATTTTATTTGGTTGAGCTGCTGAGTCGCTACTAGCCCTAAATGAACCTTTTAGCACACATTATAGTTTCTATGGTAACAGCTCATTAATTGTTGAACACCAAAGATAGTATGTATGTATATACATATAAATATATAACTTAATAAATCAAAAAATATCATTGTTGATAGGATGAAACTTGAAGGCGTTTATTTCACAGTAATGGAAGAGTGTCAGCGCTGTGCAACAGAGGGAAAGATGAAAACTTTAGGTTTTCCACCATGGGAAAGTCTTCAGCATGGACGACTTGTGGGTTCTGAGTGAAAAGACAAACTGTGTTTTTGTGTTCTTAACTGAGAGAGAGAGAGAGAGAGAAAGAGAGACATGACTGTTTACAGCTGAAATAATGGAAATGATAACAGGAACTAACCAGTTCCTTATTTAACTTATTAAAAACAACAGATTTGTTAGTATTTAAAAGATTTCGGAAAGCGCAGTGTCACCATTTTTGACGAACAGTATATGAGCATATGGACAAATCATCCATCCATCCATCCATCCATCCATCCATCCATCCATCCATCCATCCACCCACCCACCCACCCTTCCTTCCTTCCTTCCTTCCTTCCTTCCTTCCTTCCTTCCTTCCTTCCTTCCTTCCACATCCTGAGCTAAGCTATTATGCTCTCTGTCACACACTCACCAGTTTTAGAAGTGTAATGTGGCAATACAGACCAAGAGGGCAAAACAAAACAAAACAGAAGAGAGCAGAAAATTCGAGAAGCAGATAAGTGACTGCAGGCAGGTTATGATCCGTTGCTGCAGGCTCTGACAGTGAGAATGTGATAAAGTATCTGCGTATTCGGGGGTGGGGTGTGTTTCAGGGCTGACCTGGGCGATGTAGTAAAGATTCCAGAGCCGAAGAGCATTTTCGACTTCGAGCCAGGACAGGGAGGCATCGCGGAGGAACGTGTGCAGGTAAGAGGCTTTTCTTGCAGAAAAATGAACCCGCATTTGAAGGTTTTAACTTAATGAAATGAAATCAGATCTCTCTTAGTTTAAACTGTACTAGATATTCTTGTCGTTGTTGCCTGTTGCCACTTTCTGTATATCCCCAGACTCGCTATATGAAATGTTTTCATGGGCTTTGCTCCTTGTTTCAATAATGAAAGTAAAGAAAACACACGGTACACAAAATAAAAGCTGGACGTAACAGATTCGGGACTTATTGAGACAGACTTGAGAGAAAGTCTTTGTAAAGCTGTTGTTATGTTGTGTCAACACCAATGTACGCAATACACCAAAAGATAGTTGCGGTTACTTTCCAGATGGATATTGTGCAACCAAGCGATCTATTCTTTGACCAGTTTTGGAAAAATGTGTCGAAATATTCGTGTGGTAATACAGTATGTTGTACAGGCGCTACATTCATAATAGCTACTGGATGATATTTTAGGGCACGGTGGCTTGGTGGTTAGCACATTTGCCTCACACCTCCAGGGTTGGGGATTCGTGTCTCGCCTCCGCTATATGTGTGTGGAGTTTGCATGTTCTCCCCGTGCCTCGGGGGTTTCCTCCGGATACTCCGGTGTCCTCCCCCAGTCCAAAGACATGCATAGTAGGTTAATTGGCATCTCTAAATTGTCTGTAGTGTATGTGTGTGTGTGATTGAGCCCTGTGATAGACTGGCATCCTGTCCAGGGTGTACCCTGCCTCGTGCACGTAGTCTCCTGGGATAGGCTTCAGGTTCCCTGTGACCCAGTAGTAGGATAAGCAGGTATTGAAAATGCATGAATGGATGATGTTTTAGTATGAGTGATTAATAAGCTAATTATTTTAATGAATAAATGTGACTTTGTGCTATAAATATGTATATATATATATATATATATATATATATAAGTCATGGACTTCAACAGCTTCTTAACAGCAAAGAGCGTCTGTAAATAACCTCTTTGTAATATCTTTTTGATTTGCAGTACAACTTTGTAACGCATTGCTTGGGTCAGCGTGTTGAAAGCCGTGTTTTGTTGTTGAATGCTGGTATTTCAGCGTGTGGGTTCAGCTTCAGCCTTTTCATGCACAAAACACACACACACAGAGAGAGAGAGAGAGAGAGAGAGAGACAGAGAGAGAGAGAGAGAGAGAGTAGAAAAGAAACTTCCTTTAAGGATTAGTTTTTGTCAGAGTTTCCAAATGCCTTTGGAAATGTGGTCATTTGTCTTGACACACCTTTTCTTTATCACTACAGAAGAAAAATACTTCTGTATAAGTCCAGATTCATTTAGACTACCATTGAGATTTTTCAGCCTAGTGCCACACCTGATACTTGAACCAGCGGTGCACTCAAGTGGAACTTGTGAATTCGTGCTCTTGACATGAGAACACGTCCTGTTCAAGTTGTGAAATTGGTACGCTTTTGGGAGATACAGGTGCTGAGCTTACAAGCTAATAACAAAGGCTAATAATTGATCCAGCTAGCGCATACGGATTAGTTTAATATGAACCGTGGAATGGAAAAGTGACAGCGAAAAACAAGACAGAAATGTTCTTCCGAGGATTGATTTGTTCCACCGCTGTGTTTAGCAACTAATGAATGAACTTGGGTGGAAAACGACAAGATTGTGTCATCATTTCTGGTTAATAGCACATGAGTGAGCTGTTCATATGAAATCTGTGTGTAAACACAGTGAGCATGAGCCCAGTGGAATAAAATAAAAAACGAATAATGAATCCAGTGTGTCATCTGTTTGCTTGGGATGGAAGCCTATAGCTTAAAGTTTAATAAAATTTAAGGTAGAGGTAGAGTTTGAATATTTCTAAGATTATTTATCTTAGCATGGCTTTTTTAATAGACAAGAGTGAAGTTTATTTGTAAGTAATAATAATAATAATAATAATAATAATAATAATAATAATAATAATAATAATAATAATAATAATAATAATAATAATAATAATAAGCAGGGCATGGTGGCTTGGTGGTTAGCACGTTTGCCTCACACCTCCAGGGTTGGGGGTTTGATTCCCGCTTCCGCCGTGTGTGTGTGTGGAGTTTGCATGTTCTCCCCGTGCCTCGGGGGTTTCCTCCCCCAATCCAAAGACATGCATTGTAGGTTGATTGGCATCTCTAAATTGTCCATAGTGTGTGATTGCGTGAGTGAATGAGAGTGTGTGTGTGCCCTGTGATGGGTTGGCACTCTGTCCAGGGTGTATCCTGCCTTTATGCCCAATGACGTCTGGGGGCACAGGCTCCCCGTGACCCGAGAATAGATCGGATAAGCGGTAGACAATGAAGGAATGAATAATAATAATAATATAAGCCAAAAGAAACAGCACAAAGAATATGTCAGTCAATTAGAAAAATTCTGTTGGAATAAAATACACAACAGATCTGGTCAGTAAACAGTAAATGTGTGTATAATCTAGAGGAAAGGAAAAAAATAGACAAAATTGTTTTTATTTTAAACTTCTCCAGTACTTGGATTTGGTTTGGTTTTGGAGGTTGATGATAGAAAAAACTGCATATTAGATTGAAAAAAGTTCAAAACCTATAATGGAATCTTGACCAGTATGTCCATTCAGATAGGATACTTTGTGTTGTTTCAATTGGTTATTATATAGTAGGTAAATATGTAAGGATTCATCTTTTAATATTACTAACATAATGGGATTAAATCCCAGAGTAACTCTAGTAATAGATCCATGAGCACATGTACCTGTGTACCTGAGTTAGTCCTGTCCAAATAGGGCCTGGTTCTGTCCTTTTAGGGTGTACAAACTTTTGCACTCAACTGTATACCATTGGGAAAAGAGTATCAGTAATAAGAAATATGTCGAGATCATATTCCAGGCTTTTCATATCAAGAGTGTAAATTGAAATGCTGTGGTTTTAGGGAACGATTCATAGATTAGATTCAAAGCTGTCTCAGACTTTTTATTTTGATCTTCCTGAGAATTGTTTCCACATTATTCCCATTGCACGTTGGCACGCTAACAAAAATGCATCAGAGCTGCTTTGGCCTGTTGATGCGTACTAGTTCTTGCTGTCTTGTGAATGTGATTAAACTCCTTTAAGTTTAAAGAATTGGCAGGTCTCCCTTTTTTATTCAGTGCTTTTCTTTCTCTTACTGTTTTGTTTGCAAAGCTTAAGGGCTTTAGGAAATAGTTCTCAAAGGAACCTTGAACCGTCTTAAGCACCGTGCTTCCGTGCTCATCGTCCTGCCCGAGCGAAGAGAAGTGGCTTTCTTTTTTTTTCATGTTGAATCAAACCACAAGAAAATGTCAATTGGGCGAGAGAAAGAGGGTGAGACGTAGCTGCCATTAAGGACTGAGTGCGTTTGTTGCATTGTGTGCGACTCGTTACAGTTTGCTTGTTAATCAGGTCACGCTCCAGAAGTAGGAAAAAATGGACTCATTGTTCTCTCCCACTGCCAGACAGAGCTGTCTTGTGATCACGATTAGGCGCGTTATCCGAGTTATCCGCCTGTCTGATCCAACAGTATTCGGCGAGCTCAGCCATTAGTTTGCTCAGACACCAGTTCAGGCTGCTCCTCCCCGAGCCTCGATCCGACTCCGAAACGCCTCTTTAAGACGGAATCGTCTTTATGAGTTGATTTGATTGCGAAGATGGCTCCTGTTGGCTCCGAACGGCTCTCGTCATGCCAAGGTATTTTTAAAAAAAAACAGTGTGTTGGTGGTGAAAGTAAAGTAGGGTTTTAACACTGGCTTTTGTGGCATGCTGTGGATTCTACCAGACGTTTAATTGTTCAGATGTAATGTTAAATGTTGTGTTTAAGGTCTGATTAGGGAAAGCTGTTGGGCGTTTACTGCAAATGAGGTGCGAATGGAGTTTCACTTGTTTGAACTTGTATGCCTGGAGCCGTAATGAGTTTATTGGAAATTACAAACATGTCACATTTATGAACACGTTTAAGGTTCGACTTTGTAGGCTTCACGTGAATATCCTCACATAAAACATTATTGCGTCCGATTATCAGGCTCTAAAAACTGAATGTTTCTTGAATACACATTTTAAAAGGCCACTAAACCAAACAGTCTGTACTCAGGAATCTACAGAATCTTGTTTTAGTGTATTATCTTTATAAATGTAGAGAAAGGTTGAATGTAGCTAGTTAGCTAGCAATTATGAAAACACGAGGTTGTAATTTTGTTCACTTTCTTCGGAAATAGATTCCAACAGAATGCATTAAAACTGTATAACCTGATAAATAATATATAAGGGCATGCATAAATATTCAACCCAACACCCCCTACCCTACTCTAGCTGATCATTTCCACTCTTCCTTTATTTAGTTTTCTTCAGTTTTACAACCTGAATTGAACTGAATTGGATTTTAATGGGCAAAAACATCAGGATCCAGATGTGCAAAGCTGTCATGAGTCATATTTTAGAGTATATACAATTGGATTTGGTGGTTCAAGGGGGCAAATAGTTTTGCAAGTGTCATTAATAAAATGAGTCTTTAACATAGCCCTCACCTACATTTGTCCCATTCTCTATAACCAGTAACATTTTCCATTATTTTATTCTCCACAGTCACCAAGGAAACTGCCAGTGCACCACCCTCCTGAGAGAGCTCACTCCCCCTCCATAGAAGTGAGTATGAAGAGCAACTTTGCTGCAAATAAACTAAAGCGATAGATAGAAATAAAAGCAGCTCTTGGTGATAGCTGAAGTGAAGCATTTGCTGGTATGCTTCTTGTTTAATTGCTTTTCAGTGACCTTAGCCTCTCAGTGTTCTTCTGTCATGCTTTAATTTGTTACTCTGTACTTTATGTGCGCTTCGTTTTTTTTAGGCCACTCTAGTGTCGGAGCTAAACCGCTTCGAGGCGGAGCTGGACTCGGATATCCGTGGCCTGGAGAGGAAGCTGTCTCTGAAGCAGCAGAAGCCACAACGGCAAGGCAGGGGTGAGGTACTGACCCTCCCCTCAACACATTCTGATCCTCTAAAACCTCCTCCTTTTCTTAAAATCCTTTTCACCTCTTTAATATCTAGCCTGACTCTTATAGTTTCCTATAGAAAGTCAGTTCACTTCCTGGTTAGAGCTGCTTTTAGTAATAGTTCTACCAGATTTATTAATAGCTCTACTTGCAGTATTCCAAATACTGCTATACTTTTTTTTTAAAATAATTAAAATTATTATTCAAACAATTTTCCTTCCTTGGACCATAGAAATAATTCCTTTTGTGACCAAGGTTTTAATCCAGTCTAAAATTATACTGTGCATTCTGTAACTCTATATACTTCTAAAAACGTGAGGTTTAATACTGAGACAAAGCGAAGACTTTACATTAGATCAGAATACACAATTCGGTTCAGACGGCAAGTACTGCTCAGTTGCGTTTCTATATTCAGCCTGAAACTCCAGTCTTTAATTTTCGAGACTATAAACGTCTCGTCTCACACTGCGCACTGTTACAAACTCGGGTCATTTTGCTTTATTAGCAGTTTATCCCCTGCTACAGTTTCCATGACAACATATTGGCCTTTTTCTTTGTATTTTGTGCAATAATGCACTGCTAAAGATGAACAAAACTCAG